>VZTJ01005318.1:544121-616573 GCA_013397795.1 Orthonyx spaldingii | reverse complement strand
CCCCCAAATTGTTTTAGTGTTTCTAGCCAGCAGCAAAGAAGACACAAATTAAAAACAACAACAGCAGCAACAACAAATCCACAACAAACCACCAGGATTTGAGTTTGGGTTATAATCCCTATTGGCTGGAGACTGTAACTCAAACCCAGCCGACTCTCCAGTATGTTAATTTGTCACTTTTTTTTTCAAAACATCACCACCACAAACTAGGAAAATTCTCAGACCAAATCAAGGCTTTCCATATGTCATCAAATAAAGGAATGTGTTGCCATAGACCAACTTGTTAACCTGCTTTTTGAAGCAGAAAAAGTTTATTGGCATATCATCTCTGGGCATTTGCTCCTGCCTGGCAGTTCCTGTGGTCCTATAACTTCAGAGCCAGTTTCATCCAAATCAGATCCATTTTTACTTCTGCATGAACTATCCTGATTAAATCTGCATCTTCCTGACAAGGAAGCCACGCCCATGGGCTACTAAAGACAGAACTAACTCACCTACTCACCATCTCCTGTGCATTGTCAAGTCAAGTCAGCTGTACCAGATCCCAGGGATAAAAGAGAAAAAACATCATCCAGGAAAGGTGTGCTTCTGGGTTCACAGAGTGCTCCCAGCTACCCAGCCAAGGGCAGAACACACTCCTCTGTTTGCAGTGCAGCAGGTCATGGCACAAGATCTATGCAGCCATGTGTACTTAGGGAAAAATCAAGGCTTGGCATGCTAAGCAGAGTTTTTGGAAGTTATTGTTCTATTTTCCCAACAATTTCTGGGAAACAGTTCCTCCCCACACTGATACATGAGATATGGCCAAGCCTGTGCTTATATCAGGTTGCTGTTCAAAATAGACAATGTGGAGAACAGGGCAGATGGGGAAAGACAAATGCATGGGAACATGATGGGTAAGAACAGTGAAATCACATACCTTCAGGGATGCACTGTCCAAGAACAAACTTATAACCCTTACAGCATTTTTTCCTGAAAAACAATAAAATAAATAAATGAATAAATAAATGTATTCTCTATAGATTAGTGCTGCCTTTACACACAGCCATAGGTGGATTCTGGATGTGATGAACCAAACAAGACGAGGATCCTGAGCACTGCAGTTAGAGGCCTCTCAGCACTACAGAACACAACAAGGAAATGCACCACCTGGCTCAGCAGGGATTTTACATGACAGCATGCCCAGCCACCTCAGGAGCCTGGGGCTGAGTACCCCAGCACTGACCCACCCAACATGCCAAGTAATTTCCAAAAATCCTGTTCTCTTGTGTTAACTGGATGCAGCACAGCTCAGTGCTGTCCAAATATACAATTCAGCTCACTGTTTTCATGGCACAATGAAGGGTGTTTTCAAATATCAATCATTACAATGTAAATCTAAAGGAAGGGGTAAGCCTTAGTGAGAAATACATAGAGGATAAATGTTATCAGTCATTTCTCATCTTCTAATAAACCTGGAGGAGGTAAATTAAATATATAGGGTATTTCAACAGGAGCAAGGGAGAGTATCTTATATAGTCTGAGGGACAAAACTGCAACACAGAGTTAACAGTATCGACACTTTCTATGTGCCTGTGATATGAACAAAGTCTGAATGCTGAGAGATTACTGTTTCAGACACACTAGCCTGTAATGACATTTAGGCATCTAGCTAAACCTGCAGGTTTGCTCTCTAGGTAGCAAACCACATTAAGTCACCAGGACTCCCAGCGGTGCTCAGGAGCTTTTACAAATGGCTATGTCCCTTATCACCCTGTGAGTGTCTCACTGCAGGGACTTGGTGACCTTCAAAGGGTCCCATGTTGGTGACTACCAGGACTGCTGCAAAAAACCCCTGCTGTTCGGTGCACTATTACATCATATATATATGAATCTGAGGGAAAAGAAATCCCTCAATGTTTTACAAATTCACAGTTTTTCATGCCTTGTGGATATGCTGAAATGTCTTCAAAACTGGGAAACCATCCATTCTGTCTTTTCCTTTCATTCAATAACTAATACAGAAGAGTGCTAAAGCCACATCAGTCAATGACATGACACTCCCTTGGACAACATGTAGCCATGACAAATCATCATTAAGTTGAATTTAAATCAACTATCAGTTGCAACTGATGTCTTAAAAAATGCATTACTCCAAACAATGTAAAAACAAACTTTGGCTACATATTTTACCCTCTTCCAAAGATTAGCTGGAATATAAATTATGCTTAATGAGTGTTGAACATCTGAAGAGGAAGCCTTGCTTTGTTATGCAAACAGTGGTGCCTCATTAGACTTCTCTCCAAACACTGCTGTGAAGTTTTATCTGCAAGACAAACAAATGCAGGAGGAATGAGTTCAAAGGTGCATTGGGGGGGCTGTTCATGTGCTGCAAGCCATGCTGATGGCTTTCCAAGTGCACATTCATCTCTTCCTGTCTGTAGAAGAAGAGAGGCTTGCTTGTAGCTGCTCTTCAGAGAAAGATAAAGCCCAGCTTGAGAGAACTGGGAGATGAGCAAGGAGAGGAGGACATCCCTGCCATGAGATGCTGACCTGTGGGGTTGTAACTAGCCAGAACTAACCAGCCACAGGCAGCAGCAGCTTCCATAATTTGTACCCTTCTCCATGCAATTCCCACCTTATTTTCAGGTTTAGGACCAGTAAGACCTGTGTCAGTAGGTGATGAGACAGCCCGCTCCTGGGTAAGGGCTCACCTGCTGAAAACGTTGCAAGAGCTGCCTCTCTCCTCTCAGCTTGTCTGGTGATGGTTTTTGGTTGCACTCATTGGCTTTCTCGTGGCTAAAGTGAGGTTTTATCTACCTGACTGGATTCTCCTGAAAGCCAAACCACTTGTCCCGATCAAACCCTTCTCCCACAGCCATACACTGAGAATCCACGACATGTCAAGTTACAGCCATTAAATGCTGCCCTGGCACCCTGATATTGCCCCAAAACAAGCACAGCCTTGCGTAGCTTTCTCTTAAAACAACTAGAAAATCAAGTTCCCCTGGCTGATATCCAAGTGTTTGCTGAAATCCCTCTCTTCAGCGATTTCTAGCAGTAATGAGTTCCACAGTGGGATGAGATGGTTTTGAGAAACCATTTCCTTGTTTTCAGTCTCCCTCTCAAATTTTTGTTTGAATTTTCCCAGGTCTTACTGGTAACGAGATTTTGAAATATTTTCTCTAAATACATGAAGATTTTTCTGCACTGTAAAAGTTTTAAATCATACTTAAAGAAGTGTTTTAGAAGAGGGATAACCTGCCTTCACACCACATTCCAGAAACCAATTCCCCATTGTAATATCTTCCCAGCTGAAAGTTACAGATCTTTGCATTAGTGCAGCCTGTACTCAACAGCAATCTTGAGCCCTCGGCATGATTTTGCCAGGGAAACCGCTACTTTAGGGTTAATGCAAAGGAAATACAATACAATATGTGTTTCTCTGAGCATCACATTGCAACCCTGGGATTCCTGCATGCTTTAGCTTTCTACATTCTTAAAATGAAATCTGTCAAAATGAGGGACACATGAGCATTAGCAAAGGCATTTTAATAGCAACGCTCATTTTCAGACGTCCAGGTCCAGGCTGACATGTCTAATCAGCAGTGCACAGCAGCAATCTCTTTGTACATAATGAGAGGTAAGAGGGGGCTCCTAGTGATAATTTTAGCTACTGGATAACTTTCAGCAAGATGGTTGCTATGCAGCTGTACATGTGACCATGCATGAAACACAAACACATGGCTGTGTAAGAAGCTCCACCGCTAAAACCTGGATCTCTGGGGAAATTAAGTTGATTCATTAAATTTAAACCTGCTTCACAAAGGAAGAAGCTTCTGGCAGACTGTTATCTGTTACAGCTTTTAATGGGGCACTTCAGCAATTAAAAACAAAGCAACTTTTGATTCTCACGCAATCTTTAGTCAGGAATAGGCACAAGCCAAAACTGGCAGAGGGTTTGGGGCACCATGATTTTGGTCACTGCAACATCCAGCTTTTGTGTTTGTAAGAAAATCCATAGTGATAGGGACACCCCCAAAACCAAGTCACCCTTTTTTTTTCCTGGCAGGTAGCTGCTGGAGAAGCAGGAATATATTGAGCTCCTCACCTCTGCTCTGGAGGTTGAGATGCTTCCGGATCACTACATACCAGAAGATGGGATTTAGGGTCAAACTTCTAATACCAGTAGATGTATCCATGACTAGGCAAGTGGCAGACCTGCCTCTTTTTTCAGGCTTTTGTAGCCCATTACCTTGCAAACTGAGAGAGCAACTGAGCTTTCCAGGAGCTCCCCATCAGCTGCAGGCCCCCCAGAGTGCCCAACACACAGGGGTGCAGCAGCACAGCACCCCTGCCCCATCCTGCAAAGCAGTAGATGCTTGATAGCATTGCCTCCGACTGGCTGGATGAGAGGCAAGATGTGAGGAATGTGGCTTAATTAAGCCACTGCTTTATTAAGTTAGCTTATCTGGCAGCTATCAGCAGTAACTCATCCAGCAAGGACCATGGTTTTTTTCCCATAATTGCTTCCACCTGGTGTAGAGCTGCCGTCACCCCAGCCCACCTCCTGCTCTGCATGGTACACCGCAGCGACGCCGGAGACACCGACTAGGGCATACTGAACACAGAAAATAAATACACTGTGTGAGAGGGGAAGGAGTCACTTGGGGTCCTACAGCTGCTGAAAATCTTCAGAAATGCAAACAATAACAGGATAAACATTTAAAATTATAATTAACCTGCATCTGTCTGCAGTAACAAGGCAGTGACTTGGGTTATAACAACAGCTGCTTGATGGTTATTGAGGTTTTCGAGACGCAGCTCTAAAACTCTGCCACGAGTCATATTGAAAAAGATACATGATGATCATTTAGTGATTGAGAAAAGGGAAGGCAATAGGGAAATACAAAGGGAAGAAGAAAACGACAAGTTTTATATCAGTTTCAGACTAAACATAATACGTTAAGGAAGCTCTTGTTAAAGATGTCAAAAGTAGAAAGAGTCTGGTCTAAGAAATATTTGCCTCCTAGGAGCAAAGCAGACACAGAAATCTCTATGCTGAGCCCAAAAGTGAGTTCTTAGGATAAAATATGGCCCTTACTTTATCCCTAAAATGCTGACAGGCAATCAGCCTCCAGGCTGACTCCTCCCAGACAGAGGTAATTCAAGCAGAGGAACTTTACCTCCCATTCACTGGGGCTAGGAGAGCACACATGGACAGTTTCTAGAGCTCAGCTGAGGCCTGCGGTCGTGTCACTGGAAGATGCAGCAGCTCCATAGGTGGTCAAGCAGGTCAAATCCCTCCTCTCAGAAATGCTCTTTCTGACCTATGAATGTCGGATCAGCTGCAGTTTAGGGGGCAAAAGAGATGCTTAAGATTTTATACAGATTTAAATATATCAGCACTGTTCTTCCAAGTCAGTGCTGGAGAAAGAAATGATAACACACTCAAGAAAGCTCTTTAATAAAAAACCAATTTCCTATTGGGAAGGAGAGAACTTGTTTTCTTTTAATACCAGACTTCTTCAGCCTAAGTCATAATTTGAACTCAGAAGAACTTGTGCCATGTTCTGAAGACCTGAGTTAGCAAAGGCCATGGCATGGTGTTTTTAATTGCACAAAAGGGTCTTTGTTAGATCCCTCTCCTAACTGTGACTGCCCAGTGTTTCTCTTTTGATCACCGTGACTTTGAGAAATACACAGTGTAGCAAAAATGCAAATATAAAATGCAGAAATGAATGTACAAAAAACAATTAGACAGCTATAAATGCAAGCCAGCAAGGTACACTAAAAAACAAGCCTAATGAAAACAACCTCCAAACTTACTTTTCTCCTGTATAAAATCCAAATGAGGGACAGGTTTGTCTGCCAAAGCACGCACAGACAAAGCCCATCTGCAGCACAAGTGCAGCAGCTCAGTAGCTGTGCACAGTTTTGCAGTAATTCACATGCAGAGAAGATTTATGTCAACATGGTGTAAAACTGAAGCAATGCACTTTATTTTTGTTTGCCTTTCTGTGGGACACATACCGAAACCTTGAGTAAGAGGGGATGGCCTCCTTGCAGACACTTGCTCAGCATACACTTTGCCATGATTTCCAGCCTTAGTCCTTTTTCACAGTTTTGTAAAGAGATAATTTATGTTCACATTGGGTGTAATACAAGGTCCAAGGCCAGCCCAAGCCCTTCCTGTCACTGTCCCAGCTGAGAGTGAGTAATCCCATACAGTGAAGTCTTCCAATGCTGCAGCACCTATGACTGCTGTGTGTACCTGTGTGCTTCTTTGTTTCTCTTAACTGACTGATCAGAGCAGAATTTGCCTGAACAACCCTGTGGAACTCAGAGACCAAATTCCTTCAACTTACTAGTTGATTTCTGTGGAAGTCAAATTTTCAGTGGTAAAAGTGTTGTCTGAATCTAAGTCTTGTTTTTCGTTAGCTACTTAAGTTAAATAATTTTGCCCGCATATAATCATTTTCTTTCTCTTAGGAGGGAAAAAAAAAAAAAGCCCTGCTATCTGCTCTTTTGCTCAACTCTGGCTATTAAGACAGATACCAGAAATCAAATCACATTCCAGTCATTGCTAATGGGAAGGTTTTGATAAGATTCACAGTTCCTGGACTCCTCTCGTGTGAACGCAAGCCAGGGACCAGATCCTCCTCTGGCAAAAGTCACATACCTCTCTTGACTCTAAGGAACTGTGCCAGTGCTTACCCTGGGAGACCCTGACTGATGCTCTTGAAAGCTTTCAGACACGTTCCTTGGCTGCTCCTTACAGTTAACTGACTCGTCCCCTCCTCAAAGTGCTGTTTCATGTCATCTTTTTATGATCAAACAGATTTTTATGGTGGTGGAGCATAAACTGTGATTGCTTCTTCTCAGAAGAGAGCTTCCAAACCAATATGATGGTTTACAGCCCCTGCAGAGTACAATATATGTGAATGCTCGAAGCTCATTCCTCTATAAAAGAGAATAAAATTACTTTCAGGGGTGGAAAAAGCCCTCTAGCCCACACGCGTGTCAGTGGGGCTTGAAGGTGCTGACCTGCACGAAACTGAAAGATGCACAAAAAGAAAAGCCTCACAGGTCTGGCAAATTCAGCCACCAACAAACCAGTCTGTTCTTTTTGTAACACACTCTAGTCCTCTGTTCTCCACGGGCACAGTGCAGGACACCTCTCCACTACGGGGTTTGTGGTTTTGCTTAAGTAAATGAGATGCAGGTGTTCAGTAGAGGTTCAGTGAGTGAGGTGTTCAGTAGAGGTTTCAAACAACATTGGGACAGGCAGACCATTCCCCCAACACATCCCCCTGTGTCAGCAGCTAAGCACTCCCAGGAGACCATATTTTTTGGACTTTTTAGACCTTTGGGATGCAGAGAAAGGGGTTGGTGTTAAAACCCTGCAGGTAGCCACACCAGAAAAGATTTCACATGAGCTTCTGCTGATAGCAGAAAGAAATGGCAACTAAACCTCAGCTTTCTGTCTCTCTTTTTGGCAGAAAAAAAGACCTTTGGAAAAGTTTCCTGTGATCCTCCCTTTCAATGTGTAATGAAACAAAAAGATCCTGTTGGGAGTTCCACATGAGCCACACAGACCAAGGTTCCACATTTTTGGGGAAGCTGTGACACTGTGCAACAGGGCCAGAACCAACGTGGTCCTTCGTCAGTCCCTGGGCCACCCAGAGCCTCCGGGCTGCAAACACATTGACCAAGCACAGGTTAATCAGCATCTTTTTCTGCAGTGCAGACCAACTGGTGGCACTGGTAACCATCAGGGCCTGTGTCTCACTTAGCATACCAATGTCCAAAAATGACTAAATAAAGGTCTGCCCACAAATGTCCCCTAAGCAAAGAAGGAAACTCTCAGCAGGAAAACGTTACACAACTTCAAAAAGGTAATGACCTCAGTTGCCACTGGCAAAGCCATTTGTTGGATATTTTACATACATGTAAATGTCATCCTCAAAATCACATATGAGATTCCTTCAGTGCTAGAGTGTACTTTCTTCTCTTTCTTGGATTTTTATTTCATTGTTATTTTCTTTTCTTAACACAAGGGAATGTTCATGTGGTTTATCACTAGACAACATGTCAAAAATAGCAGAATGATTAAATAAAAGACTTTTAACTGTTTTCATCTGCTTAGACTCAGCTTTATAGACATGCTGTCAGCTTGTCTTGCTCCCTTTTCTTACAAATTTCTTTTATTTTCTGGCATTGTACCAAGAAAATGATTTTGTTTAGCTTTGCAGGTGAAGTTGGTATGGATTCTGCAAAATCAAGTCAATGTTTCACAGGGATGAAATCTGAGGGGATGAAGAAAAGAAATTTTATACAATGATAGTACTATTTGCATTTAATAAATGGTTTAATGAACTGGCAAAGTATAATGCATCCTTGTAAACATATTGCCATTTCTATGAACAAGTAGCCTTCTAAATCTCAATTTAAATGATCCAAGATTAAGCCTGTATTTAAAAATAACTCACTGCTTTGAGATTTAAAGCACGAGAATTGAGCAAAAGTCTTTTTTTCCACCACCTCTGACTTTCAATTAGAGGACTGCAAGCCAAATTTCCTTCCAAGTCTGTAAGTAGTATGTTTTGCTGACGGCACACATTCAATTATTTATCTAACCCAAGGTGAGCCAGAGTACAGGACTAATCACAGCACATCTGTCCTGTCTCTTGGATTTTTTTAAACTTCCATGACTCTTCATTTTGTAGCTCCAATTTCCTACCAAATATCCATGTGAGATAGAGAGTAATAAATTCCATTTCAGGAGGGAAGGCAGAGCCAGAGCAGTGCTGTGAGGAGCTGCACTCATGGGCTGGCTGCTGTGCTGGTGCTCAGTCACTGGAGTCAAACAGCAATAAATTGCTGGCAGGCTCTCAGACTTACTGAATCCAGTCCAATGCAGCCCTGTTTATATAGCATCTTTCATCAACAAGATCACAAAAATGCTGCATAAGCAATGTCTAATAAACTCCTTTCAATAAACAACAAAAGGCAAGCGTCTTTTACACACGCATGCAGAAAAAACCCTATTACACAAATTGTGCCAGGAAGTCAGATTTCTAAAGCTGGATCTCCAAAGAGGACAAAAATCCCAATTAACCTTCAGAGACAAGCTAGTCACTCCGTCTACATTTCCTTACTGGTCTGCTGATATTGAAGGGCCTGATCCTGGTTCTGCTACAATCTCTGGCAGCTTCGCCAGGAACATATGTCAGACTGGGAACAGGCTCAGACCAAGACTCAGAATGGTGTGTGAGGACGCGCCCAGCTCTGAGGATGTGCTACAATTGGACTTCTTGGAAGAATAGTTCCAGAAAATCACTCTGACATAATCTTACCAAGTCTTGCTGACATTTGTCATCAGAAACAGTTGCAAGACTCTCCCTGGTTTTGATGGATTTGGGATTTGGCATGTACCACTGCTCCTGTACTCCCTGCTTGGGTACAACATCCATCTATACCTTAAACCATCCATCCACACCCTAGACACAGACCCAAATATTTAATCCAGATATTTAATAGATTTTTTAATTTGTTTTTTGAATGTTTTTTGAAATTCCACTCCAGGAAAAAGGTAAGTAAATAAGTTCAGCCAGGCTAACACTTCCAATTTAAAGAGTCTAGAGGTGGGGAGAGCCAAACACAAAGCCTTCAGCTTTTAGGGAAGTCAAATAGCGTGGAAAAACACTTGAAGAAAGACACATCTTTGAGCACCTTTCCATGATGGCTACCCATCATGTCCAGACGACATTGTGGTATCCAGCACTTGGCTGGAAACTGACAGCATGAGGATGATGTCTGTATTTGGATACTGTCTGTGGAAAGATCACAGTGAAAGGGCATGGAGTGATGCAGGGAATGGAGGTTTAAGTGGATTGTCCCCGATTACTGGGATAACATGAAAATTGCAATGGTCACTCTCTACACCATCTATAGACAAGGGGTATGTGATGGCTCCTCTCTTCAGAGCACACATTGTGCAAAAGGCACAGCAATCTAATTTTATACATTACAAATCGCATAAGGGTGCTTAACAGCTCTTTATGCCTAAGGACATTTATCCTTCCATAACTGGCTTAGAGTCACTGGGGCATGAACCTGCTTCAGCACAGCCAAGGGGATTTTTCAAGGCAAGGTTTCAGCCAAGAAACAGAAACAAACCCCCCCTAATTTTAGAAAAATAGATTCACATCATAATTTGAATTGCAAGGGACCTTTGGAAAGCTTGTGATCCAAGTGCACCTGACAGCAGAGAACTACTCAGAGACTTGCCCAGATGACTGTTGAATATTTTCAGGGATGGAGATTGCCTCACTTCTCTGGGACCCTCTTCCAAGTGCTTAACCACTTCATTGCCCACTTTCCCTTTTATATCTGCTTAAAATGTCCCTGCTGCAGCCCGTGGCTCTTACGTTGTTTTGCAGTGCACCTCTGATGAAAGTCTGGCTTCATCTTCTCTATAGCCCCCACATCTTCCCTGTTACTTCCCATTACTTAATGGGAGACACCAATTAAATTTTCCCCTTAGCTCTTCTCCAGACTGAGCAAACACAGATCCCTTGGGCTCCCCTCGAACACAATGTGCTCCAGCCCCTGAGCATCTTTTAGGTCCAGCTTATTGGTGAGTGTACAGATCTGTACATAACCAAACCAAAAAGTAACACTAGCAGATATTCTTTAAAAATACCAAAAATTGGATACAAACAAACAAAAAACTAAAAAAATAGGAAAAAAAAAGGTGATCTGCTAACTTACAATGGAATAGCAGCTTTGGTCCCCTATCACTATTTTCTATTCCCACTTCATTTCCACAATAGAAGTTTAAAAAGAGGGAAATTGAAAAAAAAAAGTAGTAAAACTTGAATGAAATACAAACAATGTGATTTTTTCATTAAAGTATTTTCAAACCTAAGAGTTGGCCAGTTATGATCACTATCTAAGCAACAAGAGCTTAAAATTGTTTTTTTAATATAATTTCAACATCAAGAGCAGCAATGGAATTAAGTTCTTAGTGTAAGCCCTTGGAAATATCTATAAAGACACTAAAAGATAATATTTCAAGAGTGTTTCACTGACCCAGATGTTTCTCTCTTTTTCCCCTCTGTATTATTGTTCCCAGAGAAGACCTTATAAATGCTGAGACTGCTTATTAAGTATACAGACTTAATGAATTGGACAAGGAAAGAAATAATTCTTAACATAACATGTTCACAAGTCAGACCCATGTTTATTGTCAACAGAGATGATAGCAAAATACTCTCTATGCACAGAGTAGTCTCTGTTAGGACAGAATCTGTCTCCATGGACCACTTCCAGCATACAGAAAAAATTA
Organism: Orthonyx spaldingii; assembly: GCA_013397795.1. Lineage (NCBI taxonomy): Eukaryota > Metazoa > Chordata > Aves > Passeriformes > Orthonychidae > Orthonyx > Orthonyx spaldingii. The sequence continues at coordinate 605,241 of VZTJ01005318.1, read as the reverse complement.
ATTTCTAAGACAACGCAGTATGAAAGTTTGTTGAATTATGTAGTGATGCTGTACCATGGCCCCAGTGTCAAGGTTTATTTTTAGAGCCACACATCTGCAGGTTATTTGTTGCAGGATGGGGTGGATGGAGTGAATCCTTAAACAATTTCCTAAGTAGGGAAGCATTACTGGAACGAGCAGTTGTTTCTATGGTGTCACTGGAAGAGCTGGTATCTGGGATGTGGCAGTGCTGTCGGAGCTGCCTGGGTAGGTGAGTCTACTCCACTTATACTGTGTCAGCAGACAGTGGGAAGTTCTCAAAGCAGCTTTTTGATGTGGCAACATCAAAAATTGAACAGCTCCTCTGTTCAATGTGGCAGGAGCAGGAATGCCATCCAGCCAAAGCATGGGCTGGAGTGAATTTGGCACTGACTGCAGTGCCCTCTCAAAGCCAGTGCATCCTGCTCTTTAATTTATAAGCAAATGAGCGGCACCATGACAGTTCTAAAAATAAAAAAGCAAAGCTGTTTTTAGAAATTTGCCCCCATTTCCTCACCACGCTGTGTCATACACAGAGCTCAGCTTTCAATCCAGCCAGAGCCACTCAAGTGCCTGTTAGCCACATACTAATTGCAGGAGCGACGACACCATGCCCTAACTGATCAAACCACAGTCCCACTCCCAGTTTTTATTGCCTAATTTAATGGGACTGGCATTGGCTGCTGCTCTTCTTTCTCATCCTGCTGCTGGAATACGGTTTTAGCTCTGAATAACCTACTGAGTTTGAACACAAGACTTTTATGAGATGCTGAAATGCTACTGAGACAACTCACCCCATTTCACTCTGTATACTTGATATTTGCAGCCATGTTCCAGTTGAAAGAAAGATCCTCCTCCCCACTAGTCCCCTCTAACTCACTGCCTCAAAAACAGGGATGAGATCTGCTACCAGACATGACACCTGGGGCAGGATGAAGAAGCACTTTGCTCTGGGCAGCCATGAAACACTGACAAGAAAGAGGAGAAATGAGCCAAAGGGAAAGCAGACCTGCTGTGGAGCAAACTCGTCATGCTGGGACAGAGACCTGAAGGCAAAAGCTTTTGGGATGCACAAGGGAGCTGAGAGGAAAGGTCACAAACCGAAACCTGGACCCTCCCATCCTCAGGTGCCTAGTGAAGATGTGGTCCTGAGCTGGTGAGGGTCACTTGTAATGGATGCATGGAAAGCCTCGAGCATGATGAATTCTGGGAGGAAGCCTGATGGCTTGCAGTATTGTGCAATTACCCTTACATTAATTACACCTCCCATTAAAAACGGGTTGTGCTTTCAGATACTAGTGCTTGCAGGCATATACAAAATTCGTATTAGCACACCCTTTCCTAAAACCAATGCACACTGGGGATGACTCTGCTGGAGCTGGTGTAGCAGTTCCAGTTTCAGGCAGGAATTCAGAGCTGCAAGTGCTGGAGTGACTCTGGTGTTTGAAGAATCAAAATGGGCTAAATATTTGGGCTCAGAGGCAAAAAAACCTGAGACTAGAGTGAGAACAGAGTCAGGGTTATTGACCAATTTACCCAGGACGATTGAGTACGCCTCTCAGTTTGCTTCATTTCATCAGGTTTCCCCTTCCTGCAGATACTCCTGGACAACAGCCCTGTGCACCAGCCCAGTTGTGACATTCAGTGGTTTCGTCTGTGACTGCGGGGTCTTTTCAACTCACTTGCAAACGTTTGTTTTCTTCTCATGATGGGACTTTGCTTTGTCTGCTTCATTTCCGTGACCCACAATGAGGGCAAACATCCTGCAGGACGTCAGTTCTAAGACATGCTTGCTGCTGGTCGTGTTCTTGTTTGCCTGTGGGAACCTGTCTCTCCTCATCACTTTGCCATGGGCTTTTGGTATTTCTCTCACGATGTCACTTTTTTTGTTGGCTAATTTTGGTTGTCTGGGTCAGGCTGCTGTTTCTTGACAATGCTCAGTGCCGTGTTTCTGGTTCTTCCTTTAGGATTAGCACATTTAAGATATTGCAGCATAAATATCTTGCTACTGTAAATTCTGTTCATACTTAGGAAATACGTGGAAGGATGGTCCTTGTGGAAGGACCTGAACCTACCTGCATAGCCCTCACTGGAATGGCACCATAAACCTGACAAATTTGGTGTTGTTAACACAAAGGTTAAGCAACTGCTACAATACTTGCCTTCATCTCTGTTAATGCTTTATTCTCTACATAGTATTTAAACAGCTTTTTCATGTCACAGCAGTCATGGCTGAGAGGAGGCCTAGGACAAATCACAACCATGCCTATAGACAAGAGTCATCACCTTCATCTAAAGCAAGCTACCAGGGAAATTCTGGGTAATTTCTTCCTATTAACTTCTCCTCTAACATGTTTCATGCTATGTCACTACTAAACTTACAGAAAATTTCAAGCTGGTGTTGCACTTAAATAAGTAAATACAGAATCCCTGCTAAGGAAATATAGAAGAGAGGAGTGTATTTTTTCTGATTGGCTTATCATGACAGGTGTGCCTGTGGGTGACAGTCACTTTGGCTCTCCATGAGTTAATTTCAGTTCTTCCAGGAAAGCGCATGTTGCGTCCAAAAAGTGATCTTGCAGGTAAAGACACTGTACACCCAAGGCATCTGTGTTAGACTTTAGAGACAATGCCGAATTTAGGCCTGAGGCTAAGTCAGTATTAGTAAAAACAAGATTATGATTGCTAGATTCATACCTCAGAACAACCATTTTGTGTTTCTTTTCCTCTTGGAACATACATTTTGTGTAATTTTGTACTGCTTCTACATTACCACCGATTTATCTACATTTAATAGTTGTACATTGTCTTTGAGTGCACTATTCACACCAGAATACTTTTGTAGAGTTAATATTTTATGCAGAATAAAACAAAGTAGTTTTTTCTTTACTAGTCTCTTCACAAGTTGGTTTTTATTTCCGAGATACTGCAAGGAAGAAAGCCTAACATTTTTACAGGCTGAGATATCAATCTGAGTCTGCAAAGTTGTTTGAAAGCACTATTATATAACTGGTGCACTCTGATATATTTGGAATAAAGGTTTGGAATGTGGTGTAAAACAGACTCCCCCAAACCCATGAGTGCAAGCAGCAAACAGAAATCAATATTGTGTGCATTCCTCGAGAAATTTCATCTCAGTTTGAATTTTTTCCCCACCTTTTCTGTTAATGAAGTGCTTGTTCATCAATGTTACAACCCGATGGGCACAGTATGTATTACAATCTCACCATCTGCATCATTACATTCCCAAATGTGGAATCTCAGCCAGATGTCTGACTTATCTCCAAGGCGCTGACTTCAGACATACGGTTTTTATTTAAATGAATCACAATACTAACAGAAATCCAGTATCTATTATCTGTCACAATTGCAGATAATAACTCAGAATAAATTTAACTTGAGCTTTTTATTGTTGCCCACATAGACTCTTCTGTGGATGAATCTCCTAAAGCGTAATAATAAAAATCAAATGAAAGTTAAGGCAGAATGTTAAGCAGAGTAGTTCATTATAGATGAAGTTTCAGATTCTATTGCAAGCAGAGGAAACATGTGCAACCTTTAGTAACACAGAGATCCTGAAGCCATCCACGACACCGAGAAACAGTTCAATGCCAGGACATTAGTTAACTCCAAGTCCTTAGCTCTGTTAAGTCTTTCAAGGATCCAGCAAAATCCAGTGCACTGGTGCTCAGCAGTAATGATTGTCACCATGTGCAGGGGGGTTCATAACCTGAAAACAGCATCACATTCTCCTGTTTGCACACAGAGCCTGAAGCTTCTATTGAGAACTTGTGTGGTGTTTGCTGGCACAAAACCCTCCACTTGAAATATGATGTACATATTAATTTAGAAATGTGTCGTGTTACATATTTTGCTCTGACTTGGATTTCCAGACCTTTCCACACTCTTAGTTAGTTTCCACTTCCATGATGTTAACCACTAGGGTATGAATGCTGCAAATAGAAACTAAGTTCAACATAAAGAAAATTGATAGTTCTTTACTTAGATTTTTTTTCTTCCCACTTTGATAATTCTATAATTCTAATTCCTTAGATTTGCTATCAAATAAACACCACTCTGTCTTTCACAGAAGAAAAGTATTGGTGCTCACACTAGATTGACATTAAAGTGTGCCTGTCATGGACCAGAATCCCAAATCCTTATGCAACCCTGACCAGAACAATAATTCCTGACTGAATATATTTTCAGCTATAATAGGGTGCAAGGGCCAGGACAGAGTTCTCCCCATTAGCACATTGTGAATGCAGGAAAATAAAAGCCATCACATTCCTTATTGTAGCTGTACACATGCTTTATTATAACTGTACACAATTTTCTGTGAAGTAGCTGAATTTCATATCAAAATCACCATGTCAGCGTGCACAGGGACAAATGTGCCTAAGTACAGGTGCCTCTGTCTTCCTCAGGGAGGGACAGATGCTTCTGGAAAGCATCTCAGCCTGGCAGTGGCATGGCAAACCTCCTAACCCCAGTGCCTTTCTTGAGACATGTATGCAGAGAAAACCTGGGCTCTAATGCCCCAATTTTCAGCAGGGCTATACAATTTTTTTAAACGCTTTCAGAGCTTCACTCCTGTGGGAGATAGTCAAAGGCCATGAAATGATGACATTTGCACCAAAACCAAGAGGAGGAAGTGGCCTCCATGCTCACTCTGCTGACAGTCTCCAGCCACAGCCTTTCTGGGGTGGGAAGACCCACAGAGGTACCGCCCCAAACCCAAGCATCCCCATGCACAGATGCATCACCCCATGTGGGAGACTGGGCATTTGCGTGTGGTTTGACAGCCAAGCATTGTGAACCCACAGCTCCTCCGGAGAGGGGTCAGCCTTGAGGGAGCTCTTAGGGCAACTCTGTTTGCAGAGCTGGAGACAAGGGCAGCCGCCCCCTCAGCTGCGCAGCTCTGCTGTCTCTCCCTGTGGATTCAGCTGTTTCGTAAGCCAGGGAGAGTGCAATACTAAAACATCATTGCATTTGGACCTCTCAGGAAACCCTTCCAGAAATGGAACTTGAAAAAAGCTCCAGACTACAATCATGTAATTAAATGCTGAATCACAACAGAGAACCACAGAATTCCAGTGAAAATTGTGCCAGCGTGTGGTTCACACTGTTTTTTCTTAATTTGTGAGTGCCAAAGCCCTTTGCATGGTCACAAGGTCACTGTCATGTACAATGGCGACTTTCTTTGATCATCATTCCCAGCATATCAAATTCCCTTTCAGTGCTCCTTGAAGCCATTAGAGATTATGCTTGTCTTCCAGTACTTTTTCAATCAATGTCCAACTTCACTGCTTCATCTACCAGAATGTTTTAACAATGCAGTCCTGCAGAAGATGGGTCAGAGAACCACAGTGAGACACTGTGGGCTGCCACAGCAGCTCAGTGCTAGCCCAGGGACTCTGCACTATCCAGACATGCTAGTGGCTGTCTAAGGGGGAGCAACTAAAACACAGGCTGGGGTGAAAAATCATGGGAATTGGCACTCCAATCTTCATGTCTGGATTTCTTCTAGGTCAGTGTGGAGTGCGTATACCTGTGTCAGGGTCCATGAATTAACCCCCTTGAGAAACCAGTTGAGGGTGCCCCACCACTGAGCATAGACCCTGACTAGCCTGATTCTTCTCCAACAGCTTGTGCCAGGAAGCTTCAACCACTCCCACGTTCACTACCTGATGACATGGGTACTGGCATCACTGGCATACAGCCTGAATCTATGCATTTTTATTTATTCAGTTCACTGTTCACACATAGTGTAGTGCAGTAGTGCTCAAAGGTGCCCAAGCCAGTTTTGAATGTGCTAGTGTGGGCCTGGAAGTGTGACAGCTGCCTGAATCCATCTCTCTGCTCCAGTATTGCTATTCCCTTGTTCTATGGCTTTGGGGATAAAACAGGGACAACAGGAGTTTTACTGCACTTTTATTGATATCACCACAATCACAGTAAAGTAGCCATTCTGATCAGTTCCTGACAGGGGATGATCTTTGGAGTAAATGCTGCTGAGGATTGAAAAAAAATGGCTGATGGTTTTGCTTGAGAAGCAAACTCATGGCTTTAGATCACACCTTTTTTTTCACCTGTTCAGTGCAAAAGCAGCACAAAGTCCAGCAGAAGCCTCCTGCCCTTGAAAGCTGCACAACTGTTTAGGTACTGCCTGATCCCACCACAACTGTCCTCTATGGAAGGATGGGCAGGACTGGTCTGCCCCTCCATGAGTGATAAAGTAATTAAGAGAATGTATGACATCTTATAAAAATGATGAATTCACTTTCCACAGAGAGTTAAGTAAGTTTTATGCTGCTACCTACAAAAATGTCAACTGCACAGTTTCTCACTGGGATTTAGTTGTTGCATTTTGACAGCAATGGCAAAGAACAGCAAAATGGTCAAATCTGCTCCTATTAGAGTTGGGCAGTAAATTATATGCTCTGCTCCATCCACAAAGAAATGTTTATCAACTGCTGCCAAAAACTACAGCACCCTGGTGTTTCCTCAGGCTTGCCTTCCATTTCTACAGCCACTGATGAGGCTGTTACCCTTGGGGAGTCTCATTTAGAATAAACAGTTCTTTATGTTCGTTATCGTGATTCCCAGAGAAAGGGCTGGAGGAGCTAATTAGCAACTAAGCATGACTGCAAGCACCAGGCTGGACTCAGTGGATCTGTGAGTGCATCTTCAGGCTGAAGAGCTAAAACAAGCCTCATGACTCTTCCTCTGGCCTCAAGGACACCTACACTTTGAGCTGGGAGATTTCGTCTTTTTTATTGGGATGACAAACAGTTCACTGGAGGGCAGGGGAGAAACCTAGCTACAGTGCTGTTGCAGGAAATGGCTGATTCTAAGAAAAACGTAAGATGGACCTGAGGGACCAAGTGTTCCAGTTCCTCACCAAGAAGTGGTGTTTGCAGATCAGACTTGTTCAACTGCTTCACAAAAATAAAAAGGAAGCTCCAAGCCCCCAAGTGCAAGTGTTCTGGGGGAAGCCCAGTTTGCCTTGTTTGGAGTTTCTTTGCAGTTCAGTTCAGCCTTTGGACCTCTTTGTCCCTGTGATGGTGGCAGGTGAGCCGGGCTCAGTGAGCTTAGAGCTCAGGCAGGAGCACCCAGCAATGCTCACAGCCTCCTCATCTGCATGGACCAAGTACTCTGGACCAAGATAGCAGCTTGCTCAGCTGCTGGGGCTGGCGGCTTACATCCAGTGTTGCCCAGCTCATTCCCCTCATCCCAGCACACCAAGGGTCCTGGACCCAGCAATTGTAGCCCATCATTCAATCAGTGAGGGGAAGACAGGGCTGATTAGCAACCCTTCTCAGTGCAGGTCTGGTTTAAATCCAGCAAGATGAAGCATTTTGCCGGTTAGGGAGTTAGCCACAGACTTTGCCAGTGGCACAGATTTTTGGTTCAGCTTGTTGCCTTCACCAAAGATTCAGTTCAACTTCTAATAGTAGGGGTTAATCTTCTCTAGTCAACACGGCTTATTAGGAGATCACAGTAATCCCTGTATGGGTTCAAAATCAACAAGTTAAAAACATATTAACCTACTCAACACCATGGCAGGTTAAAAGAAATGACACTCGTGCTGTGGCCTAACTGTAAGGGGCTGGATTTTGTTCTGCTGGTTGTACTACCTAAAAGAGCTGTTTGATAAAATACAACTTAATTGCTGTCTGATGTTTTTCTAACAGGCACAGAGATTGTCTCACTTTTGAAATGACTAAGATTTCAAAGACCCACAAAGACAGTCTTCCAATTCCCACTGGCCTGCAGGAAATGCTTGTAACCCATGAGTTTGAATCAAAACAGTGCTTTTTTATCAAATCTTGTTCAAGTTATTTTTTCCATTACCAATTTCTCCCCCCCAAATCATTATTTACTTATACATTCTTTGCTACTTAGAAACACAGGAGGAGAGAACAAATGCATCAGCCAGCAACACACTGAGGATCATCTCTGGAAATGCTAATGACTTCTCACTCAGCAAACGTATTTTGATGTAGGCATGTCTAGTTCAGAGAAGGAAGCTGAGAGCATGGCACCGTTTCACATGAAAGCACATAGAGATGGCCAAAACCCTTATATAACACAACGGGATTGTCAGCGTGGTTAAGAACAAAACCATCACTGTAGTGCTGGACTTCACTGTATACACCGTGCCCTGGAGACCCGCCTGTCCTGGATGCAGCAGGGCGTACAAAAATCTGGGCTATTTACATAGATGAGGACTCACGGCCAGAATTCCACTGCATCCGCAGAGCCTGTGTTAGCCAATGTGCTCTGGACATGCAGGGAGAGCTTTGCAACTGCACCAAGATGAGTACATGTTGCATGGCCCCATCTGCCTTCCCCACCTCGGCCTACCTGGATTTGTCCCTGCAGGCCAGCAGGCAGAAAGCAAAGTGAAGAAATAAGGTCTGGTATGGGGGAAATGATATTAAAACAAGGCAACATTTAAGTTTCTTGTTGCACTGAAAGCCAGATAACACAGGCAGGATGAGCTGAAAAGGCAGGTTTTCATTTGTAGGGAAATTCATCATCTCCCTGCTGCAAGACTGTATACAGGGGCCCCAAAAAGCAATAACCTACATTCTTTGTTTCAGCATTTCCAAAGTACCTAGAAAGGCATGGCACTGTCTTATGAAAGTAGGACAGCAATGAGGCAGCACTGTGGCTGGGGTGACACCACAGAGCTTCTCTCTCCTTGCAGAGACCCGCTTCCCCTGCCACCAAGGCATTTCGAACCAGTAGTTTCCTCCCAGCCACCGCAAAGAGCCATTGCACAGGGATACCCAAAGAGATGGGCTAATCCTGGGTACCCCTTCCTCACCTCTTGACTGCTGCATGTCCTGTACACAGCATCACCCAGGAAACTGAGGGTCCAGCAGTCCTCCCTCCACTGCAGCCCCTAAACAGACTATGGGGTTGATGGTCTGCAACCCACCTGGTGGCAGGTGAAAGGTGCTCCCAGGATCTACAGGTCTGGGACAAAACACGTGAAGGCAACTGTAAACATAAAGTTTTGCATCCCCAGCTGCCAAAGAGCTTTCCAGAGATCACCTATAGAGGCAGATCCTGGAGTGAGGGGCAGATCTTCAAATGTCTGGAGAAAAAGGACAGGAATGTTCAAAAGCATGGAACAGTACTGCAAAGGAAACTTGTAAATAAGGCAAGAAGTTTTCAGTGTAATAAAAAAAAAGAAAGTGAAAGGGAGGTAGAACAATGGGCTGAAACTCCAGAATGGTGGGGAGCAGGCAGATAAGGAGCACTGCTATGCCATGCCTCACTTAATAAAGCCCAAAGATAACTCAAGGAAATGATGAGGCAGCAGAATTAAATAAACAAATAACAAGTGCTTTTTCATGCAACACTAAGCTGCAATATTTGGGGTGAGTTAGAGGCTAGAAGATTAAGGAGGTTCACACAGGACTCAGACAAATCCATGAGGAAGGGCTCTAGGTAAGCACCACAGGTACAAGCCTGCCTGTCCCCACTGTCACAGACAGGCAGAGATGCTGCCAGCTGCAGATGGTTGGTAGGCACAGCATCAATCCTGCCTTGTGCTGCTTTTGTGCTGTCACCTGTCAGCATTTTATTTAAGCTCATGCAAAACCACCCTCTCAGATCATTGAGTCCAACTATTAACCCAGCACTGCCAAATCCACCACCAAATCATGTCCCTGAGTGCCACATCCACATGTCTTTTAAATGTCTCCAGGGATGATGAGTCCACTACTTTCCTAGGCAGCCTGTTTCAGTGCTTGACAACCCTTTTGTTGAAGAAATTTTTCCTAGTATCCAAACTAATCCTCCCCTGGTGCAACTTGAGGCCATTTCCTTTGGTCCTAAGCTTTGAAGCTCTTGCTGCAAGCGGGAATGCTGAGGAAGAGCAGCTTACTCTCAGCCTACCCAGCTACCTGAGCTAGTTTGAAAGCAAAATAAAGCAGCCCCCCGAGTGTTATGACAAGAAGCTTTCCAGCAAAAATGAAGCAGCGAGACTCTGTTTACAAGAACCAGTTGTAAATGGAAACCAAGTCCCAAATCTGAAAGGAAAACCACATGGCCATAATCTCTCTCTTGTGAAAGGAGCAGTAATTACAGTGTCACACAGCAAGCTAAATGGTCTTCTCTAACCAAACGAGGATTACAACTGCATTCCTGGATCATACCTGACCTGGAGAGTGTTCTGAAGTGCAGGGAAGGGATCAGGGAAGGGATCAGGCCTCCCCCCAGCTGCGTTACATGTCCCTGGCACAGCTGGACAAAAGGTTACAGATCAGCTCAGTGAAGTTTACAGAACAACCGAAATGATTTTCCTGGAATGAAACCTTGACATGAACGTTTCCAGTGGGGATGGATACCAGCCTGCTTCCACCATTTCATTGTCAACAGGAAATGTGTGAAGTATATGATGGGATTCACCATGTTTTATAATTCAACCTGTAGGTGCTAAGTAAGTGTGCATTTAGGGGGCTGTTGCAGTATTTATTCTAGCAGCAGATGTTCCATGCAAAGCCTGGACTTTAGTTTGTTCTTCATCCCAGCTGAAAGATAGGCTAGGTTTGGATTTTCTCTGAAGGACTGTGCAACATGGGGTTCACAGGGGCCAGCATATGTTATGCATGTGCACTTGGCCAGATACAGAGGGATAAACCAGCACTTTTACAAGCAATAAGTCTTAATTCTGTAGAGCTACAGAGTAGCGATTCCACCCAGGGGTTTCTGAACTTCCATCCTGGACATGGGAATGTGGAACAACTCCAGGGTGAGCTCCTCCAAACTGTCTGCCTCTGACATGACACCCATGGAAATGTAGGGCTGGCAAAAAGCCTGAAAACCAGCCAGGAGTGGCATTGCAACTGAAAAAATATTGTGGGGTACGGCCTTTGCTACACTGAGTAATGCCAACAGGCAATAAGAGACAGTCTAAAGACCAAAACCAAGGTCTGGGTTAGAAGGCCTTTATCATCAGCTCTGAAAAGGAGGTAGCAGTGTGCACTGACACAGGACATTCACACAGAGGCATAGTTAAATGGGTAGGAAAACAGGCAAGCCCTTGTTCTCCTTGGGAAAACTCCAGTGACGGACACTCTTGTACCCACACAGCTAAACATCCTATTGCACAGCCCTGCAACCCGATTCTCATGGGTTTTCACATGGTGGTAACGATGAAAGGGCTCACTGCAAAGCTCTCACATCAGCAGGAACCTCCCCTACTCCAGATCACCGCACGCAAAAAAAGCAGGCGCTTGCACGAAGTCTTTGCCCTCAAACACAGCCATCGCCTCCTGACACCCATAGTCACTCGTCTCGGTACGTGGAGAAACAAAACAGCCCAGGAAGTCAGTAACCACACTGCTGAGCACTGTGGTGCAGAGGCAGCAGTGCCTGCAATTCACAGCATTCTCTCTGACCAGCAGTTTGTGTGGCAAATGCTCACAATTAAAGTGCCTGAAAAACCACTGCAATCAGTGCTTGCCCAACCCCAGACCCTAGTAAGCTTAGATCCTCAAGCTACTGCTGTTTTTCCCAAGTAATTTGCAATTTTCAGCTTTCACTTGAGAACTCAACATGCTGCAAATTCCAAGAAAACTGCTGATATTTTTAGCAGCAGCACACTCAGAAACCAAAATCAAGAAAGCCTTGAATCCTTAAAGCATCATCCAAAAGCATATAAGTCAAGGAACTAATGGCTGTACTGACACCTTTTTCTAGCTAAGCACTGGTTATGCCACAGCATGTTTCTGCTGATTGAGTGGAGGCACATGTCAAGCTTTCCCTACATCAAAAGTACAGCAGTCATTTTTCAAGAGCTGAAATTTCACCAGTGGGTGCTGGTCACTGTTCTACCATCATGACAGGCTGGCTTGCTGCAGGAGGGAGTTGTTTTCTTTGTCAATTATGCTGTTATTTCCAAAAACATGCTTTAGATGATAGGATATAAATCTTGGTGGGCCTCTCCTAAGCACATTCTGCCCCACATGAATATCAGCAGTGAAGTACCATTTGACAAAAGCATTAGACCCAGAAGAGGAACAGGGCTGGGGGGAACGCTGGTGAGAAGCACAGCTCCGCGATAGCACGGCAGCCAAAGAAAACAGGGCTGCTCTGAGGCTGTCCCTCATGCAGATGAAAACACAGATAAAAAATGTTAACCCCACAGGTAGCAGCTGTCCCACAACTAGTATGCTTCTAGTCTCAGGTGGTGTTTATTATTCCTCTTCTTCCAAGGGGTTGGAGCATCTTTAGAGATCCTAGCAGCTTGCAGGAGATATGGTGACATCCACAATACAATGCATGCTGAAAGTGCTGCACAAGACAGGGACAGGTGTGCTGTTGGTTTCTTCTCAAAGTTGAAAATATCTTGCAAGATTGTTCTATTTGCCCTGCAAGATGAAAGTAAAGCTCAGACAGACTCAGGACAAAGAAGACAGGATTGATCTGCAGGAGGAAAGGGGGAGGTCAGAGTGCTGCCAGTTGCTGCTGGGTGCTCAGGCAGGCAGCGGCCTCACTGCTGGACATTTGTGACAATAACAGCATCAGAAAGGAGGTGGGAAGAACTCACAAGAAATAACCCTGTCCAGATGAAAACAACCCCAGGAGTGACCAAAAAATGCATTCACTGAGCTCAAATTATTCATTCACTTCTTCAGTTATACAATCTGCATGGAACTTGCAAGATTTCTCTGTAGCATTTGACTGGAGATCTGTGGTTTTGTATTTTTGGAAGAGACATTTCACCTTTCACAATAAATTCTTAACTGATGCAAACACAAAGAGATGCAAAGGAAACACTGGAAGTGATCTTACCAAGGGGCTAAGAAAACACTTCAAACCCACATGTCATCTAAGGACAGATTCATGTGCAGCACGTGCTTATCTGTGCTATGGCATTTTTTGAAAGCATTATTGCTATGAGAGATAAAGAAAATTTACTAGGAAGCATACATTTCCAAAAACCATTTTATAGGATTCAGATTGGAGATCAGCAACTGCAGCCAAGAGGAAAGATTACAGGATTAAAAACCCTGTATTGAGCACAAAAGTCAAAATACGACTGCTCAGTCAGAGTCAGGATTCCATCAGTTTGAAAAGATGAATGTGTTGCCCAAGAGCTGTTTTCCAACATTTCATTTTATATAGCAAATGTTATGTATTGAACTAGGCACACACTCCTCTATATACAGACAAAAATAAGCAGGTTCTGTGAAGTTTGTGCAGTTTCCTCCTTTCATTGCCAGGTAGCGACCTGAAACACAGGGGGATTAAGACACACACAAAAAAATTCTCCACTTACAGTGGAGCAGTTTGTGCTCGTAAGAGGCTGCTTTTTCAGTTTTTGCACTGTTGTGTGCTTGAAGTCTGGTTCTCAGTGACTCTGGGTCTAGCTGTGAGTGCTCCCTGCTACTGTGAATGCAAACCAAAGTCCTAAGCCAGCTGTCACCTGAGAAAACAACTTAAAGCACTTTTTGCACCAGAAAAGACTGGAAGGTGAGCTCCAGCTCTCGCAAAGCTTTGCCTTCTGCAGTCCTTGCTTTGTTTTTACATGTTCTTCTCCAGCATTCCAAGAAGCAAAGGGTTATACAGAAAAAAAACGCTCAATCCTCTCTTTGAGAGGATGGAAGGGAGATAACAGAGAATTTCACCTTCCACCCCACCTTCTCAGCTGGGCAGACACCACTTCTAGGGATGCTGGCCTTGTGTAGAGATGTTCTGACATGGCCTCATCCACCCACCACCTCCACAAAGGACCTTTTCTGTGCAACCATCATGTGTGGGGTCTGCAGCACTGGGTAACTCCTGGTACACTGCAGAGGATTTGAGGATGCCTTTTCCTCCCTCCCTTCTTCACACACTTGCACATAGACTATTGTCAGACATTGCTCCCTTCATTCTGGTGGATAATAGGGGAAACATAAATCACAGGACAGGAACTTCTCATGTTGATGATATTGCAAGGTAACAGTTACCCATGTTTTTCTTTTTATTTTAAAAGCTCAATAACATAGCCATTACTCCAAAGTAAATTTGAATAAGTTCCTGTAGTTGACTCTGTGCTGCAATATTATTTTATTTAATATTTCTCAAATCTCTGGCAAAGCCAGAAAGCCAGCTATACTATTAGGTTTCTCTTTAGTTTTCTTTTTAAACACATCACTGCAATGCTAAGCAACCCCAGCTATTCTAATGAACTCTGTTTTAAATGCAAAACATGTTTTTCAGCACTTAGAAATCAATCAAGCTGCCAGAGATTGCTAAAATAGCTCGTATGAATTCCCTGCCATTTTCTGCATGCAAAGGTCAAGCCTCGGAGATGAGCAGGCACTATGAGTTTGCAGACTGGCTCCATCTGTTACACATAAAGTTTGGGCTTGGCAGTGAAAACACTAGAGGAAGGGGGGGAAACCCAAGACTTATTGTCTGTGTTTACTAACTGCAGGGCCCAATCTTGCAGGAAGCTGAGTGTCTGAAGCCTTGGTGGGGTGGAGGGGACACACTGGTGCTCATCCATCTTTAGGGACCTGCACAGAGCTCACCTCTGCTTGTTTTTATTAAGTCATGGAAAACCTTCATCTTCTTTGAATCTTTCACCTCGGCTGTCTCTGTGCCTGTCCCACTGGCTGGGATGCCCATTACTACTAGGGTGTAGGACACACATCTCCATGTGGGCTGTCCTCTGCACCCACAAATGTGGAACAGGAGTAGTGAAAGGCTGTGCCTGTTTGAGCCTAAGGATGACTGGTGCTGCTGGCTGCAGCTGTGCCCTGTCTGCAGACAGTGATAAAGAGGGAGTCATGTTTTTAATACCAGAATGTGAGAAGACCTTGTATCAGCAAGGACACGAGAGAGAGAGAGAGAGAGAGAACTGCACAGCTCCCTCCCCAGCATTCCTCCCCACAATGATTAATGAGCACAGACCATTGGTTGCATGGCTGTAATTGAGGGTGACACGCCAGCAAGGTCTTGTGTTTGTGCAAGGATGGAGGCAGCCCAGAGCTGCTGTGGTGGGAGCCGTGGGCAGGCGGGAAGGCAGGGACACTTGCCCACCCTTGCCCTTTGGATGCTCAGCATTCTGCCGCTGCCGGGTTGCCGGCTTCACCTTGGCTTAGAGGTCCATGGAAAGGCAAGACAAAAGGATCTCTTTCCACCTTCATTGCTGCCTTACTTTCTGATTCAAAGGGTTAGGTGTTCCTCTAGCACTGGAGGTATTTTTCTCCTGTTGTCCTTTATCAGTGAAAGCCAAACTCCTGATATGCCAGGCCGGCAACAGAGGGGATGCAAGGGACACAAATACACCTTGCATTGACCTGGCAAGGCTGGAAAGACACTGCTGGCCTGGGGCAAATCTTCAGTTGGGGCATTCCTCTGAGGTGAGTCAGATCATGGACCATGAGTGCCAGCCTCGGTTACTAGCTAAACAACAACCAAAAACAACCCAATAAAGAGAACAATGTTATTGCATCTTGAAATTACACTTGTGGTAAAACGAAAATCTTTGCAAGAAACACAAAAGTTTGCCAGATTAGAGCAGAGGGCAGGAGGAGGAGGGCTATTAAAATGGAAGTCAGATCTGAGCTTCTTGTCAGGCTGAATTCTTTACTGTGAATAATAAGCTTTTACCACAAAGAGAAAAGAAAGTTTGTTCACTAGCTGGGGTTTTTCCAGAACCCACACAACATCTAAAATTCTACAGCCTTTCTTATCCCAATGAAAAATAATTACTCTAAAGAATATTCTTCAATGAACCCTTAGGGGACGAATTATGATACTTCACTGGAAACACTCTGTTCTTTTCCCTTCACAAAAAAATGTTCTTGTGCTTGTTTCCAGGAGGTAGGCAGGCGAGCACCGCAGCCAGCAGGAAGGCTTTTTGGTAATCCATTTAATATCGCGTGTTCCGTGGCAGCTTTACTGCACCACTCGTGATGGAGATACTTCAGTTTTGTAAAATTCAGCAGCATCAATCAAGTCCCATCTAGCAGCATCCCTGCAGGAACCCCCAGCAAAGGTGCTTTACAGCCCAGGGTCAAGCACTACAGGCACTCAAGAGACATGCATTTATCTGCATTTGTCAGTGTAAATCTTCCTATAAGCACTGGGGCAAATCTGGCCGGCAAACTCGGTTTTAAGTATCCAGGAAACATGGCCTGTACACAACAAAGTAACTATTTTAAACAGGATGCAATAAGCTTTTCATGTAGGATATTTATGTTGCTGCGATGTTTTATAAATAACACAGAAAAAATAGTAAATAAAAAAGGCTGGACTTCTTATGAACACACAGTTTCCACTCATGTTGGAAGTTGCCAAAAATGCTACTTTCTTGTGCCTCTGTAGCTGCCACCCATTCGGAGTTTCACCTCAAAGACTAAGAAGTGTGATACAGGCCAGTAATGCCATGGACAATCTTTGTTTTCAAAGACTGTAGGGTGCATTTTTAATATACCTCCCTATTTCATCTGAAGTATTCTTGACACAGGTGTCAGAACCACCACTGCTTCCAAACATGTAGTACCACTAAAAAAGAGTTTAAAAGACTCCCTTACATGCACTGTGGAAGTTCACAATCCAGCAGGATGTTCAGGGACTTATTAATGCCTCATTTACTATGCAATAATTAAAACAGCTATCCTTGATGTAATTAAATTATTACCAATGGAATTACGGCAGGAAAGGGATTACCCTTATTACCTTACCACATTTTTGATTGAATGGCACTGACTAGAAAAGTGCTGGAATCAGTTCACATGCAGGCAAAAATCCAAAAGAGAGTATTTTTGAAAAGCAGCATTCCAGATTGAGCATTTTAAAATACCTACAATAGGAGTTATTTTATTTACTTTTCCTTTCTTTATGTGTAACAATGGTGTGTTCCAGACTCCCAGGAAAATTATTAATAGCACTTAGTTGATGCTGAGATTGTGGATTATGCTCTGTAGGGCAGGCAGGTTGCATTCACAGGCTCCTGCCACAAGAGCTTTGCAGTGGTGCTGTGCAGCTTGTTTTATTCCAAAGTATTGTTTCCTGTGATCTTCCAGAGCCTCCCCTCACCATGGTGTTATCTTTCACTTGATCCCAACATGCCTATTTCCCACAAAATAAATGCAGCCTATGCATTCATGTCATGAGAGGACTCAGAGATAATAACTGAGAGGATGGGGTTGCTTGAACTATTTGCTGTAATTGTGCTCCACAAACAAGTGAGATTTTATTCTGTTCTATAACAAAAAGCAAATTAATTCAACTCTATGAATTTTCAAAGTAATCTGATCTTAGTATCACATAAATAAATCTATATATGTGTACCTCCATTGAAATTGTTAAATTATTAACTGTGAACAACTTATCCAATGAATTTTGCTTTTGTAGTGTCACATGTAAACTACACTACTTGAAAATGAAATCCCATTTTTTAAGTTATTTTTCAGGAGTTCCCTCCTAAGCAGCTTGTCTCTGACTTGAACAGGCCAGGTCAAAAACTCCAGGCAGACCCATCCAGTACAGGAAAAATGTTGATTAATCACAATTCAAGTGTTTTCCATGACTATATCAATTTTGATGACATTTTCAATAGAAAAAAATCCCAGATAATTTGAATAGCATTTCAAGTTTTCTTACACAGAAATGTTTCAGGCAACAAAATATTTTAAAATTCTAATTTTAGCCCTTAGTCAGGAGATAGCATATCCCAAGTATTGTTATTTACTGGTTTCTGACACATTTATTTGTGAACTCTTTAATACAATTAGCCTCTGCTCCCGACTTATGGTGCTCAACCAACCCCAGATCCCTTGGGTTTGCTCCCAGCAGCATGAATGACAAGCCTTGCTCTCCAAAGGACTGAGAACGTACAAGTGTTGCCAACCACAGCCAGGCTTGTGGTGCTGCCAAATAACTCAGGTAGCTTTGGTGGCAACGGCTAAGATATTTATGCTTGAATGTCAAATCTTTACTTTTATAAATGGGTATCTTATTCAGAAGAATCTGAATAAGGCAAGATATTTTTTCCCTACAAACAAAACATTTAAGCCTGTTTTCCTGCTACTCTCAGTGCCTGTAATTTACCCGTGAACTTGCCCACTGGTTTCGGAAGAGAAACCATCCATGAATTCTCCAGCACTGACTTGGCCAGTTTGTTTGCTGTGATTTACTTTTACATATGTTGCAAATAACAGTGTCCTGTTTCCATGGGTTATTTTTGGCCTAGCAATGCTTCATTTACACACTGCAGTCAGTCATTTTTCTCCACGCTCCTACTCCTAGTTTGGTTTTCAAACGTGGCAGAATGGCAAAACTAAACCCCCCCAATTAGGCACATCAGCTGGGTAACTGGTGACACTGAAAACATGTTCCCAGCTTTCAATCTAGCTCATGAAAGAACAATTTCATCTTGTAAGTTTGTATGGCAACAGTCCAGGCCACCCCATGCCCTTGGACATAATATGCAAATATAGACAGATGCCATGTGTGCAATTTGAGACCTGAGGTGAAGAAGTTTTGTGAATATTTGCATTAAAAAGCATTAAGCAGCTGAGTGCCACCAGTTGCTGGTGCAGCTCAGTGTGGAGTCACCCCATCATCCAGCTCTGAGCACCCCACAGGGCAGCATCACGCATCTGCTTTCCAAACAGAGGGCAGTGACTCACGGAGCAGATAAACCAATAAATCCCTGGGTAAACAGGCTCAGAATGCAAATATTAGAGGCGGGCTCTGTAGTTTAGTAATTAATAGAAACATCAGGCAAGCCCTGCTGTGATCTCGTTATAGCTGCAGTTTAACTCTCCAAGTTGTGCCAGTCAGTAGTTTGATCTGCCCGGAGATGTGGTGGTTTCTGATGCTAGAGCTGCAGAACAGCAGTTGGACACTAGACTACTAACTCCTTGGCAATGTGTAGGAAGAGAAGACATCCCTGTAAGCAGAAGATTGCTCCTCACGAAATCCTTGCATGAGGAGCATGCCTTCACATGACAGAGAAGAGACAGTTATATTCTTCTCCAAATATACAGGACAAATATCATCAGAGGAAATGAATAGCCAACACAGAGGTTGAAGAATTGGGTCAGACAAAGGAAGGAAAAACTACATGTGAGTCATGTAACAGCCTGGAAGATGATCCTTCAAGATGTAAATGGCAGCTGATGCAGAATATGAATTTTATGGAGTGTGGAAGAGAACACAGCAGTGTGCACATGGTTTGCAGTGTGCAAGCCTTTCATAAGGAATTGGCAAACACTCAGAGATCATCCTCTCCTGGACCACTTCGGGTACCTATGGGGCTGACTTCACTTTCTCTTCTGATTTTCAGCTAGCAATCAAACAGTGATAAAGTAGACATCTGCCTTAGCTCTGGAAGACAGCAGCCAGTGCTTGCCTTTCAATCCAGAGGCTGCAAAGCAGGTGTTTAAGATCTATGGAATTTAAGTTATAATTTTGATGTAAAATTCAAGCTTGTGTTATAGCTGCAGCTGTGGTACAGCCGAGCATTGGGTGCACAGCCACCATTAGTTTCCAGGGTGGTCCATGTTCTCCCCAGCACGTCTCTGATTTGTGGGGCAAAAGCCCAGAAAGACGCCTGGGGACCTGACCCACCTGTGCTAGCTGGCTTCACAGCACAGTATTTGACTGCTGCAAAGGGGCTCCAGGAGGGGATTTTGGACAGTTAGACATTCCCCCAGGATGTGCAGGCCAGCTGATAGGCCCTACTTGTATGCTTCAATGTGCTGATTAACATCAGGGTGGAGAATCTGGTTGTCCCAAAGGCTCCCCAATGCAGCCAAAGCTGAGTTCAGGAAAGATATGACAAATAGACAGTAGGAATTGCTCTTGAAGATGTGGAAATGGTCATGAAGAGAGTCTTTTGTATATTTTTAGGGCATCAAGAAGTAATTTTAAGATAATCGGTGGCAATGGATCATGCACTAGTGCAGGGCCAGAAGGACTGTGTGAAATGAGCAGCACAGCAGACTGGGGAGTTTCACCTCATCCTACTGCAGAGACTCCTGCAATGGTGCCTCCTGCCAATTTTGGGCAGGAATCAAGTGTTCTGTTTGAGAGGTTTGATTCCCTGAGCAAGCTTTATGCTATGCCAACATCCCAATAATTTAGTTTTGTGAACTTTTTAAAGCAAGCATTCTATGTGTGTGTGTATGTGTGTGACACGTGGAAAAATAAATTAGAGGACAAGAGACCCCCCACACTTTATAGAGAACTGATCAGAAAGGGAAAATCAAGGAATATACAGAAGAATGCAAAAAGAATACTGTAAATCCACTGACAAGATTGAAAGCAATGGTGCCAAGATACATGCATCAATGTCAGACTTTTATGCCACGCAGAAGAACCACTCAACACCAAACAAGAGCTGGTGAAAGTACTTGCTACTTAAGTGACCTACAGAAATTACAAAAAGGTATCATATAGACACTGCATAAATCAGTAACAAATAAGGTGTCATATAGAGACTCATGGCTCCCACAGATGAGAGGTCTGATGCTCCTCACTAACAGAGACACCCTGCACAGTCTTGGTTTAAATATCTGTGTCTTTCATTTGGGAAGCAGCAGCTGCTGTGTAGCCTCTTGGCTGATCCCTTTGCTGTTGTGTGCACCAAAAACTTCAAAAAGGTTTACTGGTGACATGTCACCAACATTCTTGTGCAGCTCCCTTGCACTATCCCAATGACTTTTATCCTCTTCTTGCTGTCTTTCTACCTTGAAAGGCATGGCATTTTGGCAAAGGGGCTGTTCCTCCTGCTCTACGTTCTACAAGTATCTTCCGATGGAGATGGGAATACAGGGCTCTGGGATGTCACAAATAATAGCAATCCAGGCCTCACTTTTACTTCCTTAGCTTTTGTAAACAAGGACATGCACAGGTTGAGGAAGGGAGGATAATAATCATCCTCTTGCTCATGGATTTGGACACTTTACTATTTCAACAGACCTATGCGTCCATAAGCAAAAGCAGCAGAGCATCCCTGCATACTGACATGTTATTTCCATTGTTGGCTTGGGGTTTTGATTTACAGCATTAAAACAGACTCACACTAAAAGCTTTACTGTGTATAATCCAGCTGAGGCAGTATTCTTGTAGCAGTTGAGAATTAAGACAGGTTTTAGAAGCTGGAACCAATTGCCAGTTACAATGAAAGAGGAACCTCTACATAAATGGCTCAGGATTTCCTGTTATTGCAGATTGATTTTTGTGATGCAAGGCAAAATTCATTTTTTTCCCCCCAATAATTAAACACATGTGAAGTAGCATTCTTTCCAGTCCACAACAATGACTTTCCTGGAGATTGTTTTGACAGCACTTTCAACTGAAATATTTTTCATTAATATAAATAAGTTTGTTTCTCAAAGTCATGACTGCACAATGATATTACAGCACACCAATCTACTTTTGGAGGAAAGAAAAATGTTATTTTAAGAACGTTCACAACACAATTCCTTGAAAAAAGACTATCTTAATCCGCTCCATTTGCTGGAAATTTTTGGGCTTGCTTGCAAACATGAGGCTGGTGCAAAAAGCTTTAGCATAAGGAAAAGACAGATAAAGTGTTAAAAGTACATTACTGTTTCATACGAGAAAACTTTAAAATGGCAGTGATTCAAGTCCACTGGCGTTTTTTGCCTAGATGGCATTATGAAGGTAAACTTCTCTGCCAATTTATTGCCATTCATCTGTAAAATAATTGCTTTTGATATAAAAAATGTGCAGAGCTTATTACTACCTGGAAGTGGACAATGGCCCCAGTCCAAAACTAGTGGAGATTCTTACACAGAGTTTAGTATCTTAGTTAGCAGGAAATGCACTGTCAAGAAACCTATTTTCCCAAATACCATGATCTAACCACTAGAGATAACTCAATGGTTTCTAACGAGAGTTGAAAATACTAGCAGGGTAAGCAAAAATTAGGACCAGTTTGTATTATTCCTTGTCAAAGGGAACAGACACTCACACCACAATAGTTCTGCTCAGCGCTTTTCACTGCAAAGCCTGTGGTCCCCACAGTCCTGCCAAGCAGCGCACTTCTGCTCAAAGCTGTGTGTGCTCTGCACCTCCCCGAGCCCAGCCTCTGTTTCACGCTGCATCCTCTCTACCTATACTCCAAGGGTGAAGCACTCCCTGATTTGCCCTGTCCCCAGCGCACATCCAGAACCCCGATTGCCCTCTCCCCTTTGCAGAGCCCCTTGCCACCACTGGAAAGATGAAAGTGGATCATATCAAGGAGATTTAGCCATAAACCAGTAAATGGGCAAGTGGCCACACAGCCCACACTTCAAAGGGCAATACACTTCTTGGGTCTCTGTCCTGGAGAAAGAACCTGTGTGCAATAAACATCAGATAACTGAAGCCTGAAATGAGCTCTTTGTATTTTCACTGTTGCTTTTTATTAAATGTGGGATAACATATCTTTTATTACCTCCAGTGAAGCAATTCATTTGTACCCACAGTGGCTTTGGGGAAAGACCCAACTTCATTTTCACCTTGACTAAGCCCTTCCACCCCTTGCCCCCCCCGGCTTTACTGTTGCTTTTTGTGCCAAATGAATGAATGCTCACTGAGGCTTCAAAGTACATGGCAGTTTAAAAGGACTTGTTTGTTAAGATCTCCCAGCCTTCTGCTGGGGAATTCCACACAAAAGCAGATCTCCCCTTAGGGATTATTTCGCTACCTTTGAAGACTGTTTGCCAGCATGGCTGCTTTTATTTGCAGAGGTATTTCAGCCTTGGGAACTGGTGGACCGTATTGCGCGTATTACGCGCTGGGGATGGCTATGCTAAAACAGCTTCACAGGCCAAGTGTCTAAACGTTGACTTGCTGATATCCAGCTTCCATGAGGCATTTTTTTCCATCCATCCCAGTCCTTTGAAAAGCAGTTGGACAAATCTTCCCACTGAAGCTGAGATACATTTAAGGATTAAGGGCGCCAAGTTCTGCAACAATTCTGGTGTGGGCAGCCCTGCCATTTGCCCACAGGGACATGCAGCAGAAGGGCACCAGCACCTTGTTCCTGCCATGACCAAGTCCCCAAGCACTTAATACCTGGGTTGAGGCTCCCACTTGTCAAACAGGGCTTATCACAAGGATCATTTCACTTTCCCCATTAAAAAGAGGTGCCTGCAATCCTGAAGAATCCTGAAGCTGCAGGGAAGGGCTCCAGGCAGACAGTGCATCACTGAGCAACATCTTAACATAAAATTTGCCATGGGCTTGCTCAGGCACCATCCCCATCTCATGGGCTTTCATGGTGCTCCCTCATTCAGGTCCTTTGTTTTCCCTGGATGTGTCTGGATGTCTGACTTTGGGATCTAGAATTCATTAGGTAGCTGGCTGCCTAGAAGTCAGCCACTGCAATAGCAAAATCCCTTTGGGATTAGCCCAAAGCAACATGCCTAATGACACCCAGAAGCTGTAGTTCACTTCAGAAGGATTCAAGATGGTCAAACGTGATTGAAAGACCCACTCCTGATCCAAATAGTCTCCTTTCTAAAGATGTATGCAGCATTTTCCTGAACAAGACCCAGATGCGTCCTATCTTTCCAGCACTGAGCACACACATCTTTCTGACTCCAAACTGGGATTTAGGAGTGCTGGGATGTTTTGAAAACTGAAATGCGAAGTCTGATCCCGAAAAAGCACCAAGCTGACAGCTTTAAAGCTCATAATCTGAGAGATAGGGGCCAGCACAGCATAACCGGGGGAGATAAAAGATGGGAGATGGGGAACAGCCCAATGCACATCCTCTGTGTGCAGTCAGTGCAGGCAACTCAGTTTCCCTTTGCCAAGTTTCCTTAATATGTTAGAGTGGATAAATTATAACATATATCACACTCTTCTCCAGATAACATGAGCAGAGGTGAAAAGAAAACTGACAAGGAAGATAGGCAACCCCCCCACACTTAAAAAAGACTAATTTGATTGTAAACATATGAACTTAACATTTATTTTAAATCAGTAAGTTTAAGAATTAGTTCTGAGCATGTACTGTAAAAAAAAATACAAAACAAACAGAAATGGTTGGGTTTTTTTTTATTGCATAGCTACAATAACGAAGAAGCTGCATGGAAGAACTATAACTGTTATAATTCATTTGTCTAGGCCATTGCCCTACTTGTCTGATCTTCATTTTTAGAAATTCACCAACTAAACCAAAATGTATTTCTAAGGTCAAACTGGAATGAAACAAAGGACTTCTCCCATGAGGTAATCCCATAGCAGAAGACTGCTTTGTCCCATGCGCAGAGCTATTACCCAAATACTGCCAAGCTGAAGTTTCTGCTCAAATTGTTTGCTTATGTTCAACTGGAAAAGTGTATGAGGAATGGCATGGATTAGCTGTACTTGCTGTTACTCATGGAGCAGTGCAGGCATGTCAGGCCTGTCGTAGTACAGATGGCAGATGCTCAAATTCAAAAACCTGCACCTTCAAGTAAAGTGTAGAAACCCAAAACTGACCCAGAGGGACAGCCATACATTTATGCCTGCAAAAAACCTTGGCTATCAAAGCTGAAAGATTGAGGACCAGCAAACCACCACCTCCTGTTTTGTCACACGCACTATGATGTAAAAATTAACAATTCATTGTCATTACTGATATTATGTTATGGGCCAAGAAGTCAAAAATAGAGAGAAACATTCACAATAAAAATGCTGGCAATTTACAACATTAAGTGAAATCGTAGGATAATGACCTGCCCTTGCTATTAATAGTAATTAATGCAAGTTAATGATCAGCTGCATAAGGTGGGAAGATCCTTGGCGGACAAAGCAATCTGGAAAGCCGCATTCACACAAATCCAAGAGACACTAGAAAGCCAACAGACATCCCAGCGCCCTGGGAAACTTGCTGGGAAGAAACACAGCACATCCCAGAAGGAGCTTCTACACATTCATAAATTCTAACTGAATGTAAAACATCCAGGAAAGAGACCTCAGAGATGTGAGGAATCCAGTAAGAACATCTGCTCACAGCACAGGAAGATAAGTTACATAGCCAAGAAAATATTACATTGCCTCAAGGAAGATAAACTAGTAGCATTAACATTCTAGCAATACGCTTGAATCTGTAGAAATAATATAAGCTAACTCTTGTTTAGGGGAAAACATAATTCAACCTGACTCTGAACAGCTCAGAAAACCTGGTCTACAGAGGTATTTATTCCTTGCAATCACAAGAGGGGATGGTCACGTGAGAGCGAGACCTTTGATACCTGAGCACTCAGTGAGAATTGCTCTGCAGATCCCTGTTGGCACACCAGCCTGTGTCTATGGCACTTGGGATAACAACCCATTGGCAAGATCAATATTGGGCATTAGCAGAACTTAAGAAATGCTTCCAAGAGCTTAAAAAATATGCAGTTTATGCCTGTGATGTCAGATAGTCATACAAAATTAAAAGAGATGGTAAGAGCATAGCTGGTTTAAATCTTAGAAGGGACAAAAAAAAAAAAAGCCCACAAAGACTGGGAGAGTTTTGGTATCCATCATAGGCATCCTCCATATTACAGACACCCAGCCTTGTAACACAGCATCTGCACTGACAGTGGGAAAATAACATCACTCCCAGCAGCTGCTGAACTCATTAGCAACCAGCCTCTCACAGCCACCCCGAGGATATCCCAGAAAATACAGAAATAAGCCCTTTTCTCAGCCTTCCATGTCTCCCACCCAAACGACACCCACAGCTGACAGATAGTCAAGCTAAGCAAATTATCTGAGGAGCCACTTATCCTGAGTGTAGTTAAAAAGCTCACAGCTGCTTAGCACGCTTCATGGGCTTCACCTCTGCTTTTCAGGAATGGCCTTTCTGGTAGTACTTGGTGAAAACTGTAATTTATATCCTGGGTTGCATGCCACATCATGCAGAGATAAGAAGCCTTCATTTCACCAGCTCTCCCTTTTCCTACTGTTTATCAGTAAATCCCATGATCTGTGTTCTGTGTAAATAAGTCACCTATGGAAAATGCCTGAGGCAGACCACACATCTCTGGAGAGTTAACAGCAGGCTCACCTTCTCTTTCCTAATGTCCCTATGCATCTGTTCCAGGGATGGTCATTGCACACCCAGCCCAGATGGATGCTGTACCAGCAGCTGTTTTGGTGGGTTCCCACCTCCCTGGGAAGCTGGAGGAAGTCCTATGTTCCCTGCTGGCCCCAGGATGGTGATACACCAGCCCAAGGATGGGTGACTGAAGAGCTGCTCCTTGGCCTCAACAATGTCAGGCCCACCAGTGGGGATGAGAACCAAACAACCTGCAGGTTGCCTGTTGGACACGTTTTGGGCAAAAAGAGGAGGTGAGGATGAATTTGTTGCATGAGCCAAGTGGTGAAACAGTTTCCTGGTGTCTCTGGAGAGAGTCTGGTCAGGACATTCAGGGTTAAACCCATGCAGGGAACTAGTCGCAGTCATGGCCACAAGGCAGTGCTGCCCCAGGGCTGGGGATCAGTCCCTAGAGCTGGGCTGTTGGCTCTATACAGCCTTCCACACATCAACCCAAAGCAGGTGAGGCACTTTGGAGATCAAGGACAGGTTACAGCCATTACACAGAAACCAGCAGCAGAGCTGGAGGATCAGCTGTAGGAAAGAAATGCATTACCTCAGTGGTTCAAGGTGACGAGGGTAAGCCTAGAAATCTGCCACAAAACAATAACAATGCCATAGTCATCAGGTAAGAAGGTTTTGGGGAGCCAAATGAGTGGTCAACCAACCCTGTGCCAGAAGAAACAGCCCCCAGACTTTTTAGGTACAGACCTGCCTATGCTAATTCTGGCCACAATTCCTCCCTGCTTCTGCAGAAAATCTCCTTATTGGAAGTGCATCCCTCAATAATTTCTTTCCTAATTGACTACAAATGAGAAAATTTTTACTTAATGGAAAATATATTTTAAGAGATGTTTGTCCCAGAAATCAGATTTAAGAAACATGGGGGATTAGAAACAGAGACTTTATAGGAGAAACTTTTGTGCTGGAGTAACTTTTACAAAAAAAATGTCTGTAAAATATTCTGGAACCTGCCAGGCTGGAAAAGTCTCAAAATGTGTGATTGCACTGTACCATCTGATGCTAAATCACTGGCACATTTCAGGAAACAGGAGGCATCAGATGAAACTAATAAGAATCAGGTACAAATGAAATAAACGTAAGTTTTACCCACACAATGGCTATTTGAACTATGGAGCTACTTGCCAAGGGATGATAAAAATTTCTTCAGTCAAAGAGGAAATTGAATTAAGTCACGCAAGAGTAATTCATTATTTTGACTAAATATAACTGAATTTATAGAAAATAAATTCTGCTCTGTGAGTCCCTGAACGGAAAATGGTTGAAAACTGGGAGAAACCTACAGCAGAGTATTGAGGGGAATGGCTCTGGATAATCATGACGGTGACATTTTGGGACTGGTGGACCATCAGCATCACCTAGCTCCATGATACTGATGGTTTAGGTGGCACTTTAGGCTGTGGTATTGCATCTTGGTGGAATACCAAGCTGGCACAGGAGGTGCCAGAAGTGCTGAGTTTTTAAATACTGTCATCGCACAGGCCTGTGCAAAGCATCTACAGTCTGCCCACCCCAGTCTCCTGCACAATCACATCACACAGGAGTGGGGAGGATCCACCACAAAACAGGCACAGACCATTTCTGTGCGCAGGAACCAAAGAACCTGCTCCAGCTAAACAAGTGAAAACACCTTTATCCAACACCATGTTCCCACAGATCCCACAGCTGAAGCCCATGTCCACACCAGGTGGTTTCATCCACTCTCATTGGTGTCACCTCAGCTGCCCTCACTGGGTGAAATGTAGAGAGCCTCCACTGCTGCAGCTTGCAAAGGATTGGCTTTCTTGTGGCTTCAATTTCAATATTCACATACATTTTGGCAATGGCTTGCACTGCAGTTCTGTTTTGTTTTATCAGCTGACTCATAAAAAGCAAACCATCCTCTAATAGGCATCCCTGGAAAAAACCATGGACATGGGACCAAAATGCTGGCACTGTATGACTAAGTTACAGCGTGGTTGTTAAACAAAGGCCATAAAATGAGCCCAGGGACCAGCTGCACCTGCAGGTATAAAAGACTTTCAGCTGCCACAATGAAAATAGTGTTATTGGGGGAAAAAACCCAGAAAATAGATTATGTAAGAAAGAAATGTATAATGAGTTGACAAGAGACTTGCAGGCAACCAACTCATACCTTTTGCTTTTCTGGCAGATGCTACCACAGACTAACCCATCCTTCTATCACTTTCATACCAATCCAACCACAATTCCAAATATTTCCCTAAGACATGTTATGGGATATCAGCAGTCATAACCCTGGAGCTATTGACATTAGACAAAACCAAGAAGAATGTAGTTAGCTGAGAAAAGGTTAATGGTACACAAACTCACTAAGCTACAAAATCCAACTCTTAGTTGCATAATGTGGGTGAGTTTAATGTTTTTTTAATCTTAAAATAACAGCGTCTAAGGTTGTACATCTTTTTCAGCAACACAGGGAGCATAGGCAGGCTGTTCAAACTGTGAGCTAAAATGGAGGGGATAGGTGACAAACAGTTTCAACAAATCCAAGACTTAAAGTTGTCTTCCTTTCCCTTCTCACCAGAACGTGATATTTTGACAGCTGAATGTATCTGGCTCTCCTGAGAGATGCAAAGATATGGACTGGGACTTGACATCACCAGTTGCATCAACACAAAGCAATAAACAGCTGCACACAGTGT
The DNA here is from genome assembly GCA_013397795.1 of Orthonyx spaldingii. NCBI lineage: Eukaryota > Metazoa > Chordata > Aves > Passeriformes > Orthonychidae > Orthonyx > Orthonyx spaldingii. The sequence goes on along the minus strand of VZTJ01005318.1, from coordinate 576,486 downwards.
CTGCAACCAAAGTGCTCCTTTACAGAAAACAGGGAAAGAAACTCACAAATTATAGGTTAAAATCATAGTGGAAATGGAAGCTGCAGATTTTAATCTGTTCAGAGACTCAGTTCCCAACTGCACACCCTGGCATGCCTGGTCTGCCCTTGGTAGAGTAGCCAGGCATACCCCTGCCTCCTGATGTATTGCAATTTTCCTATTATTTCTCCAAAAAAAAAACCAAAAAAAACCTTGATGTAGGCTTTCTCCCTGCAGGAGTGCTCACCCCTCTGGCAGCCCGCGAACAGAGCTGTGGCCCCACAAAGATAGCTTTTCTGAGCCTGGAAGAGAAGTCGTTGTGAAGAAATCTACTCCCTTGGAGAAGGGGAGGAATTTGGAGATAACACCAGCAGATGATATAAACAATGGACACTCAGAAGACTCATGCACACGGAGCAAAGTGCCCTTACACAATAGAAAAATGCGTAAGACACATTCAAATGCCCACCCAGGTTTGACAACACTGCAGACAGTCTCCTATTCTTTATCCTCCAGAGTCATATACAAAACAAAGGGCTATTTTTTTTAAGATTAAGAGCAGAGACAGTGGGATTATATGAAAGATTTGACAAAGTGTATAATGGACAGACTCAGCATGCAAATGGGTTTGGGTGGGTGCCAAAGGATCAGGTCACAAAAACTACATTGTTCTTTCTCCCCCCTTTTAAAGTCTTTATAAATAAGCATGGTTGGACACAAACTATTTTTCTTCCTATTTCTAGACATCAAAATGATTTCTTAAACTTGTAAAGTATTTCAGATGCAACTTCAGAAATCAGAAATTTGAAGCTAAATTTGCTTCTGATGATAAAAACAAATGAATTAAATAGACATCTCTGCTATTTGGAGTTAAGACAGAATACTTCTTCGTATTACATTTGTTGACATGAAGAGCACCAAGTTTACTCAGCTTCCAGAATACCTTCTGGCATTAGCATACAGTGTACTAAATGTACACACACAAAACACACATAACCTTGATCTTCCTGCAAGATTATATTCACCCTTATGCTAATAATTGAAATAAAAACTCAGTTGTCTCATGGTGTTCACTTAAGGACTGAGACATGAAGGGTAGAATTGAACATGTATCATATAGGGGAAAATTCACTAAGCTTCAGGACTCTGTTGTAACCAGTGACTTCTTGCTGTTGCTCCCTGCAAGCGCTCTGGTTGCTCACAAACAAAAACCACAGGGTGAGGCTGGAAGTACAGGTGTTTGTGAACACTCCTGGTGTCAGCCCAAAGCTGCTGTGCAGGCAGAGCAATGCAGGGATCAAACACTACGGGATAGGGAGACAAAACTGTGGATGGAGCTCTGCTTGAAAAACACCAGTCTGTACAAGCAGAACAACAAACATGGCATTTCCAGTGGGACAATCAGGATGATGCCATCACTGTTTTTTCCAGCACCAAGGTCAGGCCATTCTGTATGTCAAGTCAAGGACAATCCTAACCCAATAAGAACAATAGAGGGGGAAGTGGTCTTCAACCACAGCTGTTCCTTCGACCCTAAACGTGCAAGGATTGACCTGAGTTCATAGGGATATTGTACCATAAGAGTGGGAATCCACCAATGTAAAGTGCCAAGGAAGGCGGCTTGCAGCAGGCACAGGGATAGTACACAGGGGATCCTTCACTTGATGTTTTTGGCTTTTTTGAGGGGGAATTTATCTTCTTGAGTCCCTCTAAAGAAAACAGCTTAAAAATGACCACCATCACCACCAAGAAATCCATCCCTTCACCCCTCAAGCATAGCTTTTTCTCAGAACAGCCAGGAATTATCATCTCAGGTGTTAAGCAAGACCTTGGACACAAGATTCCCAATGAAACTGAAACGCTGAGCAACTCTGCTACGGCAGCCAAGAGTTCCCATTGATAACTTCACAGGTTGAGAGTACTGTGCTGCCTTTCTCTATCCAGCAAACTTGCCAGATGTTTGATTCAAAGCTTCCCTCATCCGCCAGAAATCCAGATGCAGCTTTTGGCATGATCCCAACTTAAATTATTTTTAAAGCCTCTCTGTGCACTTAAAATGACACTATAATTAAGATTAGAAAACAACGATCAATCCAGAACTTGATAATACCACTGAAAACCTAAGAATGAACAATTAAGATTGGTTTTAGTTGTGCAACCCATGTGTAGGATGACTTTTTTAGAGACAATCTGGATAGGAATCTTTTTAGTAAGCCAAGAAGTTTAGGAGAGATAAAAGGAATGTATTAGTGCATCCAAACTGTTAAAACAAATTTCAGAGTGTTTTGTCATTTTTGAATGTAGCATTTTGGCTCTTCAAATCTTTCATGGCTTTTTAAAAGACATATTTTATTTTCACGTTACTGAGAAACTAAATCAGCCCATCACCTCACTAAGTACATGCATGTGTTCTCCAAATACCCAGAAAGATGAAACACTGTAAAACAAGATTATTTTGGAAATTATTACACAAAAGAGCAGCATAAATAACCAGTGATGATAAGACCACAAAACTGCCATAGGTGGGTCAGAACAAAAGTCCATCTCTCCCAGCCCTGTCTTAAGCAGTAACTTAGGGAAAGAGCATTAAAAATGGCCAAGCATGGTGTGGTTTGCCTCCTGCATTCCTGTCCCAGCAATAAGGAAGTGGCATCCCAAGGAGGTGGCACACACAATGTCGAGCTTAAGAGCTAGAAGGAACAGAGCTGGGGTTTTGCCATGTGGGTGTTTTAAGGCGGCAAAAGTCATAGAGTTGAAGTGGACTCTGCTCCAACCCGAGGTGCAGTTCCTGCATGCTGTGCTCAGGGCCAGCATTCCTCCCCACGGAGCGGCATCCCTGTCTGCCTAAAGCACCCTAAACTGCCCTGATGGTCAGTGGAAAGTCAACCCACACAGGCACCAATAAACCCATTGTCTGTGCCTGATGGAGCAGGAAAACTGACCCTCAGAGTGTCCAGAACCTGGCCAGCTCTTCACCTCTTGGACAAAGAGTTTGGCTGATGAACTGAAACGTCTTTGTGTCCTGGCTCCATTGGTTTGGTTTTCAAAATATTCCTTAGCCCATTCCAGAAGAGCCAGACTCCTAACCCAAAAAATTAAGTAAACAGACTTAATTTGCCTTTGAAAGTCTTGGCTTCTCTAAAGTCAGTGAGATTCATCTCCTTTTACCCCCATAAAAAACTTCAAACATCCTGTAGCTTTCTCTGGTGCAGGATTTATTCAAAATTTGAATGGACCAGGACAATGTAGACAATATATTTTTAAAAGTTCTCAATTATGTAAACACCCCAGCTATTTTTGGTAAATGACTGCTGGTATAAAAATTGTGAAAAATAAATCACATAGCAATTATTATTGTTATTATTATAACTGTTCACAAAATAATGATATGATTATTTTTGATTAAACAATGCTGCACTCATGGGATTACAGGGAAAGGTCAAACAAAGGCTTTTGGTGCATTTACAAAGCCGCTCTGAAATCTTGGAATGGCGTCAAGTTTCTTAACATTTTCATCCACCATTTGGGACTAAACTGCAGCTGCAAAGGTACACGGTGTGAAGAAGCAAAGTGCCTCTCAAGAGGATGCCTTTCCAGAGCTGGGAATTTGTGTTTTGCTACCAGTTCTCTGTCTCTTAAGCTCTTTGCTGTCCTCATTCCTTACACTATATCCCTATTCCTCTCCATCTTTCTTTGTAAGATTGCACCTGAATTGCGTTATCCTGGCACACATATAATAGTGGCAGCACGGTGAGGCTGAGTGGGACACACTTAACACAGAGTGCATTAATCCAGGCTGGATACGAGATTTCTTCTTGCTGTGTACTACTGACAGTTCAGGGTGCAGGGGAAGGAAGGAGATGGTCCACAGAGCTAGAGGGAGCGGGCCAAATAGGAGCGATAGAGACTGTCCCAGGCTCCAGGACAGATGAGGAGATGAGGAGTGTCCATGCCAATGGCATTGGTCCTCACCTGTGCCAAAGGAAGTGGACCTGGCAAAAGAGGTGCACTCTGCAGTAATGTGGCTTTTTATAAACATGGGATGTTTCCTTGGGCAATTTTTTATTTCCCTTTTTTTTTTTTAACCCTGTTGAAAAATCAAATTGTGTTCTTAATTTTAATTTAGGTGTTTAAAGGTGATGCTAGAAAAGTCTATAATAAGTTATGCTCATACAAATTAGCCAATATTCTTTTTTCCTTGGTGATATATTTCATCCTCAGCTCTGGCCACACAACTTGCTTTCAGACCCAGCTCAACAACATATCCACAAGATAACACGGAGAGCCTGAGTAAGGGGAATAAAAAAGTCCATGCACCATTGACCGCTTCAGGTTCAGAACTCAGACTTTCTAATTTCTAAAGTATTACTTTTCTTTAAATGTAAAACTGATTTCATACCATAGCTTCAAAGAAAAACATTCTGGCTACAGAAATGTAGCAAAGTAATTCCCCTCTCCTATGGATTGCAACTTAAGAAACATCTCAGTGTATCCCTACGTTTTAAGGTTGAAACTGGGAAGATGCTAGATGCAGAACATCTGACATCTGCTCTGATCACTTGGGAAATCTCTCTGTGCAAAAGTCTGAGAACATAGACTGATTTTAAGGAATCTTTCAAGTGTTGAATGATTTGGTGCATACTGAATGAGATTTTTACTGGCAGAGCTTATGTCACTTGGAAGAAACTGGGACAGAAACATCAGGAGTTGATACGCTGATCAAAGCAGAGCACTGGCCATGCACATGGCAGCTTCGAATTGCCAAACCACTGCTGCCAGGGTGTCCTTCTTCCCCAGACTTTCCTAATATGCTTTACCTTCCTTGGTTCTAACCATGGTGATTGCCATCTCATGGGGCTGCTCCTGCCCCTGGAGATTTGTAAAGAGTTCCAGTCAGGTCAGAGACCCCGTGTCTGCGTCAGTACCAGCTCTGGTGCTGTAACAAACCCCAGAGGGGTTGCTGGCGACAGATGTCTTACAATCTCTAGTGTGGAGATGATGCAACCTGAACCAAAAACCTGCGGCCTCCCTTAAGCACGGCTCAGTAATTCCCTTCTGAGCCCACACATCAGCACAGAGGGGCAGGCTGCACCACTATGTGAGCATGGACGGGACTGTACACCTTGCCTGGGCTTTTGCTTGGCCTTAATCAGCAACCTTATAAAACAAAATGGAAAAAAAGTTGTCCAATATCAGTCTAACAAATCAATTCCTTCTGCATTTAGCTCTCTTCCTCCCCAGAGCAGGGTTTGGATTGGTTTACATATTTTGCTGTCTACTTGGAGCACCATAAAATAAAATTAAACGAAATAATAATAAAAATCAGCATGGCATGATTGATCTGTGGAATCAAGATGTTTTTGCAAGGCATTGCTCTTATACCTGTGTCAGCGTTTACACACCTGAGGTCCCAGGCAATCTGGTCACTTAGCTCAGTGATAGAGCACACACAGATGGGCAGGTTTGAGCCTCGTCTTAAAGAATTTAGCCATGGAATTTAGCAACGGATAATATGGCAGTGTTACACCACTCTCCAGAGATCTGGCCTCCAGCTCCAAACCAGGTCTTGGTGCAGAGGAAATAGCCTTTGCACAGCGCAGCTACCCACTAAAGATTTCAGGCAAAACACGCAAGCCATTAGTATGCATGAGAGTTCCCTCATTTCTTTGTTGTTGTTCAACAGAAAGCACTTTGGAAATTCTGCAACTGAGTTTTAAAGGGGAAAAACAAGGGATAACTGTAGCCAAATGAACCTTGACAAATGTTCCCCAGCACTATGCAGACGTTAATAGATTATGTATCTGCTTGCAGGAACCTACAGGTTTGCTATTACCCTTCATAAGGCATCTCTATTAATAATTTCAAGTATCTGGAAAAGTTCATGCACTCTGTCTGAGGAATTTTTGATTAGGTAAAATATTTTTTTTTTTTTTCTGAGCCAAGTATATACTCTAGTGGAATGACACACACCCAGTATGATACCAAAACGGTATTCACCTTGGAGCAAAATGCTGTAAGATTTTCCTGCTAAGAAACCCCACTCGGGAAAAGGACATGAAAGTTAAAGAGAAATGGTGTTGTTTCAAATGCAGAAAATAAAAATTTCCGTGAGGTGGATAAAGCGGGTGTCTGTCCTGGTGGAGGAGGTCATAGGTGGAATGAAAGCCTCCAGCAAAATTCTCTTCAGAGTTTTCTTCAGACAGTTTTAAATCGCACTGCTCTCTATCACACTGGCCTTTGACTCCTGCTATCATCTGCCCCGGGGCACTTGGCCACACAAGCTTTCTGAGGCTGGGTTATGACATCTAAAGCATCTTGGTGAGTGGTGAGGGAGTAGAGCAGCCAGGCTTCACAGCAGGGAAGGGCTGATTAACTGGATGGATGAAAAGCCCGATTAGTAAAACATGCATCAAAAAGGCAAGATCGAGCCACGCCAGGAGTGTCTTGTGGAAGAGATATGATTTAAATAAGGAACAGAGCTAATTAGGCTTTAGGAGAATAATTATGGATCATATGACTTACTGAAGAGTGAAATGCTTGTCAAATGTAACTGGGATTTATTTAATCTTTTGTGATTAAATCCCCTTTATAACTCTAAGCTTTGGAATCACTCCCTCAGCACCAAAGGACAAATTAAACTCTCTAAATGGAGTTTAATTATACTCTGATGGCTATCCCCACTGCTACTACAGGCTAATAAAAGCCTTTGATGCAAATACCACTACTGAAACATAACCAAAGTGTAGTTTCTACTATACAGCAATTATTGATTTACTGTTCTTTTGATGTATTTTCTTTATAATGAATGTGACATGGAAAAAAAAAAAAGCCACAGCAGTGAGGATGCAGCACTTGCAGTTCTCTTCTGAAGGCAGATTGCAACCTCCACTTTGACAATGCCAAATATGCAGCCCTATGGTAAATCAACAAGAAAAAGGCACTAAAACTTTGCTGAGGTCAAAGACTGTTCTGTCCCACCAAACAAGTTAAAGTTCTGGTCTGAACTTCGTAATGAGCCTTTCTCTCAGCATCACATAAAGCCTCGAGGAACTAGTTAAATTTGGGGGTGCCATTGTTTTCTTTTGCCATCACTGAGAAACACCAAATGATCACAGCATGGATAATAGTTGAGGTCTCTCCCGTAGAGCTTTGAAGTCCCAGGTGGTCAGTCATCGAGGCACAACCTCATCCTCAATTATGGAAGGAAAAAATCCCACTGTTGTTCCTGATAAGCCAACCATCAGTACTGCTGCCTAATTGCAAGTGTAATGAAAGCATATGGAGTTTATTCTTTATTTACATGCTCAACTGCTTTCTTAAATGAATTGTCAACAGCTTAAGACAATTATATCAGAAAATCCTGGATCAATTAACTCATAGACCAAAGACAGGCCATAGGCAAGGAAATTATGTAAGAAAATAACTTGTAGGCCTCTCTGCAGTATTAGGGGAGGCACTGAATGGGCTCCATTCCTTGCTGCAGTGTCATTTTACCAAGCACCATCAGAATTAAAAACTAAAAAGGTTTTTAAGTTTGCAATCTGAATTTGCATGAGAAATAATGCCCAAGAGGTCACTGGTGTTTGAGGACTGGCCTCGCCATAGGAAAAATATTAATAGACTGAGTAATGGACATAGTTTTGCCCAAAATTGGAAAGGCTAACATTATTCACATGAGGTAAAATTTTAAAAAGCAGCACTTCTGTCAGGAGGATTATGCATCAATTTGCAGCCTCAATTAATTGTAAGGCATTAGCAAGTCCTTTGGTAACAAAACAGCCACCAAAAATTGATGTTGCAGCATCCATGATGATTGAAGATCTCACAAAATAGGGTTTTTTAGCCAGTGTTGGCTAACATTTCAGTGCATGGGGTCCTCTTCATTTTCAGTTTGCCAGCTCATCTACTCTAAATTCATTAATGATTACTCCATTTCCTGTGGCTATACCTAAAATAACAAAGTTCTTGCACATACAAAAATTTCCTAGTTAAGAACTTTCTCTGTATTAATTCAGCATTACCAAAAAGGGTCAGACTCTTTGTTACGCCCAAGGAGAGGATGTCCTGTCTTGTCTGGGGCACGACCACATTTCCAATCACGTTTGTCTGTCAGGCATTCATTTATCACTAAAAAACCAAAATCAGGTATTACAAAACACCAGCTGTGCTTAGGCCAGAAATGAATAATCAAATAATGTACCCTTTACACACCTATATTCAAAATATAGTGCAGACTGTAAAAATATTGGGCTCTTACCTTAAAAAAACCCACCAATTCCATAGTAAATCTCACATATAGCAAGGCATATTCCAAATCTGGAGAAAATCTGGTATCATTATTGACACTTGAAACACACTCAATATATTAGACTTGTACTGTATCTCAGTCTTGTTTTATTTACAGCCCAGGACAGTGCTTGGTTAGCTGGGGATGTCCCTTGGATGTGCACAATGCAAGTAGAGAAACAGATTTTCTCCCTTGTTTCTGGGCATGGCATCTTATGGAAACAGGAAATTACTCTAAATATTTCTTCATTTTAAAATACTTGGAAATTACTTAATTTCAGGTGACAATTTTAGCACTAAGTAGGCCCTGTTTTCTTATCAATCAAACATGAAAAAGTGTATTAAAGAGTACAATTTTTTCATCTTTAGTGAGTTTAATGACATTTGCCTTTCTATAGTTTACTTGAGGTACTTTTTAGTAACTCTTAAGTAACTTTAATAATGGTTTATTTGAGTGTTTTCTCAGTAATGTTTTGGAACATTACTGAAAAGAGATTATATAAAATACAAAGTATAAAATATTATATCAACATTATAAGTAATCAAGTAGAAAGAGCTCTGTTAAGATTGATAAAATACAGACTGCAATGCATTCACACCTCCTTGTAAATGTGAAGATAAAAGTCACTTATAATTTCTGTGACCTGGTTGATGCTCAATTCTATCTAATTTGATATTCCAACGTTTTTCACAATGCATATGTAAATTAACATTAACTTTTAGCAGAACTTTTATAATCCTCAACATAGCTACTTGACCAAGCTCCCTTCTCTCTGATGGCTGTCAACTCCAGACCCAGAGGGTTTGAAAATGGAAAAATATGTTCTGTGTTTGTGCTCTAAGAGATGGGGAGAGCAGTAAGCTCTGAGAAATTTTAATTCAATGAATTGTGACTTTGACAAAACACATTCCTGTAGTTTTGTGTTGTTTGGAGCAGAATTTTCCTTTAGTCAGATCTTAAGCGGTTGCCTGCATGTTCGTTTACTATCTCATTTGTTCTTGATAAAACTTGGTAGTTTGGGAAATCTCTTTCCAAGCATGAAACTTTGGAACAATTTATTCTCTGCTGGCCAGTTTTTAAAATTACTAAAAAAGAGGCCAACGACTCTTGAAAGATAATTATCTCCTGTTGGGTATCTGCCAGGAGCACAAAAGCTACAAACCAGCCTCTCAACATTACCTGGAGATTCATACAGAAACAAACAAAAAAACCACACAATTGTAATATATTTCTTCCCTCCATTGTTTAAAATACATTCTAACAATATGAAGTTGAACTATTGGCATTTATTTTAACTTCTTTTTTTACAATCTGTTACACATAATCATGCCTTTCCTTTGGAGAGGATTTCAAGAGTACGGGGATGTGCTGGCTGTAGAAAAAGTTAATGTGGATACCTCCCATCTGTGGGACATGCTGGTTTCCCAGGGGATGTGGAAATCTCATTAAGCTGTGTAATGAAAGACAGTGTACATGGGTATTTGTGACTTCCCCAACTGTGGGGCAATTCACACTGAGTCACAGAAGCACAGCTAGACCGTGGGTATGGAAAATAGCTTAATGCCATCAACGCCCAGCACAGTTTCATGCTTTAGGATACATATTGTTTGAAGACCATGACACTGTTAAATGCAAGCAGAGCCATGAAACCAGCCCTAGCTCACAGCTTATCTCACATTTACTTGATTAAATGGTCATTAGGATTTCAAAAGCCACAGCAGATGAGCCAAGCCTCTCTCATGAGGCTACGGGCCATTTACAAGAAACGCGTGTTACAGCCATTTTGACAAATAAATCATAAACTAAGCAGAGAAAATGTGAGTCATGGGCTTTACTGAGAAAACCACCACATTTGTAGAGCCCAGCTGCGACACCTGGCTGGTAGGAGAGGGTGGTTTTAAGGCATGCCCCACACCTCAAGCCACCACAACCACACAAATTTGACATTCCATGCGCAGAAGAGGCATTTGACTCCCCGTCACCCCAAGTGTTACGACAAAGTCATCCAAAACATAAGCAATTCCAATGGGCAGATCTGATGCTTCGCAGAAGGGAGCAGATGGAAAAGGTCCCTTTGGTCAGCAACTGTTTATTTCTCCAAAATCAAAGCATGTTTATTCTTGGATTATGGTCAGGAGGCATACAGTGTTTATTGAAAGTGTCAATAACTCAGGTGTAAAAGCTGTTAAAAAAATGCATCCCAGAACTTTTTTTTTTTTTTTTTTGGTAACTAAGTGTTTACTGAAACTGCTGATGTGAATTAATTGCAAGGTCCCAACCACAGCATACTCCCAGGGCTGACTGAAAAAAGATGGGCAACGTTGGCCAAAAGAAAAAGCAGAACAAAACCAATAAAAGCAGTGTTTCCAGTCTCTCAGCAAACTCCATCTGTACACAAACTGAAGGCTACATAAATCTGTTTTGAAGCTGTCCCCTCAACAAACACCTTCCAGCCTGGGTTTTCTTGTAGAGATCTCTGCAGTTTCTGGATCAGCAGAATTTATGTTCACAAATGAATGAAGATATAGAAGGTATTGCTTGTGAAATATTGTCATAGCAGCATGGATAATAACTTTGTCTGTAGTTACCACCAATAACGTAACTTTCAAACTACTCTTTTGCAGATGAACACTTTAAAAAAAGAATGTCCATTTCCCTTTTGATTAAAAAAAAAAAGAGAGCAACAGGTATGTTTGTTTTTAAATTATGATTGGCATGCCTTCAAAAAACCCTATAAACAAGAAGGGGTAAAAGAGCACAAAGTAAAATTTGTTTCGAAGTCACTGAAACTTAACTGCAATTTTCAGTTTTTGTACTTTCAATAACCATACTTTCGTACTTTCAGTAATTGTACTTTTAGTTTCTCCCTTCTTTTTCCAGATTCCCTCTCCTGGATGCAGGCATATTGAAATGGAGTAAGCTGAGAAAAATCCCTAACTTTAACCTAAGTCAAAGCAAAATAATAAATCTTCTTGAAAGGAAGCTCAACAAAAATAAAAATAATTTCATGTTCTATCTTAAGCCAACAAAAATGTAAAAATAAGATACAACTAGAATTCAAAAATCATTGTGTTTCATCTACAACAAAAAAGGTCTTCAGGGTTTTACAGACTAGCACTAAATATCTGACCTTCTGTCATCTAAGACGTGACAATTTCAACTACCTATACCAAAACCCCAATTAAGAAGTAATTTTTAAAAAGCTGCAGACTTCCAACTGTAATCTCACCTAACGAAACCTTTGCTAAACTTATACAAATACAATGCATGAAACGATGCCTTAGGGAATGATGCAGAGTTTTTACTTATTTATATATATATATATATAATATATATACAAACCCATAAATATTTAAGATTATATATGTATTATGTAAAGTTTATTATGAACATAATAAAGAGGATGCTATATATTTTAGCATATTTTGATGTATTTGTGCTAAAAGTAAAGCTTGTCTTAGGAGTATTTAGTGAAAACCAAACCTTCTTGGGAGCAATTCATAATGCAAGCTTTCATATCTGAATGTGTAAAATCCCACCAAGTACACTAATGCTATCAATATTCCTCTCAGTTTCCAAGTTAACTCTATTTGCCCAGACATTTATGGGGACCAGCAATAATGAAAAGCCCATTAAAAAACCCTTTGATCATCCTCTTTCTAAGCAGGGCTTAAAATCACGTCTTACCTATATTTTCAACAACATCTGACATATTTTAAATTTTCTTTCTCTTGATGAACTTCATCAACCATTTGGATCTGTTCAGCTGTTTATACTCCACAAGCATGCTAATCACACAAGTGATAAATGCAGTCACTTGGGAATTTTGCGTGTTCAATTGACTCTCAATAACTCTTACAATTATAAACATTAGGTCATAGTCTTATAGCCTCACTCTAAGGAGGCAATATATCCTGGAACACCATTTTCCTTGTGTGGTCTTGAGCTCTAAAACATCACTGGCAAAATGTCAGTGAAAACAGAAGCAATTTAGGTTTCTATCCCACAGTCAGTATCATTATATTGTTTCTGAAAACAGATCACAGTTGGAGCTTTGTGGGCACTTCATGGAACCTCCTACCTCTTCCCCACCCAGTTAGTTTTGATGCCAGCTGATGGGAGGTGCTGATACTGGTAGGAGCTGGCTCTTTTTATTAGGCACAGATATGGTTTGGACTTGTTTCTTGAAAGTGTCCTCAGTGGGATGTGTCCCATCCCCACTGTGGCTCACATAAACAGCCCTCCACTCCTTCCCTTGGGAAGCAGCCAGAAGGATGCTGGGGCATTGAGGAGAGGAAGGCTGAAGACTATTTTCCTCACAAGTTGCTGTATTCACAGTGTCCTTAGGGGATTTACAGCTCCCCCGGCTTCCCCTGAATATGAAACACCAGTTGTATCCTCAGGGCCCCTGTGGTGCTTCATTTATTTCATCAGTGCTATGTTAACAGAAATTAAAAACACCAGCCTAGTTTGGGAGAAAAAACCCAAACCACAAACCAAATGAACAAATGAACAAATGCCATATAAGTGTCTGAAAATCTTCTATATGTAAGATGGTAAATAGCAGTCTATATTGGAGGAAAAAGCAATTTTTATACCAGTTAGCAACTGGTCATATCTTTTCCCACCAAAATCCTGCATGGCTTGAGGATATAAGAAAATGTACCTAGTTTCTACTTAAAAAACAGAATTTCCTGTGCTGTTTTCACTCTGCAATGTGAATTGAGATCATATTCAAGACAAGTGGAACAGAGATCCTAAAACCTATTAAAATTATGGCTCTTTGCTAGTCTTGTCTTTTCTTAAAAATTACAGCAAGCTTACAGCTGTCACAGCTTAAAATACTGTTTCACATTTCTCTGTAACCCAGGTATAAATTACAGATATTGGGGTGTGTCAGAGCCTACAAAGTGCTTTCCAGCACTGATTTTACCTTTGGATTGTTATTTCAATTGATAAATACAAGAGATCATATATTGTCTGAGAAAATCTTACTACTGATACCTCTCCAGAGAGTAAATTCATGTTCTTCTATTTTCTCCCATAATATTTGGTCATTTTAGACTTTTCCAAGAAAGTTAATGCTTCTTGAGATCTCCACCCATTTTTACTAAACTGTACCCCCTCTGGAAATCCCTGCCAAAATAACAGCATGAAATACAGCTATTGGCTTTAGAACTGGAACAATACTTTCAGATCCTGAGCTAGACACATATACTGCTCCTAGCTTGTAACAAGTAATTGTAGAAAAATATTTGGCTTATTTCTGGCTTCCTTTTCTAGGTGCTACACACACAAAAAATATCTGTACTGGAACACGACAAAAATACCAAACAGCAAAAGTAAAATTGGAGAATGAGATAGGATACAACTGTGGGAAGCATTTCCAGCCACCTGATCCATCTGAAAAGGTGGCTTGGCTCCTCAGTTGCAGCGAGTGTCAACTCCTGCTTGCTGATATTCCCATGAGCTCCAGGGGCAGTCTCTGTCCAAACTCAAGGCGTTTCGGCATGGGGTTTGTTTTAGTTCAAAACTGCATTTGGGAACATATTGACTTACAGCATGTAACTTCATCACATTAGCATCCTAATTTTTTTGAGAAGTAAACATGGAAACAAAAAAAACTCTGCAAGCTGAAATCCACTGCTTTACTTTTGTGTAAAATTTTTAATTTAGATCATTCTACTTCCTGGTCTAAGATTGGTCAGGTTTGTAAATAGACACAGAATATGAAATTTTACTTAACAATTTCATAAAGATCTAAAAAACCCACAATGCTTTAGTGTTGTTTATTTAGTTGTATTTTTTCCATTCTGTTTGTTTTATATATGAAGTTACAGGACTGTCACCATGTGGCATGTGCTGAGACTAAGCACCTGTGAGGCTGATTTACTCTTCCAGTATCTTCCACTACCCTGAGCCCTCCTGGAAACTAGTTACCAGCTCATGTGGTGGCTATTTCTAAAGAGTTAGCCACATCTGTGCCTAGGACTGAATGTGCCAGTAACTTGCAAATATTTGGCAAGCTTGGGCTTCTTTCTGTTAAGTGATCATAATGCCTTTCATGGTGGTCTGCTGCCATGACTCATGATTGAGCTGTCCTTCATTCATGTCCCAAGGACCTAAAAAGTAATTGAAAGAGCAGAATCCGCCCCAAAACATCTGGTGTTTGTGATAATGACCCTTAAATAGTGAAGGCTGGGAGAAAACTGCTTTAAATGTTGGGTTGGAGGTTGAGTGGATGACTGGGACATGTTTGCTTTGATTTCATCCTGTAAATCCTCATACCTTAGTAAAATCCTATTCATGGTAAAAATAATCTAGATGGAGCAATTTCTAGAAATGACAGAAAATAGAATCATAGCTTCTCTCTTTCTGGCCATTGAGTCATTTAAACTTAGTTGAAATTATTTTTTCAAAGACTCTTCTGTCCTTCTTGGATGAGAAACACACTGAGAAGTTCGACAAAGCAGAGAGCTCATTCTAATAATGTTAATTATCCTGTTTCAGATCCCTGTTTACAGTAGTATAGAAAGGATGTATTTTGTCTTCTTGTGGCCTTAAGCAAACTCGGGCTCTGACCCTGCAGCCTCTGGAACACAGTCACGACTGTTGGCGAGATAATATCACTCATGTCGCTGCTGTATCAGCTTTCTGCTGGCATCGGTTCAGTTCTTTTTACAGCAACAACCTCCCTTTCTTAGCCCTCAGCTAATTTTCAACTTTTACTGGTGCAACTGCTGCTTTCTCAGTTATTCCAGCTTTAAGGGTCACTGGAAAGTCAACCTCCAGATTAAGTCTTTGCTCTCTGACTGTCTAGTAATGAGCATCTGTGACAATCACCTAAACAAGACAACCCACTTCTTCACTCTCCTAATGGAAGACAGCAAAGCCAAACTATCCCAGCTTGTGTACCAGCAGCCTCCAGGCTGGATTTGAGCAGGCAGCATGCATACAAAAAGTTTTCTTTTTACATGTGTCTTGAAACGTTTAATCCCAAAACTGCTACTTGGAACAACTACATAAAAAACAAAAGTTCTGTTCTTTGATCAACACCATGGCTATTATCCAAAACTGTGTCCATGGAGATACTGTCTAATTGATGTTAAAATCTTTTGATCAGGTACTGAGAAAAGCAGACTCATACATTTTCCCCCACCCTCAAAAATTAGTACAATACCATACTGGAAAGAAATTAAAAACTTAATTTTTCAAGAATTTGTGTGTTAAGGCTCTAACTGCACTTCAGGTTTTAAATCATTCTGTACAAAAGATGTCATGATTTAGATCCATGAAAGAGACCCTGACATTTCCAACGCCCCATGTTATCCTGCTAGGATTCAAAAGGAAAAATCAACATTCAGGACTAGACAAAGAATGCTCTGCTCTAAATGTGTGCTAGTAAGCTCCTTGCAAAAACCTTCAATTTAAACACAACTCTGGTTTATAGCTAATATTTTCTAAATTTCCTTGTTTAGTTTATTTCCAGGGATATTTGTTCCCTGCTAACAATGACAAGAGAGATGTTCAGAAAGAGGCAACACCATCACAGGATGTTGAGCACAGCCATGGAAGTCATTCAGACAAGAGATAAGGTTTCCCACATTCACTACATTCAATAACAAGGCTAAAGGCTCAGTGAAAATGCCAAAAAGGAAGGAGCCCACAATTTTCAGACACCAGATCATTACTGTGTGAGCCTGAGGATTTCCATCCTGCTGAAGTAATCAGTGGTAGAACCACAGGCACTGGTGCAAGTGTGAGGGGTTGAGCAGTTGTCCCAAACACCCTGCTTGTGCAGACACAAAACACCTCCAGGCTGGAGTGAGTGACCACAGGAGGCTGCTGGTTTCTTACATGTGAAAGTGGCACTGGCACTTCCCATGAGAACTGGGAATACACTGGCTCAGCTTGGCCACTAGGCAGTTGGCTACACAACACATACAAGGACACAGTTTTGCTGGCTAGTGAAAGCATCTACGTTATGCAGCAGACGGAAGGCAACTCCAACGTGGGTGCTTGCATAAAGATGCCTGCGAGGTGCCATGTCCAGAATTTCCAGTGCAAACTAGTTCCCAATCCAGAAGACGGTTTTCACATGAACATGGCACTACATCAAAAAAGACTCATGTCTTAAAGCTTGGTACTCATCATCACTCAAATACCTACATCATTTTATAAGTAGGACTGCCTTGTACCTTTCCAAGAGACATATTGCTTCTTTCCATCTCTAGACCACTTCTCTCTTGCCACCACATGGGCTGTCCCTATTTATGAAAACCTTGTGCCAGGTATGCCTCCTCATCCTTGCAAGGTAATGACCAGGATTACTCAGGCTCTCCCAGCTGAGGTCTCGTCAAGGGTTTGCACAGTAGTATTAAAAATTTCTCACCATTACTGAAAAGCCTTCACCATGTAGACTGTGACACCACACTTGACTTTCTCATTTCCAGTTCCTGGCCGTCCAGTAACCAAGCCTTTCCTCCTGTACCTTGCCCAGCTGATAAGCTTCTCACTTGCAGTATCATCTCCTGAAGGACACAATTGCCCCAACATTCCCACTAGACCAGATAAATTTGTTTTACCTACAACAAGATGCCTCTTTAAAGGATACATGGAACAGCAAATGGTTTAGGTAATCCCTGTTGGGGATCAATTCCTGCCAAGTTTAGGCTACTATTCATTTTCTCTCATTTCCAGATATTTAAGTACCAGAGGTGATGATCCACCAAGCAAGAGTGTTAGAAAAGCACAAACATTCCAGCGATTGCATATATTCCTCTAGGAAAACACTGGAGAAAGTCTGACTGGAGTGACATCTCTACAGCAGACAAAACACGCAGTTTTCTTCCCTGAGATGCGTACCCTTTGGCTCTTCTCAGATGACAGAACAAGGAGTACTTCAGAGCACCTTCTCACAGTTCTGGGTACCCCAGAGGAAATATTGCCTCTGTTTTTCTCTGAATTCTAACAAGAAATCCAGAGTTTTCAAAGACATAATTCTCCCCTTATTTATTCCAGCTAATGGGCTTTCTCCTCGTTGCTACCATGACAGACTAGCGGTTTCAGGGATGCTTGCCCTGGATCTCTACATTTCCAACTCTATGTGTCCCAGAAAAATGATCCACAATTAATTTTCTGTTCAAAATCAAAATCACAAATGCATTTTTACATTTGTGATCAGATCCATGTCTTTAATTTCCTCTCAGACTCACTGCATGATACTGTGTCACACAGCATGGAACAAGCACAGTGTAATCCTGCCATGTTCTGTTGCTGGCAGGGCTTCTCTCCTGGGCATATCCAATTTCTGCTTTGGCAGACTTACACACTCTCCCCAGGCTCCTGATAAGGCTGAAGTGTTTTCTATCTCTCTACTTGCAGCACTGTTTTAACAAAGTTAAGGTATTTGCAAGCAAATAAAAAAGAAAAATTTGAGGCAACTTTGCAGGGATCTACACAAAACTTCAGGAGCTAAAGTGACACATCTAGGAAGGGAAAAATGCAGACCTGTAATAAAAACCACTGTTGAGACTCCTGGATAATTAACAAGGGAAAAAAGAGAGTATGTTCTGCCTTGGCACCTGGAAGGACAGACACAACCTTAAAATTAAGCATCTTTTCTGCTCTCTGCAGTTCAGGGATGTCGATAAATGCAGGTGAATTCAGAGAACCAAGAAAGTGATATGAATGTGAGGGAACATATAGCATCCTCTCACTTGACTTGACAAAGATGTCGAATACAGACTTGATCATATTCTAAAATGATATTTGCAACCTGTTTTGTTTTGTTTTTCACATCAGCAAATTGCAAAGTTCTACCACATATCAGAATTAACTGATCCTTCCTAATCCTTTTATTCCATATACACTATACTTCAGCACAGGTCCTCAGACGATACACAGGCATCGGACTCCTACCAAACTCAAAGGGTGGAAGCAAATGTTTTGATCATTCAATGGTTTGAAATCCAAATAGTTTCATCATCCATCTCTTAGGGCATCACAGGGCTGAGAATAATCTTATGCTGCTCTTGGCGAGACAGGGCTAAAAATACAAAGTGTCATAGTCTTTAGTGAAGAAGATACATCAGTTCTTTGAAGATTTCCAACTTTAAAAAAAATTGCACATATTTTATGTATTTATTTAGAAGCAGCCCAGAAGTGCTGACTAGCCAAACAAATTACACAAGAAAGCTGGGTTTTGTTGGCTTTTTTGGGTTTTTTTTCCTTGCTGTTTTTTTCCTTTAATCTTGCATAACCAAAAATCAAAAATAACTTTAAAAATCTATGGTGAGACAGAAGAGTTCTAAAAAAACAGAACTTAACTGCTTATACACAATAATTGTTGAGTTAGATGATTCATTGTAAAATACAATCAAATTACTTCATCCTGATGGGAACTGAGAGACCTTACAAAAGCTGAATTTCAGAGTCTAAATCTTATTTTCACCATCATTTAAAGCAGTATAAATCTAGAGAAGTTCAATCAAAGCTATGGAACTACATCCAATTTGTACTGGTGGTTCAAAACAAGTTTTGACTCTAGCTAATTTTTTTTGTTCACAGGCACTAAAACCAAACACAAAGTATTCTTGCTTTCTTGGATGAGACAGTAATTTATGTAGCATTTTAGTGTGTATATGTTGTCACACCTCAGCCTAAATTTCTTCCAAGAGAATCCATGCTTTGCTCTTACAGACAGCTAAGAGATTGTTAGAACCTTTCCAACTTCAACAGCTGAGATTGTAAGTTTATAAGTCATTTCCTTTTGTTATGATTTTCAGCTATATACTGTAAAAGGAAAACCTCAGGATGGCTAATCCTCCATCTAAACATTGACTTTACAGAGGGAATGATGGACCATTCAAATATAGCCTACGAATTACCTCAGAACAGTTAACAGAAAAATACATAGTGGAAAATTTACTATTTAGGACAGAAATTTAAAAAAAAAAAAGTTGTATGAAAATCAGTATAAAAAATGCAAACAAAAAGCAGCAGGTACCTGTCCCTCCCAAAGTCTTTCAAATATATGTATTTAGTCTGAGTAAAGCAGACAGATAATCTGCCATGCTCTATGTGTCTGGTACCACATAATGAAAAACATCTTGCATCTACTTGTAAAACTTGTATTTCAGGAAGAAGGGCTACAAAAAAAAAAAAATGTTCTGCCCAACAGACTAAGTTAGATTTCATAAAGGTATCATGAAAAGTTACAGAGAGTCTTTCAAATGGGGACTGTTTTCCTGCTATGCAGTAAAAGACGGAAAAGCACCTGCAAACACAAACTACTTCATTTTGTCTCCAAGAGCAAGGAAAAACTTGGAATTATATAAAGTCTGCAGTTTAGCACTTTTAAAAATAAAACCTACTTCTAATAGAAGCTAGCATCTACTTCTGTTTTTATCAAAAACCTGCTTCTCTAAATAAGCCTCCCTCATAAACAGACTTTTTCATGCATACAAATGGGCTTAGGAACTACAGTTTTCCTACAAAAAATCAGGGTTAAAGTAGCTTTTCATTCAGATATTGATATCCAGCTGCAGAACACCAGTTTCACACTTGACTTCCAAATTCGTATTTTGGGCATCTCTGCTTCTCTCTGCTATTATCATCGGGTAGTTTGGGATGATGTAAGGGTACATGGTCCAAGTCTTCTACACAGCAGCCTGATAGGGAAATCAGGGATTTGGTTAGGATCACTTCTAAAACTCATGTTCTCAAGCATTTCCCACAAATATCAACCACATGCCTACAGGGCAAGACATCACACAGCCATTTCCAGTTCTCTGCTGCTTTGCAGCTCTTTTCCACATGCATCCCATTGAAGCAGGCAGGATATTAAATCTTTTGAAACACTTAATCTTCTCACAACTGAGACTGGATTTCAGTAATAAACACTTGCTGTAATTTTTCATCCTTTGGGCCATTATATTTCCAAGAAGCAAGGTCAAGATGGCATTTAATAAAAGGGTTGCTAGATTTGTTCGGTTCTTTCTTCCAAAAGAGAAGCCTTGCAGAGGCAAGCAACAAGTGGAACAATATGGAATACAGCCAGGGTCTTCAGACCTAATACACAATTAAGAGGAATCTGAATACAGGAAAGTTTCCCCTCTAATTCCATCCTGAAGATATATTTGTCCTGTATTAAATCTTTGTCAAGTCCTTGAGGAAAATTTCTTGGAAGAGTTTTCTTTTCATTGGAACTACTTGTAAGTGTAATGGCTGTAAGGTCAATGAAAATGTTTGAAGTCTACTTTTACTGGTACTTAAAAATATCCAGAGGTCTATACTGCAAACAAGGATGTATAAATAAATATATGTGTATGTTTGCCATTGTTGTTCCCAACTACTTGTTTTCTACTGCTCTTTTCACTCTGCCACAGTTATTTTCACTGGAGATGTTCCAGTGATGTACCCTTAGCTTACTCCCACTGTGGAAATACTCTAGATACTTTTGAACATAAGAAAACATCTCAAAAACCTAATTTGTCTCTTGGTGGATATGAAAAAATATACTTTTAAAAATGAGCATTTTTTCTTCTTATCTCAAACAGTAGTATTTTGTTGAACTGGAATGACAGCAAATCACCACAGTAAATAAAGTCTAGCAAGTTATTTGAACATTTGATTTACAGCAATCTTCTTTGCTGTAATAGGCATGCTACATCTTCAGCGTAAGCTTTCAGGTTCTCTTTCTTCCCTGTGAGGTATAAATTATGCTTTTTCCTCCATTTTATAGCTGGAGAATTAGATAATACTAACGTCCTATAGAAAATCTTAGTCAGTAACTGAAAGCAGAATTTGGCATTATACAGCTCCTTGAGGAGCAGAGAAATTAAGCCCAGGACCTAGAACTGGACTCCTGGCAAGTCCCTCCTAAGGTTAAACCCCATTGCCTCTCTGGATCATAGTGCTCCCATTGATGTAAATCTGGAGGGGCACCCTCAAGGACCCTTCCAGGCACGGTCAACAAAACCACAAATTCAAGTATGGGTCAGTGCGAGGACAACAAACAGCACAAACAAGACTCTGGCCAAGAATCTCAGCTTGGAAAACCAGGCAGCGAACTCACTTCATTGGTAAGATGCTTTCAATCTGCTTTAACATCTTTCTGCATTCTTTTTTTTTCGTGGAATGCTAAGAATAATTATGAAGAATTCCCCAACTGACGCACTTTGGTGTAGGTCCAGGGAAGTCAGTAGAGCTATGGAAATGCAAACCTCTGCAAATCTTTTCATATGGCCTCTTTAGTGCCCATGCAGGGACCAAGAGAGACATCCTTTTACAGAGGTCAGCTTCTAAGAAAAATCAAAAAGGTACCAGTCTTGCAGATACATTCATAAAGTGTTCTTAAGCTCCTATGCTACACAGAGAAATTTCTGCAGGAAAAGGGCCTCATTTAAGATCAAACACAAAGAGAAGGTTTGACTGCACTTTGAATTTTCTTGAAACCCAGAGGAGATACAAGAATGCAGGTCTGTCTTTATAAAACTTTATGGGTAAACTCTTTCCTGAGGTTATATGACAGTAAAATTTCCATTTCTCTTTAAGAAGTTTTAAAATTAAGAGGAAATACCATGTTAGCGTGTGTGAAAGGTAACTCTTTCCCTTCTTCCTCATTGAGCATATACAGAGACGACAATCTGAGCCTGGACTCCTAAAGCAGACTCTGAACAGAAATGTCTGAAAACTGAGAAATGTCAGATTGTCCCATTTCCCTCTGTCATCCTTAATTTACTGCGCTTTAATGGAAGTCAGAAATGTAGGGAACTGAAGTGTGACACTGAGCAGGGCAAAACTCTTAGAAGTAGCATGTTCACTATGTTCTGATTTGCTATTAGGCAAGCTAGAAGGCACGTAGGACAAGGTATAATAAAAATGAATCCCATGTTCTCTATTTCTATTTACATTTCCCATTCCATTTTGTGTTTCTTAATTTTAAAATTTTGAAATGAAAATTTTACCACGAAAACTCTAAAAAACTCCACGCCAAGCAAAAAAACAAACAAAACCCCACAAAGTAAACAAACAACAACCAAACAAACCTAAAACAAAGAAGCAAAAAGTCCCAAACCAAAGAAACGAAAACAAGGAAACACAAAAACCCCAATGCCCTATTTGCTATAGGCTCCTTATCTCTCCAGGCCTTAAGGGAAGCCAGTGGTGTAGACATACACTTTCCTCACTGAAAACAAAACAAACAAAAACCACTCCTAATAAGCTTTTAAAATTCAAATATACATCAAAACAACCTTTATACAACTGTCTAAGGAAACATACTATTTTGCATACAATCAGCACATTAAGTAACAGATCAAGAAGTCAACATCTGAAGCAGCCCAAGCGTCACGGTCTGAGGCACCACTCGCCTTTAGACTGTCCAGGCCACTATGCAGAACAACAGCTGGGTTCATCATGCTACAGAATTCCAAAGATCAGCCCAGACAGCTAGCATTGTCTGTCTGCCACTGCTCCTTACTCCTGTCTTAGGAAGCTGCAGTTAAAAACACATATTCCCAGAGGGATTACACATTTACTGAACAGTAGCTCTAGTCCTGGTCCCTCAAGTCTCTTTCTCACTCTCCACTTCTCAACCCTTAGAACTACCAAAGACCCTCAACCCTGTTTTCACCTGGTTTTTTCCTCTTCCCACAGATGCTGTTTTAAAGATTAACTAATTTTCCCTTTGGCTATTTTTGTTTCAACTCTCCAAGGCAATAATCTCTAAACTAAGGGGTTTTGTCAGAATTCCAGAGAGCAATGTTTAGGAAACGACATTGTTATTTTAGTGCAGCTATGATAATGAACTCTTTAGTGAAAACTGAGTATGATAATAGCATCTTATTGAGTAGGCAAGATGTCTGGTTTACAACATGCATTAAACGTGTTCAATGTGATCACAGAAATATTAACATTCCACAGAGACACTGGAGTGCTGGGCAGGAAGTTATTTACAAAGAAAAAATGCATCCAATGAAGTTATTTGCTGTCTCTTATAAAAAAAATTCTGAGCACACTTTTTTTTCTGGTGTACTTGCACAAATTTCTATATTTTCAGCATTTATCTATTTCTCATGAAATATGATGATACTTAATGTATTTCTTCATCCATTTTGAAGACTGTAAAGTATAACTTCTTGGACTTGCACACTTTGTTGCAGAGAAATAGGTGGTCAATCTTCCCCCTTGAGGGTTGATAATGAGACGATGATGTCAACATGAACACTGCTGTTTTACACTGGAAGTTATGGACCAGTATTTTGTCCATAAAAAGAGAAATAATGTGATTGCTAGCCCAGATGAATACTGTCTTGTATTTCTCCAAACTCACACTCTACAATAACTTGCAATTGACCTATAATAAGCTTTTGTCATTTTCCAAAAATTATCCATTTAAAAACTTGGATATCTTAGATTTTGCCTCTCTTTCTCACTTAAAACATTGTGTATGCACCACTTTATCTCCCAGCCCATTTGAAAAGGATGGAGGAAAATTCTGTTTCATGTGTGTTTTTACTGAGTGGCTGCTAAAATTAATACAGTTAATACAAACACTGTGTATTTCACCTCATTTCAATTACAGCACAGATTGTCAACTAAAATGAATGTGGTTAGAACTTTAACAAAGAAACTCAGAAGAACTTATTTTAAATAGCTGGATGTACGCTAAGTGCTTGATGGTCTTGTACTTCATTTTTTGAACCAGGATCAGCAATGAAATCCACACAACACAATGGAAAACACTCTTTAAGGGAGAAGGATTTTCCAAACACTAAGCTCTGAGATTACTGTCTAAAACTGAAATTGTTTTTTCTCCTCAATTGTTAAACAGAGCTACTCTCGAGGAGATGCAAACAAATTGCTTTCTTTTACTAGACCAAGAAGAAATCAAGTCAGCACTGCATGGATTCTGCTTTCCATTGTTTCTGCTTACAATTGGAACCACATAGAAGAACTGGCAAAGCTGAGCAGCACAGTGACATTTGCTACTGTTAGTTTACAAAAGAAGCCACTATTTGAAAACTGAAACAGAGCAAACAGAAAATGGACAAAATAGAGAAAAAAAATTTCTGAGCAGACTTTTTTTTTTACTGTAAATCAAAGTCAGCTTTGCTTGTTTGGGGTGGTCGGCACGATTAAAAAGCAGAACCCTGGAGTGACCCATGTGGTCTGTATGTGATGTAAGCAACACAAGTCCCCACAGAAGACCTTCTCCCTGTCACTGACTTATGACAATGCCCTGTGCCATCCTCAACAGCTCCAGCTGGAGTGACATGGGTACTGAACACTCAGTAGTGATTCACACTTTGAGACAAAAGTCGTCTCAGGACTCAGAGCACTGCAGTGGAGGCAAAACCAAAATATTAAACTCAAGGTAGTGAGAATTCAGAACAATCTCAGTGAAACTCAAAATTACATATGCCTCAAATGACCAGCACTGCACAAGCGTGAGTGCAATCTGAAATGAGGTATATCCCACATACAGTGTAACTGCTTATCCATAAATTAACATTAGGCATCTCCCGCATACCTGCTTGGTGTGACCTTGTTCCCCACATACAGTAATTTCCCTTCCAAACATGCAATGACAGAAAAACAGGTCAGCACAGCACAGGTCTCAAAAAACCCTGTTGTTCACATGTTCTTTGTACTGGACAATGTATTTCACAGCAGAATACAGCAATCCTGTCTTACCTGGGATCTTTAGCATGTCAGATCTGCTTTTCCATGAGTAGTTTAAATATTTCACGCTCAACTACTTCCCCATAACCCTTCACTATGACAAGCACTGCAGGCAATCTGATCTGACCAACGACTGAAAGGGAAATTTAAATATCTCCCTGTAAATTGTCCCTCCTGCCCCTGCACAGAGACACACTTTACAGAGTGGGACAGAGAGGGAGAGAGGTTTTCCAGACTGAGGAAGGAAGGAAGGGGAGAGGCTGTCAAGGGAAGATGCATCAGTGCCTGTAGCTTAGCTCCAAGTCTAGCTGGGAGAACAGGAATCCTCCCGGGGGTGCGTGCATGTGGGTTTTTGTCTGATTTTGGCTGTTTTGTTTTCATGGGTTCAACTTAAATAGAAGCCTGGAAGCATTTAAATTATACTTCTTTGGGGAGTGATTACCACCCTTCTGTCACACACGTATCTGTCACACAAACCACCACCAAGATGGAGTTTTTGTCTTTTTATGGCTAAATCTATTCTTTTTTCTGCTTGCTTCATGCCCCTGGGGGTTTTGCCCTTTCTGTTCACTGCTGCTCCATATCTTTATCTTTCCACTCCTGCCTTTTCTGTCTTGCCTGTTTTGTCTGCAATCAGTACAGCACAACTCAGCTCAATGGGTGTCTACCACAATGGGAGCAGTAATACAAGTATTAATAACATCCTGCTGTTAGCAGGAGAGACTACAATCACTTTTTTAAGGACGAAACAGCCTGACCTTAGGGACCATATACAATACTTAGGGTAATTACAAACGTCATATTCCCTTTGGCGGCCTATTTTTATTACCTACTTCGTATCAGCCATGGGAGGCCCGGGGGCTACTATTTTGTTTGTCTGGAGTCTCTGAGCTAGACGACATGGCCAGGAAAGTCAGTTCATATTTAACCCTATATTCTGTAGATGAAAACCATAATGCAAAGCACCTGGGTTTCATTATCAATCAAACCACCAAGCAGGGCACTTATCATAAAGCTCTCGTCCCGCCAGTTCTAAAATTCTCCAAACTGCTTTGATGTGAACATCAAAAACTCCTGGACTACATGAATGACCACTTGCCTGACCTCATCCTGTAATTAGCAAGTCCTACCTGAGAGCACCACTCACAGTAATTATGCAACATTCTTAAAGACCATTAATTAAATTGTTTCATTTTGGAGTGAACTGGCTGTACAGAGGAGACGCTGCACAGGAAATGCACAGGAGCACCATGTTTTGCTGCAGGAGTGTCTGCTGCAGCCAGTAGCATTCACATCTGCTGAAATCTCAGGAATTTCTAAAGTCACCAAAATCCAAAAATAATTAAATTTCTTATCCTTAGCACCTGAGACAGAAAAGTGACACAGAAAGTCATGGCCACCCAAATGTGGTATGGAAGCCTATAGACAACACTGTGGTGTTGGTGTCACCCTTAACCAGCAGACATTCCCAATGTTTTTCAGTAGCTGTGAGCAATCTGTTCCTTTGGCAATCACAGCAAAGAAAAATGAATGAAACTCAGGACTGAATGCAGTCAGAACCATAAAACTTGAAGGTGTTACTTCCAAAGCAATAGTGAGAAAAAAAACCCCCTAGGAAATCTAGGAAAAATGTCTTGGCACCATTGTAGCATACACTATGTTGTAAAAAAGTACTATATTGAAGCAAAGTTTTCTCTATAGACGTGTACAAAATTTTACCTGTGACCGCAATTCCCTGGAAGATTTTTTTTTAAATGCATGTATATATGTATATTCTGTATGTTTAGTTTTCTGAAACCAATACAAAATTTGAAATCATATTCTCTCTTAAATTTTCAGCAAAATTCCACTATGGAGGGCATTTCCCTTCAAGATAATTGGACATTAGGCAGTACTTTGCTCTAATCAGGTTAGTTTCTTGTTTAACTGTTATAATATATCAGCTGGGGCTCTTTCAATGATATGGAACAGTCAGCAAAACTTCAGAGAGGAAATGCAATAGCAACTATAAAAAAGAAACTTATGAAAAGTAAAGTCAGAAGATGACTGAATGCTGTCCCTGCTTAGTCCAGCTGAAAGTTCCAAAACTATATACAGCAATTTTATTTTTTCATGTTGGAAGGCTCTGCTACATGCTTGCTGAGTATCTGGGAACCAGGAATTGCATATGGTCCCCAAGGACATATTAGTGAAAGTGCTGCTCTTTGTGAAACAGCTACAATCCAACTTATTTGCAATTACTTTTATCTTTTAAGAATGTGCAAAATGCTACAATCTATAAAAATGTAGTAGGCTTCACCAGCAAGAATCAGCATTCAAAAGGGTAAAAAGAAATGCTTTCTGAGAAATGTGATCGCTGTTTAGCATCACAACTAAGTGGGGTATAAATGTATATGCATTCTCTTTCACAATACATTTGAATTGTCTTTTTGTTATGAAGTGTAGAATAATTTTTTACAGCAGAAACCTAAATATAGTTTAAAAACCTAAAATACTGGGAGGGCCTATGCAAAATACTTTTGTAGCTGCTAATTGTCAGATGAAGAATCTGACAACCTACACTGAAGTGTGTTCATCCTATTTAAAAGACCTTTTCCTTGCAAAATACTACCAAAAAAAAAGTTAAGATTAAGTTCTAAGCCAAGATTTAAGTCCCACAACATGGGGCTTATTTGGAGATATATGTAAATATTTGGTTTTGATTAGTAAAAGATTTTACTGTCATTAGCTAGGATTGTTCTGCCCAGCACCTTAATTCTAAACTTCTTACTCCTTGCTGGTCCCACAGAAAAAAGGACCAGGTGCAGTCTCCATCACTATACACATAAAATTAGGGTGCAATGTGTCCTTGCATGCTTCATTTTCAGCAAAAAATGCAGAAGAGTACTTACAGTGATGTCAGAGAAAGACGGATAATTTCTCTTACCACATCAACAGTCTATTTGTTTTTTAAAACATCAGTTTTGTTGACTAATTTGACTAACAGTTTCATCTGAATGAAAGAAAAAAACAAATCTTCCCTTAGCCCACGAAGGCAATGGCTAAAGTGTTCTTCCAGGCTATACAGATGCAAGTTCAAATTTTCATCTAATTTACACATGCTGGTTTCCTTAATTTAACTTTATAAAAATTTTCTGAGGAGAAGCAAAACTATTTCTTTCACGTCAACTTACAACAATATTTAAGTGTCTAGTAGGCAAAGAGACGGGCACAGTCAGGCAATAAAAATATTCTCATTTTCCCGTGTTTCCTCCTTGAATCTTCCTACAACTTGTAACAGCTTCCCACTAGCAAATATTTCTGTTAAGTCTGTATATTGCCTTTCTGAATAATTTACTACACTCTATGAATTCTAACTGAATAAAACATTTAGCTCTCCTAATATATAACAGTTACTGAGGTGAGAAAATTTGCTGGTTTTAAAAAAGGGAGCAACTCCAATTAATAAATTGTACCAGATTCGACGTTGATCCTCCTGAACATGGAAGTGACATAACCACTACCAGTCCCTTACAGGAACTCAGCTACACAGTCAGGATGAAGTAAGGGGATTCCTGTTTCAGATGCTGGTTTTCCTTCTGCATCAGAACAACGATGTACAGTAGCACTGTTTAATATGAAAATGAAGGAATGACTGTAATGAAAAGGACTGCTGCAAGGATGCACAAACTGAATTGTCACAGGCACTGGAGAAAACTGCAACATTTGTGTAATTTTTCATGCCAACGGATTGTTTAGAAGTCTGTCTGAGAGTGAAACAGGTTAACATCACATCCAAATAGCTGGACAAGACAGTAAGAGAAGACTGGGGCTTCATATTCTCATGCTGCCCAAATTTCCTAAAACTTGATGAATTTTTGCATACAGTAGGAATTCAAAGTCTTACTGGATCATACCACTATCAGCAAATCTGCAGAAATTCTTCTCCATACCTACCTGATGGGGACATTAATACTAGGTATTTTGTGCAGTTACATACAAGAGTTTAAATGAGATTTCCAAAGAAAAGATTTTATATAAGCTCCCTCTGCTTTTTGCATCTGTCCCTCTGTACTCTTATGAAAACAAATACAGAGGACATGTAAAAAAAAATACAAATCAAACTAAACCAAGGGCCAGACTGCACACATTCAAAAGAAAAAATTACATCTGATTGTGTATGTGGTTGCTATGACCACAGGGAAAAATGCCAATATATTCTCAGTGCTTGGCCCCACTTCTGGATTGGCCCTCCACTTGGATAATTTTTAATCACAAGTAAATCTGGTTAAAAAAAATTAAATCAAGAAATATTTTTTGTGATGAAAAGATGCTATTTTTACTGAAGTGCTCTGAAAACATGCTGATTTTCATGCAAAATTCCAGCAGGAGGAATAAAAGGATGAAATTGCTTGGTCAGGAATTTTGACATCTAACTTCATATGTACTCCTTTTTTTATTTAACGAATTGCACAACAGGTCATCAGTAGTGGTGCATGTTGCCTTACACCTGATGTGTTATGACACGAGATAAATTTTGTGTCAGTTTGTATAATTTCTACACAAAATGTACCTTGACCTAGAAAAGAAGTTAGGTGTGTCAGCTAATAGTAAATAGAAGGTGACATGAACTATCCCTTTATCTACCTCTAACAATGTATATAAATTACATAACTATTGTCATTGTGAAATACTGTGAAAAAGATGTCTGAGAAGATAAAAAATGAAGTGTTGTATGAGTAAATTCTAGAATATCAAAATCAAGTTTATCTGAAACCTGGAGTGAAAGCTCCTTAAAGCCACAGCTGATTTTCCATCAAGCTGAAGTTCTTCAAGTGTTGGTTGTCATTCCAAAAATGAAAACTGAATCCTTAAGCTCCTGAATGTCCTATGAAACAAAATCTGCCTTAAGGCACCACAGGATTAGTTAACACTTGCAAGTTTCCTGTTCTCTTGTTAACAACCTCAACCTCAAAATATTAAAGAATCTTACATTAAAATGTGTTCTGCCGAGGGTAATCCCACGTGCCTGCTGGGAGCACACCTTGCTCCCAGGAGCAATGGGAGTGCTGCTCTGCCCCTGGGGTTCAGCACCCTGCGTGGGTGATGCTGCTGGTCCGTGTCAGAGCGTGGCACAGCTCTGAGGGGCCAGACTGCCAGCACACTGAAGCTCAGGGATGCACTCAGTGCAGAGCTACACTGATGAGCCACACACCCCCCTCTCAGAGATGTTGCTCTGCTTTTGTGCGTGGACATCACAAAAGAGACCTCGCAGGGTGGGGAATGGAGCTCTCACCAGAGCTAAAGGTCAAACCTTGAAAATACCTGATTACACAGAAATGGAATTTTTTCTTTTCTAAAGCAAGGTAGATTTAGAAGTCATAGATACGGAAAAGGTTTGAACTAAAACAACCAAGAGTTCAATGCAGCAATTTGGAAATGCTCATTCACACAGACTGCTGATTTGGGACGGTGAGTATCACTTGGGATTGTGCAGAGGGAGAGCTGGGAAGAGAGGGAGGCTCGTCACAACCAGGGCCCAGAGGTCAAAAAGTACCTCAGGAAGGATGAAAGAAAGCAGAAGTGGGACTTGGCAGCTGGACAGAGTCCTGCTTTCTTTGCACAGTGGTCCATAGCAGCTAGAGAAGCTTGTGTAGTCCTCTTCCACCACACACAAAGTAGGACCACTTTCCACAGATGGATTTTGGGACCTGCACTAAGGAGCAGGATGGTCATGTGTGCACTGCTTTATGCAGCTTCCACTCTTGCTTCTTCATTCAGTAACTCCCCACTCAGCATAACCTTGTCCACCCCAGTGCTCTGCTCCCAAACCAGAGAAACCAAGTACCCGCAAAACCTACACACTGTCCCTCTCCAAAATGTCTTGCCACTGGGTGCTACAGAGATGCTTGTAAGAGGGCTCTGCCTCACCTTCGCAGGGAGAGGAGAGAGAGAAGATAAGGGAAGCAGGGAAGGGTGGTCTCCATTCCCTGCAGAGCCCTTTCCAAGGACTGCGAGGAAACTAATGTTGCTAAGAACTGGGCAGTGGCAGGACACCGTCCCAGGTGGCTGTGGCCGCTGGAGAACAAGCCTGAGAGCATGGGAGAGGGACAATACTGCTGCACTGTGGGTCTGCAGCTCTTTGGAACTCATGCCAAACAGAAGAGAAGACATGGACAATCTCTGTAACACTTTTTACATGTGTTATCGTATTTTTGGTGTACAGAAGTGGCTCCCTGTCACATGTAAACACACACACAGAGGCAGAGTACAGTTGCCTCTACAAAGCAACCTCTCACAAGAAGCAGCTTTCACACATGAACCACCTCTTCTGTGGGGATGGGGCTAACCCGAGGGCATCAGTAAAGGGATATGTGTGTGCTCAGACTTTGTGTACAGGTCTTCAAAAAGCACATCCACTGTCAACTGTTCTGGACAGCTGTCATTATTAAAACAGATGATGTTTCTCAAACACACAGCTGAAAAACAAAAACTCATTATGAGATTCATCTTAATTTGAGAGGCCTCTGCTGAATTTCTCCCCCAGAGCCAGTTGCTGAAGAAGTTACTCATTCTGAGAGTATGATTCATCTACCTAACTTCAGATATCTTTTGCATGGCACAAATCCAGACGATCTCACTGATTATCCTGCAACTGATGCAGCTGTAGCTTCAATGTGGTCCTGGACACAAAGGTCAGAGAAAGCCCCTCTCACCGTATCAAAAACTGTCAGTGGCCAGGATATGGCAAGGAGAACCACATGCGCCGTCTCCAGCGATGTCTCGGAGGTGACGTTTGCAGCGAGTTACTGAAACCTTTCCCTGAGACAACTGCAGGACTTGCCAGGGGAGATGCCGAACGCGGGACGGATGTGACCAAGTTACCTGCTCCGCGTTGCGTGGTGGGAGTGCCGGGGTGGGCTAGCACAGGGCATGGGGGAGACGAACAGCTGCCACAGCTGCCGTGCCGGCGCCTGACACCCGCACGCGTGTGTCCCCCGCTGTCTTCTCCGCGGGCAGCGACTCCCGAGCCGCGGACACGCCTGTGCCCCGCGCCCCCTCTTCCCCCCGTCCTCCGCGGCCGCGGCGCTCACCTGAAACAGGTGGTGAGCTCGCCCGTGGGCTTCAGGCAGGGGTAGCGGGTGGTGGCGATTTTGTTCTCGGAGCAAACCTCCCTGCAAGGCGGGGAGTCGGAGTATTAAAAAAACCAACCAAACAAACAAACAAAAAAAAACCAAAAACCAAAGGGTAGGAAAAAGAAAAAGAAGGTGGATGGGGAGGAAACGCACAGAAGCAGCCGCGCCATCGGAACACCCACCTGTCGCCGTCCTGCGGCTCCTCCCGGTAGGTCCAGGCGTGTCCCAGCGCCAGGAGCAGCAGCAGCCGGAGCGG
>VZTJ01005318.1:493590-543925 GCA_013397795.1 Orthonyx spaldingii | reverse complement strand
GGGCGGCGGCCAGATGCGGCAGGGTCGCGGCAGATGTGCGGTGGGAGCGAGGGAACATCCACACACAGGCCCCCAAAGCCACGCTCCGCTCCCGACCCCCCGGCTGCGGACAGCACGGAGAAGAGGGGAGGGGGAGAGTGCCCTCGCCAGGGTGAGGCGGACGGAAAGCGGTGGAAAGGTCCGAGGCGGCCAGGGTGATCAGCGGCTCTCGGTGCACCATCACTGATGCTTTCCAGATTCGGCTTTATCTCAGATCTCTTCCCCAAAAGAACAGAGCAGTTCAAAGCATCTCTGCTGCGA
This sequence comes from Orthonyx spaldingii, assembly GCA_013397795.1. Lineage (NCBI taxonomy): Eukaryota > Metazoa > Chordata > Aves > Passeriformes > Orthonychidae > Orthonyx > Orthonyx spaldingii. The sequence goes on along the minus strand of VZTJ01005318.1, from coordinate 543,625 downwards.
CGGCTGTTTATCCTTGTGTACAGCTGCCACTTCCCCACCATTCATAAAGACGGAGATTAATGACTGCAGACTGATAAAGCAGCACATCAGGTCTGGCCTATTGTACCGTGTCCTGTTTTCACGGTTAAACGGCCTGGGACCAGGGGAGCAAACCTGCAAAACGACCGTGTCTTTGTAAAGTGTTCGGCAGACGCATTGGCTTTGATCACCACAGAACTCCCTACAAGTATGAAAAGCTCCAGGGACACGACAGGGAGCGAATCAGCCTTTCTAGCTCTTTCACCTGCAGTATAAACGACCTCATTTTGCAGTCAGAAAAATCAGGGAAATGTAAGCAATAGATTGTAGTCATATATCATTACAGCCAGAAAAGTCAGGGGTATGCAAGTAACAAACTGTAATTCCTCTGTTAAACCAGCATGGGCGTAATAAAGGGGTGTAAGATTTGAGCAACACACTTCTATTTTTTCCCTCTGCCACAGGCAACATTTAAACAAGTAATTTCACCATTCTGTGCCTCAGTTTCCCACGTCTCTAAGAGGAAGCTCCTGATAGCAAAAAAAAAAAAAGTAAACAATGCAGATCCCCATATATGAATCAGCTATGATTAAGCTGTTAATCCCTTTGGTATGTTGTCCAGTACCCGGAAAAAGGCTAGCGATAGATGAACTGGGAAACTCTGGGATTTTTCAGAAGTTTTTCCTGACTTGCACAGCATCCACTGTCACCATGGTCTGCTGCCTGTGCTGTGAACTGCCAGCTCCAAGGCATTTCTCTCCTCTAGGCAACCCTGCACATTGTCTCTACTCCTGTGCTCAGTTAAGCAAAGGAGTGCTGCACGGCAGACTTTTTTTCCCCACTTGTTTTGACTTTTGCTCTCAAGAGGATGTTTCAGATGTTTATTCTGTCATAATTACTTCTTTTTCCTTTATACAAATAATGAGTAAGGAAAGACAGGACTTGCTGTCTTGAAGCCAGAGAAAGCTGTGGGTCTTTCTCACAGGACTAAGCCCTCACCTCTCCCAGACAGCCTCTCCTGATTTGAAGATAACAGGAACAAAAGCAGGACCTGGGTGCTTGGACCCAAGAGCTCAGGAGACACCTGTGTTCCTTACCCTCCCACTCCAAGCACAAAGTATCCAGTGACAAGGACTGAAAAGAAGAGAGGTTTGCACTGCTGTAACCACTGTGATGTCTGTCTATAGACAACAAAAGATTTAATTTAACACATTCCAGAAGTAGTCAGAGTCCTTCCCAAAAAGCTCCTTTTTTTAAAAGAGATTGAATCATATTAGAGCACAGAGCCGAAATCCTTTGGATGATTTTCAGCCCAGACCCAAGAGTCATGAATGCAGGAGGATTTTGAATTTAAAAGGCCTGTATACAGGCCTGGCATAAGTATGCTTCTAAAAAGGTAGTTTTATTCCAGAACTTTTGCCACCCAGTGCAGATCTGATTCACTACCTGAATTACTGAACTCATCTCCCTGCCTTTTCTTTAATGCTTGCCACCCACATAGCACTGCATCAACACACTGCTATCTTTTTAATTAAAAAAATATGATATTAACTTACATATGTATTTATTTAACCCATGCCAACAGCCTCGCTAATTTAAAAATGGTAACCTGTAGGTGAAGCTAATCCTGTATTCAACTCTTTGCCAAAGCAGGGCCCAAAGTTTTATATGCAGAAGAATTTCAGTGTGATCAATAGTCGACAGAAAAGAGAGGTTAAACAGCACCATAATTTGCAGTTGGTAACTATATTGCAGCTGAACACATTAAAATTGGAGGTTTGGTCATTTAGCTTCATCAGCTCCATCTCAACTTTAATGACCATGCAGCCAGGGTCATCCTGAGAACAAGGCTTTCATCCTGAAAAGTGTTGAAGGGTGACAGTGGTTAAGGAAACATGGAAAAGTTCCCATTGCCTCAGGCAAGGAATGGTTGGGGCTGTTTTCATATATAGTAAATAAGCAGAATGGGATTTCTCGTGCGAGGGATGCTTTTCCTTGTGCGGGGTCGTGTTAGTTTTGACTTGTCCAACTCAAGCACGTATGAAGTTGATTAAGCTGCACACTAAACTTTGGAACACTCTCAAAGAAAAGAATGAGGAATTCAATGTAGTAAAGTGCCTATCAGAAGTTTTATTTATACTGTTTACATAGGAAGAAGATGCATTGTTTCCTGCAGTTCATTCATAATGATTTTGTTGAATTAATAATACAAATCCAAGTTTCTTTTTTGGATCTTGCTAGTAACTGGAATAGCCTAGAAGCAAACCTTGATCACTGCCTCCAAAGAGGCATTTTTCGTAGTGGAAAGGCACAGCCTCTGAACATGAGAAGGGTGTTCAGAGAGCCCCTGACTCTTTAGAAATACACTGAGGTTGTTTGCATGCATGAAGATCTTGAGCAGTTATTAATTATCTACTACTGACTGACCTCCACCAGGGCAGTTGCATTAGGCTCAGTACAAATGCATACAAGAGGTTTGAAAGCTTGATAGTGATCCTAACCATAGAAGATTATTTTTCCCGCCTTCCTATTCTCACCTTTAATAGAGCTATGGCCATGATGTTTGGGGAGGAAGGGTGGGGGTTGGGGAGTGCTGGAATTTTTTGGTTGGTTTTTTAGATGTTTCACTGCAGTCTTCAGAAGTACGCACTGTGATTATTCTTAATCCATTTACAAACAACATTTTCATTGGTGTATTTTCCATCTGCTTCAAACATAAAGCAAGTAACCAGTTATTGTAAATAGTCTTAATCCTACTGCAGTATTGTGTTTGTATCAAGTGCCAGGTCTCCAGCTGTCAGCATTGACATGTTCAGAGACATCAGAGCAAGGCTGAAGGTGTAAACAGACAGAAAACAGAGATTTTCAAGAACACCTTGGGCGGACACTTTGAAAGGTCTTATGTTGGTCATTCATATAGATTAGGCTCCCTTCCAGGTGAATGCCCAAACTGAACCTGGAAGTCTAGATCCAGACTTCTACTTTCAAGGAATATTGTGCAATCCAAGCTCAGCTGCTACACACTCACCCAAACTTTGGCAGTGTAAAGATTTCCCACACCATTGCAATTCCAGAAGGCACCTAGAGCAGTGTTCCATCTCAGAAAAAAATCCAGAATCAGATAATAGAGAGAGAGACAGAGAGAGAGAGAGAGAGGAAATCCTGAACAATTATATATATCTCTCTAGAGAGAGATGGAATTTCTTCCTAACCTCTACATGATCAGCAGAACTACCTGGTCTGTAAAAGGCTGCGTGAAGCAAGGAATAAAGAGGCAGAGCAAAGGCTAGGAGTGAATGCAAAAGATCTCAGAAATTATCCACTGACAGCAGGTCTGGGACAGGAAGGTAGAAAGAGAAAGTGCATGGGAAAAAAGAAAGAGGAAGAAGCAGAGGAAAACCAGGGAAAAAAAGAGCTGAAGAAATGTCAGGGAACCATAAGGTCTGCCCAAGGTCAACAGGTATTACATCCTGAAAGAGGGTGGTAGAGCACCCAGCAAAGCATCTGTCAGAGCAGGGAAAAGGTAGAAAGAGGTGCTGAGAAAACAGTGGCATAGTCACAGTGGCACCAAGTTATATTTGGGTGGCAAAGAGCAGAGGACGAGGTGAAGAAGGTCTGAAAAATGGGGAAAGGCTGCTATGCCTCTTACCTCTTTGTTCCAGACATCATTTTGTCACTTGAAAAGGTGGAAAACTGTGGAAGTTTAAATATTTTATTTATTTTGCCTTGTAAGTACAAGGGGCTATCCTACTTCTGGAGCCCAACATGAAAAACACCCAACAAAACTTGCATTAAATAAAAATATTGAGGCAGAGAAAGCTACTTCTCATCACAAACACCAGAATGGCACTTAATTCATCTCAGAGACAAAATGTCTCTGCTTTTTGTTGGAGGCATTTTTGGTAAAACATGTTAATGAAGGACCAAGACAGTTGAAATGGGATGCAATTGTTTTGAAGATAGCCATGGAAAAAGGCACATGAGAAAACATGAAATGGTGACCATCAGGCACTGCCTCCAGAGAGCATCACAGCTACAGAAAGGAACTGCTTCTATTTCACAGATAATTACAGGGCTCATCTTAGATTAGCAGCAAAAATAAACACCTTTTGAAAGTATCAGCTAAAACAATAACACTGCTGACCAAGAAGAAAACACGTAAATGAGAGCACTAATCCACCAAAAACAAATCCTGATGGGTACATGGGACATGGCATCACACTAACCAGACCTGACTTATTTTTTTGGGGGTTAGGTTTGAATTCCATTTTGTTATAAGAGATTAGAGCTGAAGAATGTGAAATCTTCCATGGCATCCCAGCTATCAAACACCATCGACCTCTGCAGCTCACATGTGCTCCTTTTGAGTCTGGCCTCCTTTGAAAGGCTTGGGACACTGCTCTAAGTGCACGGACAGCAAGATAAACAGACCCCTTCTATCCAGTCTTTGTAAGAGTCAGAATGAAGGCACTGTGCTTCTGAAGTTTACAAGGTTATCCACCTAAATGGCTCCTTTGATGAGCATCCCATAGCAGTGTCATGTTCTAGAAGCCCTGGATGTTGAGGAGGAAGGTCACTGACCCAGAAAACACTTTTTAACAACAGGCAGTTCCTACATGTATGTAGAAGAAACTGAATAGGTGGGAAACTAGATCTGATGATACAAATTGAACTAAAATTTGAGCACTTGCTCTTTTGTTTCCCAAGGCACATCATGGTGGCAACACAGAGGAAGATGGTCCCTGGAAGTATTCCTTCTTTTCCACAAACCAATTAGGTTTTCTTTGACTAAAAGAAGTTGTGGGAGCCCTGTTCTAGCATGCAAGATGTTGACAAAGGAAGTGCAATACTCTAGACTACTGCATGTGCATGCCAGCAAAACAGCTTGTAAATGGCCAAGCTCTGATACCATCAACACATTTAGGATTATGATGGATCCCCAGCAAGGTGTTGGGTTTTATTTTGCAAACTCTATGTCAAATAGTACAGAGACTAGACATAGAGTCTTGAGCAAGATGAGACCTTAGTGAAAAACCCATGCTAACTGAAAATGTACAAATAAAGGGTGGGGTATTTTGTTTGTTTTTAATTACATATGGTTAACGGACAAACCTTTATTTTAGAGAATAGAATACTGCTTATAGAAGAAAATAGTGTCTTTCAATGGTTTCCAAGTGCTAGGAAAAATGTTCCAGTGACTAAGCCATCAAGCCACACTTGTGGCTTATGTAAAGTCTAAAGTATTTATTTGTTCTGATGACAGTATCAAGTTAATAAAATAGAGACCTTTAAAAGCGAAAAATATACTGCATAGTTATAGAAATTATGTTTCACACTATAGAATATGTAACTATAGTTTTCTACTTGTTTCCAATGCATATTTCCTCAAGGAGTGTTGCACACTGTCCTGCCTAGCTGTTAAACCAAGATTTTTCCATTATGGACCCATCAACATCAAGTTGCAGACAGCTCAGGTATCTGCCATGATCTGGTCCCTGTAGATGGAGCCTCCCACAGATTTGCCATCCCACCTGCAGAGCAGGAAACATTATCTCATGGGCTGTGCAGCTGGTTTGTAGCTACAGCCTGACACAGGTCAAGGCAGCTCAGGTAGCTGTAGTTACACCTGTGAAAAAGCTGCTTCTCCATAGCTCACTGCAGCATTCCTTCAAAGTACTCCCATACTTGGAGCTGTGCAGGAAAGCTGAGGAAGGCCTGGGGAAGCAAAGCAGCCCTCATGCTGCTCTGCTCATGGCAATCCTTGAAGCCCGTGCCAAAGCAAATGCAGCCTGGAGACTCTGTACACGTGTCCCCGCTGTGGCATCTCCCCCCAGATGTGTTTTCTTTGGCTCAAGCTCCCATGGAGCCATGGGCACTTTCGAATGGTAGATGCATTAACACAGATGCAACTGGATAAAAATCCAAAAGTTTTTGAGCCTTCTTGGGGTGCACAGATTCCTTGTTCATATGGCTATGGAATCACTGTTCTTGTAGCTATGGACAAAGCCAGGTGCAGAGAGGCTCAAGAGATGATTGGTATGCCACAGATTGAAATCTGCCTCTCCTGGAGTGCTGACTGCACCTGCCCTCCTTGGAAAAGTTGGGTCACACACTCATGCAAGCACAACCCCCTGACCCTCACCTCTAAATCTACCAAGAAAAGAATGTTGTAACTTGCACGTAATTTGTAAGTGGGCAAATGAAGTTTACACAAATATAACCCCCCAACACCTGCAGACTTGGGCAGGTTAAACTGAAAATCAACCTGGTATGACAGTGGAAGCAACAGCTTTGCACCGACAGTGCTGTTTTCCTTGACATGGAAATGTTTGTATGTTTCATGCTTTTCAAATCCTGCATGCTGGTTTTGTCGCCTTATTAGTACTGATACAATTTTTCCCCTCTGATTTCCTTCCAAATAAGGCAGCTTCTACTGAGGAGTTTCACTCTGCCCTCTGGAGAAACACACGTAACTCATCACAGAAATGGACTCAATTCAGACCAGCCACCCATCTCATTGAAGTTAATCTGGCAAAACACAAGCAAAAAAAAAAAAAAAGAAGAATACGACCTTCACTCCACAGCTTGTGACAGCTCACTCACTGCTTATTTATTCTGCACTTCTTGCAAAAACACTCCACACATTCAATCACATCTCAAAGAAAGAGGTCAAAAGGCAAGTGTTTTTAAACTGTCTCAGTTAAATAGTCCCTTCCCATTAAAGCTGTGCTGGTTGTGTCAGAGATAAAAGACTGTTTTCTATGAGGACTGACCACTCTGACAAATCAGCGATAAATTACTCAGAAATAGGCTCTGGTATATTCATTGCAGGAAAATGAATCTCCAGGCACCCTTCATGATTAACAGCAAACGCTTCCTTAATTCTGTGGATGGCTGTGTGAAATGTACACGAAATTATCTAAATCTTTCAGTGTTTATTTCGTGATTAATGGTACTGCTTCTGGCCTGATCCCTGCAGTGGATGGCCAAAGATGAAGAAGTTTAAGGCAGTGTTATGGGACACTTTTAGGGCAGAAAATCAATGATGAAAAAGAATTGTAAAAATCTATCGTTTTGAGCTCGTAAAGTGCTGAATTTCTGTTTTCAGTGATGGATGTGGGAGATTTCAGACTCTGTCAAGAACAGGCAGGAAGCAAACCGAGCATGTTGGGAAAGATAATTTTCCTGCCAGAAAAGGGGAAAATCTACATTCAGATGTCCATTGACTGAGGTGTTAATTGTTAGGATAAATACAGAATTTTGCCTTGAGCAGGACCTTTCTCTCCAAAACAAGCAATTTACATCTGGTTTGACTTCAGGCTAAAAGAGCCCTAATCCTCGTCTGTCACTAGAAGGCTGATTTGCCTCAACGAGAAATTGTGCATGCTTTACACCAACAAATCCGAGACACATTCTTTCCACATTTACCCCTTTGCAGGTCCTTTAATACTACAAGCAGGCAGGGCTTGATCTCCTGCATCTTGCAACAAGGTCACTCAAAACATCTGGTAGTGCCCAGTGATTCATGATGTGCATGTTCCAGGTGTCCTCAAGGAAATACACAGTGAGGTCTCTAAGGCCTCGGGACACTGTGATAACAGGGATCCAAGTTCTTGTGAAAGACAAAATAAATCAATCAGCTCTATTAAAGTGCTTAACAATGCTCAGCATCTTTCAGCAGAGGTCTGGAAGGACCAAAACACTGGAGAATTAAGTTACACTGTTCTTGTAATTCCACATGGACTTTTGCAGCCAGAATACTGTATTTCAAAATTGTGTTTCTCCTTTTCTGCTATGTATCAAGTAATAGCTTTTCCAGGTCTGTGTTTCAGTCCAAAAAAAAACCCAAAAACAAGAACAACCAAACCAAAAAACAAAAAACCCAAAAGACAGACATACAGAGAAAAAAAAAAGGATCTCTGGAATGATATTTAGTTTATATTTAGTTTGATTTCTCAAACAAGTGAGGAGGATCTCAATACTCCAGAAAATGACGTTTCTATTATTATACCTCTACAGTCATTGCTTATCAAAGTTAGGTCAGCTGTTTTCCTGTTTAAAAAGTAATGGCCATAAAAAGAAGGGCAAGCAAAGGAACAATCACGATAGTAACTAATTTCCGCTGAACAACAGGGGAAATTAGCAATGCATACCTTGGCACTTAGCTGAACCAAGCTGCTTTTCCTAACCGACTTCTTTCAGGCATCAAGCCAAAATATTTCCTTGAAATACGTTCCTAGTGTGTGCAGGAGCTATGTATAATCTACAACACTTATTTTTGGATTAAATACATGTAGGTGGCTAGTTGCCACAAGAGCACAGGGGGGTTCAATGAATTACAAGAATGTGTATGAAATATTACCTTTGGGACAACGCCTTTGCAAGCCGAGCAGTCCGTACAAGCAATCAGGTGTCAGACATGGTGTCAGAGCAGGCACAGCACAGAAACTGGCTGAGGGATGCATCAGCATGGCCTCACCCCACTGCTGCTTTCTGCCTCTCTTTCTGAGGCATCCCTCCAGATCCTGTCCCGTGTTTCAGGCCAGCACTAAGGAGCAGCAAAGGAGCAGCTCAGGAGGGCTCCTGTTTATTCAGTACCTGCCCTGATTTTAGATGGTGTGTGCATCAGCTGAGGTCAGCCCCATCACCAGCCAAGCGCCTCTGCAGAGGAGAAGAAATGTTTGAGGAGTGCCTGTCTGAAGACTTGCATGTGTGGCCTGTACAAGACAACCCTGGCCTCTATGCCATTCATTGCTGGCTTGCTGCCTTCTCCTCCAAGCACTTTTACTCTCTGTCTTTCCACACACCCATCCATCCCAGAATTCCCACTTCCTGAGTTGGCGTTTTGTGACTCCTTGCTCCCAGCAGCACTGGTTTGGAGCTGGGGTGACAATCACCCAGTACAACCCTGGGGTGTCAGGCTCCCGCTCCAGGGACTGATGGCATCAGCCACTCCACAGTGGACCTGATTAATGTGTAACCCTAACAGTACCTTCCCCCCATAGCAGTTCAGTCAGAACAGAAGGGAAAACATTCATTGGCTAATGGTTAGATACGCCAGCTGTGCTACTTGTGCTGTTCTCTAATGAAAGGGTGGGTAATCATTAATAGCTCAACACACTGGTAAGCTTGTTCATATGTGGTTATTCTCCAGGCACTCCTGATTTACAGCAGTCTTTACCAACTTCAGTAAAATAATTTGGCATTCAGCATGTGTCAAGCAATCCTAGCTTGTGCTGAGAAAGCCCCTGGTATATTTAACATCCAGATGCTCTCAAAGCTCTGGGGAGCCCTTCATAACAGAGATACAGGGCAGCAAACATGCCTTTCCTGACATAAAAGAAATGTGACACTGATGATATATATATGTATATATAAATATATATAATATATATATTTATATATATTATATATAAATATATATAATATATATATAGCTATCTACTCTCCTGGCCCAGTCACACTGCTCTGCATGTTCCAGGTTGTACCATTCTGGAGTTTTCATGAGAACTGGGTCTCTTTTTGCTCTATGGACATTTACCTTCAAGTGGGCATTTAGTGGAAGGTTGGGCTAACCTGTGGACGAAAAGGCTGTGTGGATGTCACAGAAATACATCATATCTCATACAAAACAGTCATCATTAGTGCAGCAAGGCAGCAAATATTCCTAAGGATCAAGAAATGAGACTTGATTCAATACCACTTTTCTCCCTCTATATTGCTTAGTTCAAAGAAAAGCATTAAGGCTGAATAAGGTCAAAATATGGCAAAAAGAGCCATAAACAAGAAATGTCCAGCTGAATTTTAAGGATTTTGTTGTTTTGAAAAATTAGATCTAAGCTGTAAGTGGGTAGGGGAAGGGAAAAGCACAAGATGACAATTTTTAGTAGTATCAGCTGCCTGTTGGAGGCTCTGGGAAGCTGCCTGCTCCCATGGTTTGGGGCACATAATAACAATGAGATCCTAAACCCCTGGCGGCAAGATCCTAAACCCCTCACAGCCAAGCTAAGAAGAATAAAGTGAGGGGTAAGACAAAAGGAGGATTTTCAAGATAGATGTTCAACTGTATAATAATATAAAGTATAACAACCTGCCCTTGTGTGAGGACTGCTTTGCAAGAACAACCAGACTGACACTGTAGCAGAGTTTTCTAAGTGTTAATTTGTGAGGAAATTACAAGAACATGTAACCCAAAGCTTTCTTACTCAAAATATTTTGGATCCATGCAAATGCCTAGGATGTACATATCTGTCTAAGCTCCAGAGAGCACAGCCAGAGCAGAGAAGAGAAAGGGAAATATCAGAAAGCTGTGCACAACAAAATTTCTGCATGAGGATGAAGCACACAGACTTAGCTGGGCACGATGGCAGTGGAAAACTGCTCATTGTATTCCAGTATTTCTAAGGAAAACAAGCCATGTAAGTTAAGGGAAATATGTCTTCAAAGTCTCTTCTGTCACCCCAGCAAACAAAAATGGGAATAAGAGACAAAAGCAATAAATTAGGACTGAATACAACATAGATGATTTTTCTTCCCCTCCACAACTCTATAAAAATACCAGTTTGACAACTGTGAATTCTTCAGCTACATTCTCCCAGCATCCTTCCCACTTCTGTAGAACTCTAAGTATCAAAATCTCTATGGCAACACTATACCTTCTTTGGCCCCTTCAGCCACTGGGGGTTGCCAATGAGCTGCTGGTGGCATCTGGCCTGATATGCAGGTGGAGCCTCAAGGGAAGTGACCATCTGCAGCCCCATGGCAAAGAAACCACCATATGGAAAACCATCTCCTCTGGAGGATCTCCTCCCCTGCTCCAAAGCAGTTGCTTGTGACTGGGAAGCAGAGATGGAAATGTCCTCCCACCCACCACAGCTCATCCCATACCTGTGTATCCCTTTAACTCAGCCTTCCACCCAAACCCGTTTTCACTCCCCCACCCAACACCTTAAACACTTCAATCCTTCAAGTGCAGCAGTGGGAAGGAGAGCTCTGCTTTCAGCAGCATTCACAGCCTGTCAGCTTCAGTCAAAGACCAATATGGAACCAAAAGCTCTGCCAGCTTTCTGACCCAGCTTGCTTTCTGGCTGAGATGTGGCTGGCTCTGCTTCAGAAAGGCTCCAATGACAAAAACCACAAGGTCTTTCTCACAGTGCCTTTCTTACAACCAGAGGCATCCCAGGTTTTGCAGAAGTTCTCCTCATCTTTTCCTCACACTCAATAGTTTTTTACTGACCCGCCCCATTGGTGCATTGCTGTAGAGGACCAGCTGCCAGAAACAAACAACTGAGAAAAAGAAAATGACTTAATTTCATCACAAGTGGATTTTAACACCATTCTGGCCTGTAAACGCAATGGGAAGGGAAAGTATGGAAAGGAGAGGTGAAGACCCCATTACAGGCACTCCGCCCCAAAGTCAGGAGTAGCTCAGATAATGTGAAAAACATGATCAAGATAAGATGAGCAAGTAGATGGGCTGTATGAACAAATTTCTTTCCAAAGAGGACACAGAAGTTAAACTGATGTGAGCTTATCTTTAGCCTAGATGCCTGAGGCAGGACACTCTCCATGCCAAGAACAGGCAAGGGCTATGCTTGGGACACCAACCTAGTAAAACAGTTACTGGTAATTCATTCATCAACTCAGGACATCAGTACTGTAAGATTTAGCAAGTGCCCATAGTGTTGCTGACACTTCTGCAATGTGTGGGTGAGAATCAAGCACACAGGATGTGGTAAAAGCCAGCAGCTGTGTATGAATCCAGAAGAGGCTGTTGAGAACTGAGCATTTTGAGTTGTAAGCAGAAGTTTTGATGACTTTTGCTGAATGGAGATTTTGCTGCTGTCTGCAGTGACTCTTACACATCACACATCTGTTGAGTGAGAAAGTGGATTTATGCAGATGGGAGCACTAAGCCTGATTGCGGGAGAGCTTTTTGTATCATCTCAGGAAAGGCACAGTTGGGTAGGAAGAGCAAGAAAAATACACCAAGGGAGTAACAGCATTCACAGGAGGTAAAATGCAGAGTTTCCAACTCCATTGCATTAGATTAGGATTGCGTTCAAATCCAGCAGTCCAAAGCTGGCTACAAATGAGCTGTAGAACTGTGAAAAGGAGCAGGCAAGTAGCTAACATCACATTTTATTTAGCTGAGATGAAGACTTCCAAAATAATTCCTGGTGCCTTATCCCTTCAATGGATACAGAAAAGCTCTTTCTCCCATCTTTCACTGTCTCTTTTGTACTGGAAAAATCCCCTTGCTCTTCCTCCTGAACTGACTGCTGTTGTGCTGTACAAATCCTTTAGGACAGATTTTAAAAATCTAATTACTAAAACAGCTACTGCATTTGAACAGCAACACTTTCTTGCTGGACTCAGCTCAGAGGAAGACCAACCTAAAAACAATTTAAGATCCTGTTTCAAAGTTCATCTTGGGCCAAATTCATTAAACCCTAACTGATAGCTTCCTTTACAAGCAATCAGTTTAAATTACTTCCTCTGACCTCCTATTGTAAACTGAAATTTCATTCAAAATGATCAAAGTTATGCGAGATTTAACAGAACTTCGTCCCTAGTGGAATTTTGATGCCCAAGTGAAAAATTGAATTTCTCAGTTGTGCACGCGCAATCCGACACAGGGACAGAGAGCTCTTTTGGATGTAGGAGGATAAATCACTCCTAAAACAACACTGTGACCACTGGGTATGCAGGGCCTAAGCCAAAGTGCCCTTGGGTGCAAATCAGTTAGGACGAGGGGTGATTCTCAGCCAGGATTACCCAACTACAAGCTTGAGGAAGCTGGAAGAAACATGTATGTGCAATATTGCCAGAAGCCTCTTGTCCTAGGGTTCAGCCTAGGGTTCAGGCAAGCAAGCTGGTAGGAAGAGGTCATGCCTGAGTAGTTGTCTCAGCTCACTCTTTCCTGGAAACCTTGCACACACTGACAAACTCCAGTCTGCACTTCTTGTTCGCTGGTCCTCTTACTGCAGAGAAGAAAACCCTCCCTTTTGACCCATAACCCTCTTGTACGTGCCTTCCCCAGGGCAGAGAGCAGTTTTCTTTACTATATATAACTTTCCTGTGCATATTTCCAGAGTGACTTTTTTACTGCCAGCAGTTACTTCTTTGAAGGCTGTGCAGGGTTTCGTTTCCCCAGAGGAATAAGTCCATAGCACTGATCAGCCCTGGGTCTATGGCATTAACCAGGGGTGCAGTCTATTGAATATTGACAGAATGATCTTCAAATACTTTGAGTTTCCCTCATTTCATTAGAATCATTTACATTCACAGAACCCATCCTCATGCATAGTTAGCTTCAGCACAATGTTGTCTGTTTTCTGTAAAGGAAAGGATTTGAATAAATGTATAAACTGTTTATGTCAGAGAGTTTGAGTATGAATTTAGCTTTTAAAATCTTGAGGGAATTAAGCAAGCTAATCTCATAGCTAGACCATTTACCCAGTTGGGCCATTTCAAACATGCATATTTCTGTAACTGTTGCATTTTTATGCAGTCATACCCTTCCCACACCCCTTTACTTAAGCTTGAGACATGAACCATAACAGATGAGATATGCACAGTTTTTTAAGACCATGTTCAATTTATGCTTTCTGGATATCAGATAGGCACATAGGACTGCCACTGACTAAATGCAGGAGGAAAGAGAAGTTACTATTTTCCACTCCTCCTGGGGTCATCAAGGGGAAGACAAGAGGATTAAGAACCTGCAAACTGACTGGATATTTGGACTGTGCCATGCACTCCATACTGCACAGGGCTGCTGAGTGATGCTCCAAGGAGAGGTGTTAGCAAATAATGATCAGTTTAAATTGATCAAGGAGCAATTCAAATAGTGGGGCCATTCCCAGGGTGGTGCAGAGTTGATGAAAAACTGGAGCACCACTTCAGCTGCTTCAGGGCTTCTTCTATGCCAAGATCTCCCTTTGTGCATGGCCAGCCACACACAGAACAGTCCCTGTGCCTCTTGGATGCTCCTGGAATGGTGGAGCACCAACAAGATGCATCCAGAGCATGGCTTGGGTCAGGGACACATGGACAGCCATTGAGCAGAAAGAGGTCTGGGGAACTGAATACAGGTCCAATGAGAGAAACAGGGTGTGCAGGTGTGTTCAGGGCAGCTCCACAAAGTGCTGGATGGTGCAGAAACAGAGCCAGAGCTGGAGCTGCACAGGCAAGGTAAGACACTTCTCACTGTTAATCATTTACCATTTTTTCTGATCAGCTACAGAAGTAACAATCGCTTTCCTGTACAAAGCCTAGGCAGAACTGTGCTCCTGTCTCTGTGAGATTTCCCAGGCAGGATCCCAGAGGGCTACCTTCAACACTGTTTCGCTGACTCTGGCCAGCAGCTCATGGCTCTTGAGGCTCAGGCTTCAACATGGCTAAATCATTGGCAGCAAAAAGAAATCTCTTTGCTCAGTAAAAATATTGAAAGACTTGCTGGGAACAATTATTGTGTCCACACTTCGAAAAAATCATGGCAGAATGCATCAGGAAAGGTGTTTAGGAGGGGGTTCACAGCAGAGGAGGTGAGAGATCATCCTGACAAACCTCTTTTTTTCAGAATGCCACAGGCTGCATTCATTTATTCTCTTTTACCACTAAGAGAGGTCAAGCTACAGCCAAAGGAAGACCTCTCTGAAACTGGAATGCAAAATTGTTGAACTTCTGTTTTAAGAAGTACCATTAAGTTTAATGACACAGGCTCAAGAATGTTTCAAGTTATATGCCAGTAAAATACAAATGTGTCCCTGTACTTACTGATTCCTGTGGCAGACCAGAGCAGGGATATGAAACACTGCAGCACCTCAAATAGTAAAAAAATAGTCAAGTCTGCACATATTCTCTTCAGCAATGTAATTTAAATATACTTTTCCACATGGCAACTGAAAATCTTTTAACTTCTCTCGGAATCTAACAGGAGCCAAGATTACTCTTGCATTTCCTTTACTGTCAGGAAAGCCATTAGATGGCAGTACATCCCAAATTATTCTTAGCAATGCCACAGTATTTTGGTGGTACAATATATTTACCATGTGTTGACAGTGTCATTATGAACATCATGAACATTTAGCAGGATACATAGTGTCCATTTGTCCAGGTAACTGTCAATAGAATGTGAATGTTTAAAAACCAACAAACAAAACCAACCAACAAAACACACAAAGAAAGGAAAGAGCAGGAAAGAAGGATTTGACCAAGGAAGTGGGTTTATGATAGGAACTGTGCCCTTCAGTCTGAAAATGGAATGTTGAAAACATCCAAACTTAAAAAAAACCCAACAGACAAAAACCCACAGTCAAGCCAAATCAATATAGAACAGCCCAGATAACAGAAATACTTATTAGTGTTGCCACAGAGTCTTTGAGAACCATCACGTATCAGGACACCTATTGCATGAAGGGATTTTCTAGCACAGGATGAAGGAGCCAGCAAGCAGGAGCTGGTCCTGCCCCACAGTCAGAGCCAGTCTCCGTGCAGACGGCATCCCAGCACCTCTCCCATGGGAACTCCCAGGACTGCTGCCTCACACACATCTGTGCTTCAGGCACATTTCATCACCAGCTACTTCAATGTAAATTACAAGGAAGTTTATTGTATTGCAGGGAGGAAACATTTGACCAGCAGATTTATACCACAGTGCTATCATAATTCTGTGGGAGGTCACCACAAGTTAAGCAGTCTGCCTTCTTAACCTATTCTTACAAAATGCACAGTGGAGTTCATCACATTTTATGTCCATAAAAATCCCCTAAGGAGTTACTAATCATGATAAAAATGTTCTCATCCTGCCATGCTATGAAAAGCCACTGCTAAATGTAGATTTGGTTTAGGATGCCCAGATTCTAGAAGAAAGAGACCCTTGGTCTGTTCCTGGTGCCACTGACTCTGGGGTCAATTGCAAAACTATTGATGGCAGAGAGGGAAAGGACATGTGAAAGCGGACAGGGTCTTTCTGCTACTCTCCAACAGGATACACACAGACATTTCCTCAAGGAGCTGTTTTGCCACTGAAAACTGTAGTTTTAATTAATCTGAAATGATTCCTAAGTTTAAGATGAATTTTACACTTCACTGTTGAGCCAAACACTTCATATGTACAGATATAATGAAAGAAAGAAAAAAAAAGTAATACTTTAGGTATCAGTATTGAAAACACAAGCTACTGAAATTCACTGAGCTAGAGAAAGAATACTTCTCAGTGGGAGATTGGAGTCCTAGTTCTTGAAAGCCTCATCCCTGCTTTTATTAAAAACGCCTTCCTTCTCCCATATTCCAGATTCATACTGAGCAGCTATTCACTTCTAAAATCTTCTTATAGAGTACCAATTGTTTATGATAGCTCTACTTATATTAATCTGAAGGGAGACTGAAAACCTCCTTATGGCAACCTCCTTATGGCGTCTTATCTGCACAACCAGCCACCAGCAACAGGACTTGACCCAAGGTCTTTATTGCCACTGTGAGATGGCAAAATTTTCATTACAAGTTGTCCATTTTGGTTCTTCCCCAGGTGCACAGCAGGCAGGTCCCGCTTTCATGCACATTAAAAAAAAAAATCAGTGTGAGTATTTCATTGATACGCTAAATTACAAGGTCCATGCAGTTTGCTATAGCATTAATTACTATAAGAATGTAGGGAGTCTTTGCATTTAAGTCTTTGCATCTGAAAATGCATTAGCAAACAATGTGTCATATATATTAGGATCTCTATTATTGTAAAGGTATCAATCCCATAAAATACAGGAGGCATTTAATAATGTACTCCCTTGCTATTATTTTAGTAAGATTTTGGAAAGCCCATGTACTTGATGTCATTCTGAAACTATGACATACAGAGCTACATTCATCCATGTAAGTTGGGACTTTATTGCCATGTCCTTTTATTCAGCATTTCCTTGCTGTTTTTAAATCACAAATCTCCGAGCAAAAGCTACGTGACAAGCATCTTGAGATGCAGTGCAAAGGCCAGGAAAGTCTCCATCTTGAGCTGGCTTCTAGGGGTAGATGCACTGAAAGTCAGATTTCATAGAGACAAAGCAAAGCATCTGCTTACACTTTGATGTTTTCATACTTGGAACTGTGCCTCATTTTAAACCTAACCTCATTAATTAACCTTGGAAGGGGTGAAAACTCTCAGGGGCCAAGAAAGAAGGCAGGGATTTGAGCAGAGACTGTGCCAGAGATGCTGGACAGAGATGCTGTGCAGAGATCTAGGCATGAAACAGAATTTATAAAAAGATAAATAGATTAAAAACAATTTAAAAGGATGATGTCTGGAAGGAACAGCTGATGAAAGAGGGTTTCTGAATCCTGTGAAACCTTTGAAATTCAATTCAATTTTTGTGACGTTGTTTCTGGGCTGCAGAGAGCTGAGAGCTCTCCTTTGAGCTCGTGCAAGGAGAATTGCAGTGACTAGTGCCAGACAAGCAGGGGGAACAGAACTCACTGCAAGAGCCCCAAGAGCTGCTGTCAGCATCCCACCCAGCACCTCCATGCTGAGCTCGATCCTGCAGAAGGATTAGCTCCTAATGAAGTTGAGAAGAATCGTCCCAGCACTTGACCTTATGTTATACCCTCACCATGGCCAGGCCAGAGGGGGGTTGTAGGTTGTATGCCCTGCAGCTGCTGAATCGTAGGGGTGAAACCCAGTCTCCTCTGCTGCCCTGTGGACGCTGTGTGCCAGGCAGGATACACAGGAACTACATAGTGTCAGGCCAGCATGTAAAAAATTCAGTAAAGCAAACACTGACAGATCAGACTTATTTTTACATCTTAAGCCATCTCCAAACAAATAGCAATAACAGGAAGCTGGGGGGATTCGCACTTCACATGCGAGGTTCCCTCCTCTCCTTCCAGCACAGCATTTTACATGTGGGGATGACAGACCTTAACCCCTGTGCCAGCCCTGGGCAGGGCAGCAAGAGGAGCACATATTTCCACAGCAGAGCCATGAAACATCCAAATCAGCTGAAATGTCACTGGCCACAAAGCTGGGAGCCCAGAGCACAGAAAAGAAGAATCACCTTTTCTTCTTCACCCAAACAGGAAAACATTTAATTTTTAGATTGAAGACAATCTGGCTGGGCAGTTTGTCACTCCTCTGCCTGCAGCCCACATAACTGTAAACCATTATTGTATCAATGATGAACTCACCCTGCCAACACAGCCTCATTGTAAAACCACCAGTAAGAGCCATATTCATGTTTGGGCTTGTGACAACAGCTAATCAAACAGGACAAGTGGTAAAACTGCTTGTGGGAGAAATAATTGGTTTTCCTTTGCTGGGCACCAAAGGAGGTAGATCCTTCTTGCCCTACTTCTGCTTGTTACCCTACACCAATGCACACACCATGTGTAACTAACAGGAGCTGGGGGCCACTGAGCAGCAGGAAAGCTATGACACAGTCATGGAAATGCAGTGGAATGACTCACACGACTGGCAAGCTGCAATGGTTGACTACAAGCTCTTCAGAAGGGAGAGGGGAGCAAGGAGAGGCAGTGGGGTGGCTCTGTATTTCAGGGAGTGTTTTGGCTGCAAAGCACTCAAGGACAGTGATGACGGGTAGGAATCAAGCGAAAGGCTAGCAAGGCAGACATCCCAGTGGGAATTTGTTATGGACCATCCAACCAGGGTGAAGAGGCAGACAAACAATTCTATAAGTGCCTGGCTGGTGTTTCACCATTGCCAGCCCTCCTTCTTGTGGGAGACTTGGACTTGCCAGATATCTGCTAGAAACTCACAGGGCAGAGGAGGGGGTTCTAGGAGATTCCTGGAGAGTGTGGAAGAGAACTTCCTGACACAGCTGGTAAGTGAGCCTAACTGGAGTGGTGACCCACTAGACCTGATATTTACAAACAGAGAAAGGCTGGTGGGAGATGTGGTGGTCAGAGGCTATGTTGGGCACGGTGACAATGAAATGACCATTTTTGAATCTTGGTGAAATAAGGAAGGGGATCAACAAAACTTCTGCCTTGGACTCATGGAGGGCAAAGTTGGGCCTACTCAGGACACTGGTTTGGAGAGAGTTTTGGGAAACAGTCATTAAGAAGAAAGAAGTTCAGGAAAGTTGGGCATGCTTGAAGAAAGAAATCCTAAAAGCACAGGAACTGGCTGAAAGAAGAGCCACCAGGGAAGAACACTGGCCTGGCTAAACAGTGAGCTTTTGCAGGAACTCAGGGAAACAAGAGGGTTTATGATCTTTGGAAAAAAGGGCAGTACAAGGATGTTGATAGGACATGTACAAAGAAAATTAGAAAGCCAAAAACTCAACTAGAACTCAGTCTGGCCTCTGCTATGAAAGATTATAGTGGTGTTTTTATATATACATTAACAACAAAAGGAGGGCCAAGGAAAATCTCCCTTCTTCATTGGATGTGGAGGGGGAACATTGTGATCAAGGATGAGGAAAAGGCTAAGGTACTAATACTGTATTTGCCTCAGTCTTTATCAGAAAGACCAACGATCCTCAGGGCAATCAACCCCCTGAGCTGATAGACAGGGACAGGATGCAGAATAGACACCCTGCTGAGCCACTTAGACACTCATAAGTCTGTGGGACAAGATGGGATTCATCCAAGGGTACTGAGGGAGTTGTTCGAAGAGCCTGCTAAACCACTCTTCATTATTTATTATGAATAATAATATTCAGTCCTGGCTGGGCAGGGAGGGTCTGGAGCACAAGTCTGATGAGGAGTGGCTGAGGGAGCTCAGGGTGTCTAGCCTGGAGTAAAGGAGGTGCAAGGAGGACCATATCACTCTCTACAATGATCTGACAGGGGGGTGTAGCTGGATAGGGGTCAGTCTCTCTCTCAGGGAACAAGTGACAGGACAAGAGAAGCTTTGAGCTGTGCCATGAGAGGCTCAAGTTGGACATCAGGAAGAATTTAGTCACAGAAAGGGTTGTTAATGTTGGAATGGGCTGCCCAGGGAGGTGGTGGAGTCACCATTCCTGGGGCTATTTGAGAAACCACCGGATGTGGCACTGAGTGTCACGGTCTACTTGACAAGGTGATGTTCTGTCAAAGGCTGGACTCAATGCTTTCAGAAGTCTGTTTCAACCTAAATGATTCTGTGATTCTGTGAACTGCCTTCTCCTCACTCCTGCCCTCTAGGAACTGCACGTGCCCAATACAATCCCAGGATGTCGTTCCCACTCCACAACCCTGTGCACCAGATGTAGGCAGTTGGCTCCTTTCCTGAGCTCCTGCCAGCAGCTGCAGAGCAGGAGGGAAGGCAGAGCCTATGCTGCAAAAGCAAGGACATGTTTCGTACCCTGCCCAGCCACAGCTTTGCTGCATGGCTCATGTTCAGCCACTCACCAAGGTCCAGCTCTCTTCCAGAGAAAAGGCAGTGCTGAGACCTGCTGCAGAACCCTGACATCTTGAAAATGCTGGTACGGGTGGTGAGGACAAGTGATGCTTGTTTTTTGACACATCCCCATATCAAGCACTGCCAAGAATGCTTCTAAGGTCTTCCTGCTGGCAGTTAAAGCTGTTAATTCACACTAAGGAACTACCTGTGGAAATACGGCATAAAGCCCATCTTTTCCTGAAAGTAAATCTCTTGTCTAGCAAGGGTCTGCTTGGCAAATGCAGATACTGTTGACATATAGGAAATGAAACCAAGCTTGGATATAAGTGCTTCCCCTCCCCTCCCCCCTTGTGCTTTTTTTAATAAGTAATAATATTAATATTTCAAATGTATGCATTCATTTGGAAAGTTTTAAGCTTAACACACACTACCCAGCTCTCTGAGTTATCTATGTCTGGGCACTCAGGACAGAATTGGGCCTTATGTGATGCCTAAAGGATTTTTTGCTATTCCTTTTTGTACCTTTTATGCAGTTCTGTGTACCCACAAGTATTAACATGCATACTTGTACTTCTTTAAGTCTGATAACTCAGCATAGCTCCAAGGTTTTGTAGAGTTAGGAGACCAAACATCCTACTGTCTTGAGGCGCCATGGCTCCTGCAGTAGAATGTGTTCTGTAAACTAGAAGTTAGATCATCCAAGCCCCTTATTGAGCCACTTTGGTAGATATGCTAATGTATTAGGTCTATAAAATGTATACTGATCGATGGTGAGGGGTGCATGCATGGTGGGCACCGCAAGGCCTTTCACCTCAGCGAAGTGGTGCACTGGATGGAATTCCTATAAAAATACTGAGGTAATTAACCTCCAACCCTTCTACCATGTCTGGTTTTTCATTCCCAAGACCAGAAAAAGGCATCAATGCACAGTGTTCACATAGATCTCTGCAATATAAGGTACTAGGTGACTGCTTAGAGCACTAAGAAGACAAATGGAATGATTTGTTTTAGTTGCTAGTAAGCTTGTTTCTGAGCTTGCCTAATGCTTTTGAAATGAGATGAATCTCGCAGACCCGCTTGCATTGAAGGCAACAGTGATTATGTGTTCCCTCATTTATTGCCAGGAAGTATCTCAATAACAAACACGTAGAAAGTATGAGTGAGAAAGCAAATACAGCATTAAAAGCTATCAGCTTATTACTTGAGAATGGACGATAGGATATCCAGTCGCAATACCTTCCAATAATAACATAAAGCTGAGGTCAAGATTTTTGGATCTCGGCTATATTGGCATTTGTTCCTGCAAGGAAGAAGAGGAAAAAAATGTTAAGTGAGGTTCCCACAGACCTTAAAAAGCAGAAACATCTGTTGCTGTTATGAGCGGCTCGGACGCTGAGTTCAGCAGGAGAAAGTCCAGCAGCTAGGCCAGGTCTCTGCTTACCACCACACGCCTCTGTGCTCAATGGGAAATGATCAGAGACAGTTTCAAGGGACATATCAATAATTCAAAACAGCCAAAACTAGCATAAACAAATAAGAATTAGTGCTCTCTTCTTTCTCCTGCCAGCAAGACTGGAAGATGTTACTGATGCCTTAAATGTGCAGTCTCAAGCACTGTTGTCAGAGCTGTCCCCAGCTGATGAGTTGCTCCACATTGTGCATTTATTTCCATTTTTTAACAAACAGGTCTGAGCTGAGACACTGAGCAGAAATTCTGAAGAAGTGATTCTTGTTCTTAGCAATACAATCTTCTGTGGGGCTGGTGGAAACGGAAAGTTCTCATGGATTCAGTTTTTCTGTTTGAGAAATTAACTCCCATTTCAATGATCCATTATTTACTCTTTCTAAACAGATCTTCATATCTTGGGTTTATTACTTTCTGCTTACACAATAAACATATCTTCCAACATTAGGTGACATGCAAATATCAGAGATACTGTTTTGATAGAGTACTGATGCAAACTGTGCTCTATGAAACTCCTTAACCAGAACCTCTTTTCTAAGCAAACTCTTTTGGCAAACAGCTCTCAGCATTTGCCCAGCAAGTAGCATGGGTAAATATTCACAAAAACAACACTGCTTCTACTTGGAAAACATCAAACTGCATCAAGGCTGTAGCAACCATTAGTCCAGAAGGAAAATGCTGATGACTTGACATTTTGTACAGTCTAATCTCCTAAAGATTGCATGTTGAAAGCCTCACAGAAGTAAAGTCCTGTCAAAGGGAAGAACTTCTGTATGCCAGATTTCTGTGTAAAAACAGATTCCCAAATTCAGTGCCTTATTTTGCTTTACATTCTTATACAAAAAACTTTCCAGTGCTGTGCACAGCTCAAAAGCAAAGGGAAATGAAGTCAAGACCTTTGGACTTGAAGGAGTGAATCTTGGCCCTGCTTTCTCCTCACTCATGTGCTGGCATTGACCTGGACATCTGCCTCCTTTCAACTGCCAGCACAGAGAAACCCTTGCCCAATTTCCAGGGAGAAGGGACTTATGAGACTGGAATAAGGAGGGTTTAAAGGAGCACAGTCTTTGGGGCATGGATTTATTCCTTAATTTAGTTACTGATGTTACAAAAATATACTGGGCTGTAAGCAGACAGATTTTTTGTTTCATTGACACATTGAAGGAATGGACTTAAAGATAAGAATACGATGACCTGCAGTTTAGATTTGTGCCATAAAATTTATGAGGACATAGGGTTAAAGACAAATATGCCAAGAAATAGAGCTATGAGATACACAGTTTGACAGTTTGACGCATACTTTTTTTTTTTGCAACAATGACATTGTAAGAAAAAAACCTCCCTTTTTCTCCTTCCTTCCACCCCTCTCCCTTTTTTTTTTGGTGTTTAAGAGGTCCTTGCATGAACACCAGCTCACACACATTACCACATGCAGCACCTGGTGCGGTATAACACAGTACCAACATATCTAAGGATATCAGAGGTCCAAACTGAGGAGGCAACAGAAGGCCACTACTGTGGAAAATCCAAGGTCTTAAAAATTGGTTGGGGCTTCACTTTTAGGTCTTTTCCACAAAGCGACTTCCACATTATACTGAGTCTGAGATAATTTAAAGAAAACCTGTCCTACGCCTGCCTACAGACCTGATGTCTTGACAGCATCATCTCTTGCAGGACCCTCCATCCTCACCTGGTCCAAGGCTGAAGAAAAGAGGATATGTTCAGTTTTGCAGAACAGCTGCAAAGAGAGCAACTCCAATTAGAGCAGCCCACCTACGCTCCTGTGCTCAGCACTGTTTGACAACTCTGTCTTTGCACAGCTTTGAAAGCAAGTGAAGACTCACAGGCTCTGCCAAGTGGTCTGGAGGCACTTATGTTCACACAGCTTGGGACTAGCCCCCTCTGAAGCAGATTGACATGCTGATATCTGAGCAGTTGCTTTCCTTTGGGAAACATACGGTGTTCCCCTTGCTCTAAACGAACTGATTGGGGTCGTTTGGAGTGCGAAGAGAAAGAGGGATAAAAAGGAGGGTCACAAGCATCTGAATTAACATCGGGGCTGTATTGTAGCCCACCAATGTGCTGTTTTTACTGTAAGTTAGGGTTACATGTTGCATGCATACCTAGAAATACTGAGTCAGCCCTGTCCTGGGGGGCATCAGGCACAACATCCCCAGGTGGGCAAGGGAGGGGATTGTCCTGCTCTGCTCTGCACTGTACCTCGAGTGCTGGGGGCAGTTTTTGGTGCCACAATATAAAAAAGACATTAACCTGTAAGGGAGTGTCCAAAGGAGGGCCACAAGGATGGTGAAGGGTCAGGAGGGGAAGCTGTGTAAGGAGTGGCTGAGGTCACTTGGCCTGTTCAGCCTGGAGGAGAGGAGGCTGAGGGGAGAACTCATAGTGGCCTTCAACACCTTAACAAGGGAGAGCAAATGGGCAGACACTGATCCTTCTCTGTGGTGACCAGTGACAGGATTCAAGGAAATGGCCTGAAGTTGTGTCAGGGAAGGTTTAGGTTGGTTAATAGGAAAAGGTTTTTCACCCAGAGGGTGGTTGGGCACTGGGACAGGCTCCCCAGGGAAGTGGTCACAGCACCAGCCCGGCAGAGTTCAAGAAGTGTTTGGACAATGCTCTCAGGCCCATGGTGAGACTCTTGGGGTGTCCTGTGCAGGGCCAGGACAGCCCCAAAATAAGCAACCCCTATCCTCTGACACAGCTTCTGTTGTAAATGTAATATTTTCTTTACACATATGTGCCAATCCTGGAATAGAATTGACTAAGAAATGGGAAGCCACTGCTTAGAGATCTCAGCCCAATATCAATGCCTGGTTCTCAGGAAACAACTCTATTCTAGGAAAATACTTCAATCAGAGACCAAAGTGGAAAACAAAATTCTCCCACCACTTACCCAACTCCCATTGCACCAGGGAGCCTTGCCTTGTCCAAAATTAGCAACACAGAGAGTAAGAAGTCCTGGATAAGTTAAGTCTTTACTTGATGTGATATAGATACACTAACAGTGGCTTCTTCTTAGAGGGTCTTTAAAATCTGACCAATACAGTATTTTCTGTCTGTTCTCCTTCTGTGGGGAATGGAGACGTGAAGGAATAGGGTACTTCCACCCTGTTCTTCAGTACATGGAAAACAGAGAAAATCCCCAGCTACTGTAACCTTCTTACAGCCACAAGTGAAAAGGGAGAACTTTGCCAAACAAGAAGAAAAAACCAACAAAACACAACCAAACAACAAAACAAAACCACAAAAAACTAAAACCAACTAACCAACCAAAAGCCAATCAACCAAACAAAACCAAGACAATCCCCCCCAAAATACCCAAAAAACTAAGAAGAAAGAAAAGAGCAAGCACAACAAACATGACATCTCAACTGTTCATGAGTTGATCATATGAAAATAATTGCAGTCAAGCTGTTAAACTGAAGGCTGCAGATAAACCAATTATAGATCTAAGAGATGAAACTTAAGGAACTTCCCAGGACTGTCTCACTCAATGCTTCCAACTTTCACGGTTTGTTACTCGGCTTACCAGATTTAGTGTTTTTCAAAGTCCCACCTCCTGAAGGCAAATGATTTGAAATTAGAAGAGCAGGATGAAATGCTTTAAGACATCCCATCTGTTTTAATTTCAGAGAGACACAAGATATTGTGATCTGAGCACTACCAGATGGAAACTCTCTCCAAAAAGTACTCTTTTCCTATTAGGAAATGCTGACTTGTTAAAATTTAAACCCATCACAAAACTCTAACAGTTTTGACAAAAATTCTCAGATCCAGATTAGAATCGTTGGTTATCAGATAAAAGGGATTCCAAGAACAAGTAATTTTGAAAAATTGCTTTGAGGCACGCATCTGTGGGTACATGTTTACACAACCAATAAGACCAAGATGCACCAGGATATGTCATTTACTTGAGTTCATAAAAAAAGGCAAAGGAAGAACTCTAGCCTATTCATCTTTCTGGGTTGGCCTATTTTTCCATGTCAGGCTTTGGGAAAGCCTGAAGCTAGCAGATTATATTTAATTTTGAACAGAGCCTAACACACTGGGGCTGTGACTAGAACTCAACAGGTGAACAATAAAGTCATCATGGGCACTTTTACATAACTTGAAAAAAACCCCTCACTCCTGTAATATCCCTCCTTGACTTCCTCTAAAGTTTACCCACTGCCAAAATTTCTTATTTCTGGCAAGTGCCAAAGCATTTTCCAGGCGAGCTGGTTGACTTACCAATTGTGTTCCATTTTTAATTTCTCTGGTTGTTTCAATATAGATGATTTCCACTTGATCAAGGCCTCTTTCTTTAGTTGATTTTTGCCCCTATGAAAATGCATATCCTGGCTTTCTCTGTCAGAAAAAATGTCAGTGGAAATGACAGGGAGAAATTGAAAAAGAAAAAAGAAAAAAAAAGCACTTCACAGAAACTAGCCACCTTCCAACATTTAACACACACAGCCTTGCAAAGCCAGAAAATGACCAAAAGTTAGAGTACAGGTCAGAAGACAGGAAAGGAATATTCCATCCGCTTTTGGGGCTCTATTTTCTAACACCATTATGATTCAGTGATATAGTATTTGCTGGTTAGTAGAATCACTCAGAGCAATAGTCTTCCAGGAATGTGTTGAAAAATCATTATTACAAGTTTTATGATTTGCCAGATACTGGGAAGAGACATGTTTCCATAGTAGAAAGTAGTGTTGAGCATCCCATTCTTGAACAGACCATAGTTATTGTTTGTGTGGTGGTTGGTATCTCAGAGGTGAAAGTAGTCACTTTGGTGAAAAGCAATTCCCTTTTAAGTCCCAGCTTGCCAAAGAAGTTCTCAACCAAAACCAACACTACATATGAACACCACTGGGAGCACATACACTTTCACACTGATGTCGTCAGCAGCAGTCAACACTTTTATAACACTGGTGTCCAGACCATTCACACGACACAAGAAGTCTATCATCAGTTTAAATGGCACCATCATTATTCTCATGTCAAGTATTGCTTAGAAAACCCGTGTAAAAAGCATGATGTAATGATCAGAACATAGACTGAAATTGAAATTTTGGCAGGTAGTTAAAATAGCATCAAGAAAATAAGAATTACCTTTTTTCTATTGTTCCTTTTCTTTTTTTGTGTGTGTATGTGTGCTGAAAGAATCAGGACCAAAAAAACCCATCTCTTAGTGTAGAGTTATGTCTTTTTGGCCAACTCAAATAAATAATAATGTCATATTTGTGCAGAACAGCCATGAGAAAGCCTCAGAGAATAGAAGGAGCTGGTACAAAGGAATTGGCCAGATACAGTAAGGAATACGTGGCTATAGAAAGTCTTAGGAATCTTTGTGGAAGTGGAAAGAAAGGGGCCAAAAGTAAAATAGATATGCATTCACAGTTTTATGAAATCAGTATGGAAAATGCTTTTCTCTCACTGCCCAAAAACCGGAATTTTTCCTGGGTACTGGCATACAGATCTCCAGAATGTCTTTATTCATGGAACAGACTTGAAGCACACAACATATATATAGCTGCAACTCCACAGTCATACCAATCCTTTAAATCCACAGCACCTAGTATAAACCAGACTACTTAAATATAAGCCATTACACCCCTGAGACACAGTCAAAGGCACACAGCTGCCATGGGAGTGCTCTTGCCTTGCAAGCAAGAGTGATCTCATTTCATTCTCATGAATTTGATTTTTACATGAAAATAGCTTTTGCACACACACATGCAGAACTCTGAACAGTTTCATGTTGATTTCTTGTTTTAAACAAATTTATTCTGTACTCATATATAGAATGGCTACTGTGCTTTTTCAGGTAATTATGAAATCTTTCAGCATCAGCTATGTTAATCTGTAACACGCTATGCAGCTTGTCACTCATAAATCAGACATTAGAATCAAACATTTTGCTCACATAAATGTGGCAATTACTATCATGGTGATGGCAGATATTGTGAAGGAGACAGATGTCACTCATTACATACGCTTCCTTTCACAGAACTTCATTATTGCTTTGTATGCTGCAGACTAGTTTGGCAACATTTCCCAGTCAATGTGGTTTGCCCATGCACAAAAACTGGGAAAATTTGTTATTGCAGATTAACTCATAATGTAGATCTTTAACATCAGAACAAAAATAACTCCTAGGCCAGAACTGCTATTCCATATGGGAGAGATTTCTCAATACAAATCCACTACAAGTTTCCCTTCTCACTGCCTTGGCTTTGTTCTTATTTGAGACACTAAGCTTGATCCCTACCCAAGTTATGGAGCAGTCCCAAATGATGGAATCAAAACTTTCTCATTTAAGATCATTTAAGAAGTTATCCTATGAACAACCACCCTAACCTTGATATAGCTGGATTACTCCAAGAACTCTCCATCTGCAATTGGTTGTGCTTGTAACGACCATCAAATCAACATCACAGTGCTCATCAGTGACTGCAAGGCAATCTTTGACTCTTATCTCTTGACACAAATTAATAATAAGGATATGAAAAATGTCCAACAATTATTGGAGGAGGGAATAGCAAAGTCTGGCTTTTGGCAGTGTAGAATTTAATCACTTCCTTCCTACAGCTACATGTATATAATTTATCACCACAATAACTTGATGAGGAAATGAATTATTGGTGTTCTTCTTCAGAGGCGTAAATTAGAAAAAAAAGATGAAATGACCCAATTAGTGCCTTACAAAGACTCTTCAGCAGATCCTGTATTGAATATCTTTTCAGCCCTTATGCAAGACTATGAAATTATTTCTGAAGAAGAAAGAACATTGTAAACACTTAAAACATCTCACTGAGTTTTTTAGAACCTTTTCAGATTTCAAAGTATCAGAAAAAATTCATAAGAATCTTGAGTAGTCTGTGTAGGAGAGTTGGTTTGCATTTGATACTCCTAAGATCTAAGATACTACTTGTAGAACAGGTGTTGAAGAGAAGAGATATTTAACACAGAGGGAGTTGTCCACAGGCAGGGAACAGGAAAAAGTTACACCTTTTCATGGAGAAGCCACATTGCACAGGGCTGAAAATGCTACATAAAGAAAAGGCACCTCACTACCCCATCAGTTGTTTTGAGGTTTCTTCTTTTTTCCTGTATGCTTTTCATGGAAATTCAGGTTTAAATCAGACACCAGCCTTTTTGTTTACTTCTTAATTGGAAAACAAAATTATCATCATGATGTAGTCATGCTTTTTTAATTGTAAAGTGGTGAAAGGCCTTGTGAAAGACAAAGTGGGAACTTTAGGTCTCTGGCAGCTCCAGTTTTCCCACTCTGGGGACTCGTATCTTAAGTTCAGATTCCCCACTGTGAGCAAGAGTACAGGACAGGGCATGCTCAGGGAGTACCCATGGTATCTGCAAGGCAAAGGTTCACTTTCAGTCACTCCTATCTACAAAAGAGCAAAAATCCCTTTGCATGTTATGCAAAATAAGCCGCAGGCATCAGTGTCTGGAGACGTGTCTGTGCCACATCCCACTAAGATGACATCCATTGGAGTTATTCAGATGAATATTTGGAATATCCATCAGGTGGATGAGAAAACTACTAATGTCTCTCCCTTAGAGAGAAAGTTCAAACTTTTTGCAGTGAAACCCTCCCTGTGTTTCCAAGGCACGGCACAGCCTGGATGATTTGTCACCACGTCCTGACACACGGGAAGCAGCTTACATGACAGCTTCCACAGCTCTCTCACTCATGAACAGGCACATCTGTAAGCTGCTGGTTAACGAAGAGGTCAGTGCCTCTGCATTCCAGATGTGCATTTAGAAACACAGCCCGACCTGCCAGCCCAGACTCTGGAAGTGTCTGATACAGAGGCTTTTGGAAGCTGTTCACTGTGCTTGTGAAAGCATGAGAAGACAGTGTGGGAACTACTCAGAAACTCAGATTTATTACAACTTGATATCCCCCAGTCAGAGAGTATCCTCTAGAAAACACACATGTGTCTCTCTATTGCATTCACCAAGGCCTGATACACAACCAGAAATTAAGGCAGGGCATCCCAATCTACTTTCTAATGAGGCCACAATCTTTATCACAATATATACTTTATCACAAATGTATCCTATTATTGAATTTTCCATTGGTATTTCCTCAAAAAGATTATAGCAACACCAAGAAAAAAGCATGGGTCATTAAATTCCATAAATTTATGCTCAAACCACAAGAACATCTCCCTCTCTGGGAGACAAGCTCTGATGTAGGCTAAGACTGTCCTCTAGAAACCACATTCCTTTTTGTCCTCACCAACAACCCTCTACAGAAGCAGAAAAAGGAATATAAGACACAAATGAGGAACACATGTTTTAAAAAAAAGAAAGAAATAAAGAAAAGGAGTCTATAAGAGTCACTCCTATCATCCTTCTAATTCAACCAATGACCCAAGATCAACCTCCTGAAATAGCCGCGCAACAGCACACAAAATGTTCCCCCCGCAAAAATGTGCTTGAAATGAAAACATGCGGTGGAAGAGTCATTAAACCTGAATAAACTGACCCAGAGTTCAATAAACAAGCTTTAAGACATTGGTGATAAGAAGTGAAAACATCCAGTACAAACATGAATATCACTGCACAGCAAAACCCCTGAGCTACATGTACACAGCTCCCCAGCACACAGAAAAACAGCAACTCTTCTTCCAAGTATTTGCTGTTTATTCTCACTTATCTCTTGTCCAGGTACAACACACTTATGTCATAGGGATAGTCTGACACATGCATTTAGTGTTTTGCATGCTTCTGATTATACAAAGATTTTGATTACAGACCTACACTGCTGGACTCCAGTCAAGGCCTCTCATTAGCTCCTGTTGGTATTAATCAGTGCTGAACATCCTCAACTAGAGACCAAATACAGTGCTATTTCCCATTTTTATCTCCTGGGGGAAATACAAGTTTTTACAGCAGCTGCTTTCTTAGTAGGTCTAACAGTTGAGATCATACAGCAGTGTCTGGAGTTCAGGCTATGAATGGACACAGCCCCAGAGAGGCACCAGGACACAAGAACACCAAAGGTGAGTGGCAGAGCTAAGACAGAGCATTTCCAGGGAGACTTGGGTGCTGGAAGTCCCCATTAAGGCTTCTGGTTCTACATTTTTAACCCCCTTCTGTTTTCCCTTTGTCATCCATTGCTCCTTCCAGACTTACTTTTCTTTATCTCTGGAAGGGAAAGAGGTCCTGAAGGATGAGCCAGGCAAAGCTGCAAGAATAAGGGACCTTTCTGCTCCAAAGCACACGTATGAGTTGAACAACACAGCAGGCACTTACACCTGCTGCCATTAATCTGCAACCACAAAAATTAGGTGTGGGTGGCATCTTGCACAGCTCAGCCCATTCCTAAGCAATGTTTCCAATTCATTTAACAAATTGAGGTCATTGAATAAGGTTGATAGTCACACGGAGAGAGGAGAAACATCACTTCAGACTCCCCTTTGCGGGTTTTTGCAGTGGGGCTGTACCTCTGACCCAGAGGAGCAAGGGGGAAGAGGGTGCAGAATGCCATGCCCAATACCTCGGATGGTCACTGCTGCAAGTTATGGCCAGAGAACAATGGTGGTAGATTTTGGCTGTCTTGATGCTTCCTCAAATGACTTGATACAGCAACTTCCCAACAGCCATGACTGTGCATTGAACTTCATCCTGTTGTCCAAATCGAAGCCTGAGGGACCCCTCCAGGGCTGAATTTGAAATGCCTAATTTATGTAAATCTCAATATCCCCACAGTGAATGGGGACAAGTTCTGCCCCAAAGGACAGAATCCAGCACATATCAAGTACCTGTTAAGGCTGCAACACAATATCAAGACATTTTGAGAAGCAGAAGTTGAACATGGACCTCTTCACTGACACAATATAATGATTGTTATGGGAAGATGGAGTCTCACAGGGAGATGACAGAGGACAATACTTTTTCCTGCGGGACCACCAGTTCACTAATACACCTGCACAGCACCTGGATATTATTCCTGTGTTAGTCTAAATGTGATTTGTCTAGGTCTGACTAGCTCAATGTCCCGCTTGATGTACGTCTTTGCACAGACCAAAGCAGAGGCAGACACCATCTCAGGAGGGTTTCTGTTAACATCTTACTGTTACCCACTCCCACACTAAGAGTGTCCACACTCTCCCAATGCCTTCCCATTTACTTCTGAGGACCTTTCATGCTTTCATTTCCTGATTTATATCTAACTCGAGCAGCAGCTCTGTGGCTGACTCCTGGCAGAGTGCGTGATGGGTTGTGTGGCCTGCAGAGCCCAGCCCAGCATCAGCTACCGCCCCTCTCCAGTCTCGCTTTCTGTCTGATGCTTCACAAGGTGAAATCTTGTGACTTCTTTCCGTTTTTTCTTCCTTCTCCTCCCTCCAGGTGCATATTTTTGTGTTGTGTTTTATTTCTTTCCCGGGCTCTACCCACCAGCACCAGCTGTCCTATAGATTAAGATAGCCCAGGAGCACTGCATTACCTGGAAAAAGCAGTAGAGTCCTTAGCTCTCCCCCTGCTCCCTAGCTGAAAAACAACAACCCTGAAGAGATCGGGATGCACTTTTTTGTCCTCTTTCTTGTAGTAACAGCACCACCTTTTGGTTCCCGGCGCGATCCTATGATTTCACGACAGCAGTTCAGCGATGCCTCTGCAGAACGCTGAAATATCCTCAAAAAAAGACCTTGTGTGCCTTAGCTGTGCTCATATTTCATCTACAGTACTGTTGCCTGGGGAAGAGAGGATCCCACAAGCCACTGGAGTGAGGAGGCATCCCCTCATACAACTACACATCACCTGAGTGCTACTTCTCCTAACTCAATGGCTTTTCAGATAAGATAACTGGTTAGCAAGGAATTCCCTCTCCACCCAGCTCTGAGCTCAACAAAGCAGGTAGCAGAACGGCTCACAGCACACAGGCATTTTCAGCTCTGAACATGAATAAACATACCAATCCTTTGACTCTTCCCTAACTGGCCTTCAAACATAAAGCAATGAGATGCAAAGAACAGTGCTTATAAACCCAGCTCTTGGAAACAATCAAGGCGTAGTCATCTGTCTGGGGTTGGTGGTGCATCTTGGAGAAAAAGAAACACCGGGGAGTTTTGGGGGCAAGGTAGTAAAGACCTGACATGCTAAAAGGGAAATGAAAACATACCCATATTTAAAGTAAAAGCTCGAACGTAATGTTCAGTCTGGTTTGAAGAAGGGCCTGAAACCTTGGGTGTTCACCTCCTTTATTGGTGACATCAGTCCTACAGCTACAAAACAAAAACTGCCATGGCTTGAAATAACTGCTTTAACACAGACTTCAGTCATTCACCAAATTCCCCTTTCCCTTCCAGCTCTGACAAATCAATCTGACTTTATTGATTCCCACCAGCTGGGCTCTGATCCTCCTGCCTGTCTTCAGGGCTAGCAACAGCAGAAGAGGTGAGGCTCTCCTAATCAGGGATAAAGCAGAACAGATGCACCTCTTTAATAGTGCAAATTCAATCCAGTTCCAGAGAGGAAAGTGTTTTGCTCAGAATTCAGCAGAATCTGCTTTATTTCAGAGATTAACCTTTCCTTTACACTCTCTTGTAAATCCCCTTTGGGAATGCCTGTGACACCATAACTAAACCACTTCTTAAAGATCAATAAATAAATGCATCTGCAGATATCTGAAGACTCAGAGCAGGTTACTACTGTCCGTGAACTCTGAGATTAAAAACAATTATAGGTTGACTCTTGGACTATGACTGTGTGTCTTGATCTCTCCAGTGGTAGAAAGTGAAGTAGTCAGGCATATTTAAAGATACACCCACAACTATCTGCATTCTGATTTGTAATGTGTTCCAGCATCTTTGAATTACATTTAGTATTTTTAATCAAATTAATAATCATTTGCAACACCTTTCAGAATCAAAGCATAACTATGCGTAGCTTTTCCTAACTACTTCCCATTCACCTATACATGAATCTAACACAATTATTTCATGTTACTTTTCTCTTATAAAGCTCAGGACCCTGGTTCCACAGGAGTAACACTAAAGATAAAACACCAGGGAATGCAGACACCATCATAAAATTGATGTCTCCATTGCCTGGGCTCAAATGCTGTCAGTCTCAATAAAACTGATATAAAAGTAGATAAAACATCTTGTACACTTTTATCTTTCCCAATTCAGTCCTTCAAGGAGCCTGTTCCAAAGCATCTCTCAGTGGTTTTTCAGGGCCATAGTTTGGCTGATCAGCAGCCCTCTCTGGCATGAAGACTTGGCCGAAATTAGCATATTAGCCTTCCTGTGTGTGTATCTAATCTGAGTCCAAATGAAAAACAAATATTCAAAGACTGGAACAATATTTGTCTGTTAAAACAATGTAGATGACCACAGCACAGCAAGGAAATAGCAAAGAGTTCAGGTATACACAATAAAGTTGAGGCAGCTTTTTTTATGGTCTCTCCCACCTACATAGCTGTACCTGGACAGGAAATTTCTAAATATCCTGTACTGCTAAACAGCAGCTGCCGAAGAAACAAACAGAGCTTTAGCAAAGGCCATTGCTAACTCTTGTGAAAAGTTTTCCTTTTGCTTCACTTACAATCTGATCCTAAACTCCTTGAGTTGATAGAAGGAGTCCCACTAACTACTTTAGTCTTTCATATGGATGCAAGCCCTAGTTTCCTAATGGATCTGCTATTTAAAAAAAGGCAGAAAAAATCAATTTGTGCTTCATTTAGGCACCTAATGAAGCATTTGAGTCCTGATCATGGAATCACAGAATGGTTGAAAGGAACCTCAAAGATCATCTAGTTCCAACCCCACTGCTATGGACAGGGACAACTTTCACTATACCAGGTTGCTCAGAGCCCCATTCAACTTGGCCCCAGGAATGGGGCCTCCACAACTTTTCTGACAAACATAATCTGTGTTAGACTTCAGACTTGCTGAACTTGTTCTGGGGCAGGAGAAGTTCTTAGTAAGTTTTAATCTAATTAAAGTACAACCTGAAAGTATCTGGGGGTGTATTATGCACACAAACCCAACAGAATTTGAAGATTTTTTCTGCTGATAGCTCATTTTCCCCAGCAACTAGCAGCCTGACAAGCTCTTGTGCTGACTGACTTCTTGATTGTTCCAGGCAGAGACCATCGATCCCCAAAGCAGTTTAATGTATTTTGTCCTCCTAACTTAGTGAACAGAGGTCACTTAAAGCACCTCGGAAATACTGATTTTTCTAATTCATCCACAGTAGAACTGAGGCTAATGAAACAACTCACTTCAAATGCCCTTTGATGAGATAGATACCGGCATACAGTCATCAGTAGCTTGTTTTCAACCTGCAGTGGGAAGTACAATGTGATCATGAGAAGGGAAAGGGATCCCTGAATGAAAACAGAACACCAGCAAGGCTAATAAGGAAACCAACATGAAAATGTTAATACATAGAGTAATGTCTACGTTTGCTCCATTAGGAGCAAACAACTCCCCTAGCATAAGAAGTGCAAATTTACGTTGTTCTTTAATTTTATATCAAGCTGTTGTTTTAGCAGTGGGAAGAAAATTAAGACCTTCCCATAAGAAACTGGAAATGTCAGTCTCCTAATAAGCAAACTGACTTTTTGCTCATGTTGACAGTAGTCTCTCTGACCCCTGCCCTGCACCACCAGTGCTGGGGATGCTGCTGAGGTGTTGGACACCACCAGCAGAAGTAGAGTGAGTAAGTAACAGCCTGGCACATTCTGACACAAGATTTCCTGGTTGTTTTTTTTTTTTTTTCTGAGAGTCCCCTTTGATTTCCCTTGAAAGCCCATTCAAATCCTCCTGTCTCGGACCAGCTCACACACACAGCAGAGGGAGCCAAGCCACCAGAAAATACCTCATGTCTGAGAAATGGGGTATAACACCATCAGTTTACAGCCCTAAATCTCCAGCTACTCACTACAGAAGTTCCGCTGTGGTGAGTTCCTCTCTTCCAACCCAAACACCTCCTGAACATACAGCTGATAATCAGCAGTCATATGTGGTGCTTCTGACTGCATCTCTCTGATTTGTCCATTCTTCAGGGATTTTTGGTTTTTTAGGATTTTTCTTTTTTAGATTTTATTTTTAAGGATATTTTTCCTTTCTATGTGTTGGATATAAGTCCCAGTATTTTAAGGCACTGGAGCAACATTCAAAACTTTTCCTTTCTGTGGTCACTCTAATCCAACTCTGGATTCCCATTTTCTGCCAGCAAGCCATGGAACTCACCTGTAAACCTGTCCTCACACGGTGCTGACCTTAACCCTATCGTAGCCTTGGCCACACCTCTCAGAGAAGGGAATTTCATATCATAAACTCACAATCACTGGTACTCACAGGGCTGGACAATTTGTTGAATAGCCTTATTACTGCTACATTGTGTTTCAAGAAACTCCTGGGTAATCTTGCAGCACTGAAAAGCAATGACATGGAGGATTAATTAAAAGACAGTCAACTATGAAGGAATAGACATGGGGTGGGGGGTGGGGGGGATCCCATAAGAAAAAATTCAGCATCTGTCTCAGATGGCCAAGCCAATTCCCCAGACAACTATCCTCTCTTTGACGCTACACAGTACTTTCTAGAAAAGCCAAGTTCCCTTAAATAGAGAGTATGGCTTCAGTTTCAGTCTAAGAACCTCATGAGAACCATGAAAATACAGAAGGTATAACCCACTCCTGTTACCGCCCCCTCCTAACACCACCAAATCCACTGCTCTTCAGTGAGTGAGCAGAGTCATTCCTGTCTGAGCCTGGCTGAATATTCCCACCAGGAGCCAGCTGTGAAGAGCAACAAGAGGCCTTAAACCCCACAACTCAACCTGAAGAGCCACGTGCTTTATTAGAGACCTAAAAAAGTATGTCTTACACACCCTGCGTTGCCCAGGTGGTGCTGGCCTTGACATACTCACCTGTATAAGGCCCTCCAGCCCAAAGGCCACCTGCAGCAGGACAGCACCTTTGTGGCTTGTTAGTTTGTGCCCCAGAACCAATCTGTCAGGATAAAATATTAACATTTATGTACGCTATGTCAGATCAAGTTGCTTTTGTGTCAGAATAGTTTGGGATGATGAACTTTTCTTTGCTAGTATGAGAATACATATTTTGCCTTTTCCACCTCTACCTCTTAAATTTTAATCCACAAAAGATCACAGAATCACAGAATCATAGAAAAGTTTGGATTGAAAGGAAGCTTTAAAGGTTATGAGCAGGTCCATCGTCAATTCCATGAGATGGGACAGAGCCCCATCCAGCCTGACCTTGAGTGTTTCCGGGGATGGGGCATCTACCAACTCTTTGAACAACCTGTTTCCTCTAGTGTTTCACTACCCTCATTGTAAAATTTTTCTTCTTTTTACAGTCTGAATCTACCCTCTTTTAGTCTAAAACCATTACACCTTGTCCTATAGCAACAGGTCCTAATAAAATATCTGTTCCTGTCTTTTTTGTTAAATATTAATAATTGAAAGGCCACAATAAGTTCTCCCCGGAGCCTTCTCTTTTCCAGGCTGAAAAAATCCCAACTCTCTCAGCCTTTCCTCACAGGAGAGGTGCTCCAGCCATCTTGGTAATCTCCCCTCCGGGTTTGCTCCAACAGGTCCATGTCCTGTATTGGGGACCCCAGAGCA
Source organism: Orthonyx spaldingii (assembly GCA_013397795.1). Classification (NCBI taxonomy): domain Eukaryota; kingdom Metazoa; phylum Chordata; class Aves; order Passeriformes; family Orthonychidae; genus Orthonyx; species Orthonyx spaldingii. The sequence continues at coordinate 506,177 of VZTJ01005318.1, read as the reverse complement.
GGATGCTGGTGCTCCAGGTGGGTCTCAGCAGCACAGAGCAGAAGGGCAGAATCCCCTCCCTCCCCTGCTGCCCACGGGGCTCTGGATGCAGCCCAGGACATGTTTGGCTCTCTGGGCTGTGAATGCCATGTCCAGGGCATGTCCAGCCTCTCATCCACCAGTACCCCCAAGTCCCTCTGGGCAGGGCTGCTCTCGGTCTGTTCATGCCCAGCCTGTGCTGATACCGGGGTGCCCTGACCCACGTGCGGGATCAACACTTGGTCTTGTTAAACCTCCTGATGTTCCCATGGGCCCACTCCTCTAGCTTGTCCAGGTCCCTCTGGATGGCATCCCATCCTTCAGGTGTGTCAAACCACCTCAGCTTGGTGTCACATGTAAACTTGCTGAGGGTGCACTTGATTCCACTGTCTATGTCATTAATGAACAGTCCTGGTCCCAGTACAGACCCCTGAGGGTGACGAGTGACAAGTGGCCACTTGTCACTGACCTCCATCTGGACATTAAACCATTGACCAAAACACTCTGGATGCAATAATCCAACCAATTTATTATCCACCAAATAGTCCGTCCATCAAATCAATCTCTCTCCAATTTAAAGAGAAGTATGTTGTCAGGGACTGTGTCAAAGACTTCACAGAAGCCCAGACAAATGAAATCTGTTACCCTTCCCTTGTCCACTGATCTGGTCACTCCATCATAGAAGACCACTGGGCTGGCCAGGCCGGACTTGCCCTTGGTGAAGCCTTGCTGGTTGTCTCAAATCATGTCCCTGTCCTTCATGTGCTTTAGCAGAGCTTCTAGGAGGATCCATCCCATGATATTCCCAGGCACAGAGGTGAGGCTGACAGGTTGGTAGTCACCAAGCTGCTCTTTTCTAGCCTTTTTTAAGTGCTTGCCATTAGGGTACAATAAGGAGTTTTACACAATAAGGAGTTTCAATAATTCTCTAGCTCTGAAGTACAATTCAAGGATTCAATAAAGTGATCTTGATGTAGCAGGGAAGAAGCGACAGGAGTCCCACAATTTAGGGGGAAGTGAATCACAGAAACAGTGCAATATTTTCCTGAAAAACATTAGTCTTGCTCTTAGATGTCCTGCATTTGAACTCACTTTGCTATAAATATAACAACAATGCCCCACAATCCTATTGGAGAACAGAAGTATTCAGGCTCTCAAGTACCCAAAATAGCCCAGTCATTGCAGTTGTTTGCTTTAAAAGACTTGTGTTTTTTGATTTGTACATCTGTTGTAGATGGTACCTAGATGTGTCCAGTAGGTGTCATTTCTGTTCACTCTTGCTTTCTTTACTAAAGGTTAATGGAAGTAAGAGGTATCATTGCTTTCCTGTTTTGGAGAGGAAACTATGGCATGTACATAAAATATGTGTTTGACCTCCAGGCTGAGCAGAAATGCTCAGAATCAGTTTGATGCCTGATTATTTATGGATTGAACTAAAGACCCAGATGGGAAGGTCCAGATGCTTAAAGTCCAGCTCTGCAGGGTTTGGCATTCTGAAATTAGGACTCTTCTCTGTGACCCTGTCCTTTCCATCTCTACATATCCTCAACCATGGTAAGCCACGGCAAACCCTCTTGGTACCTTTCCCTGTGCTGCTGATATACGAGACACACAGACTATCCGTGGACACTTTTGGTGAAAAATTTCTTACCTCCTTCCCCTGCTACAAAGAAAACCATAAAGCACTGAAGGATAAATTTCTGCACAGGGAAGTTAGGCCATGGCTGCTGGGATTGGAGTGAAACCAGCCAAAGATTGTTTCCTGCCTGTCAAATACATAATTTCTGTATTGCACAAACATCTGGAGCAGGACTTCAAACACCAATTTCTACCATTATCCAGCATCAGGTCAACAGCCCTGACAAGCAAACTCAGGCATGGCTCACTGAGCGCAAGTGTAAGACAGTTTATTAATTTCATACTTTTTTGCGTAGCTTTTATTAATTGTCCACTTTGTTCCCATACAAGGAACTTCCATTCCACAGGAGAGGGAGTTGAAGGAAACACATGGTTCCCCAGGGACAGTTCAGAGCCAAGTCTGGCACTCACTGCCATTGAAACTTTCTAGATTGAGAGAACTCAGCACTGCTTGGAGATGCTGGAGCTCCAGCCACACACAAGTCTACCTTTGCCCTTTTGGCTGACCCAATGGTAACCTCTGGCAGAGGGACACGGCAGCCCTTGCTTCTCCCTGATCCCAAGGGAGAACACACAGAGACATGTGGGAATGGACACACACATGCAGGAGAACTCCTGGCTGTCTCTCACGAGGCTCGCAGGTGGCGCAAAGCCCAGACACAAAATTAAACCAGCAGCAGCCGCAGAGCTGCAGCTGCATGGGGTCAGGAGAGCTGAACGCATCTGCTTCTTGTGGGTGGCTGGGGCCAGAGCTGGGGCTTGGCTGCCACGAAGACTGTGCCAATGCACAGGTGCCAGGCATGTTCCTCCTCTCAGTCCCTGGCCTGCTTGAAACACCACAGCTATGAAAACTTCACCCTGATGCTGTGAATGAGTCATGTGAAGGCAAACAACCCCCAAAAAATGCCATTTTGCATCTACTGTCCTTTCTGGTGAAGTCAGAAAATTCATCCCTAACTGGGTGAGCTGCAAACTACAACCATACATCTAAATTTTCCACTCAGGCACCTTCATGACATTGAAGCAGAACTTGCAGCAGGGTTACTTTCATGCAAAACAAAATCAGCTGTCTCCAGCTCTCCACAGCTGTCCCCAGCCTCTCTACAAAGATATGGCATCAAAAGCAAAATTTTCATTTGGTATTCCCCAGTAAATGAAATTGTTTTTCTCACTAAAGCATATCTGGCTAAAATTAACGCCCTCTTCTGTGAACCCACACTAGCCATGAGCCATCAGTGTAGTCTAGACAACAGAGAAGCAGCCAGAAAATAAAATTTTGATAAACTTAACCAGTTTCTCTGGTCGAGAAATATCCCTAAATACAACATTCTACTCTAAAATCAGGTTTTCAAATTCAAACAATTAAAGGCTGCTGTTGCTCCTTTCTTCTCTTGCAGAGATAACATGCAGCTGTTTGTAAACTGCTGACTGGAATTTTTGTTAGCCTGCCTAATAGCACAGTGTTCTGCCTGCCTCCAAACTGGAGGAATTTGTGCTAGTGTGAGTTTCGAAAATAAAATATCAGATTATGAATCAGGAAATGCTTCTGTGAAGGGGCAAGCTGAATCTGAAGACCTCACACAGTCACACTGGAACTCAGTTTTCCAAGGTGGGATCCAGCCCCTCAAATCATGTTGCCCAGACTCCAAGAAACATGCCAAGCTTCTGAAGGAACCTGCTGCTGTCTCATAACTGGCTTGGAGCTCCTTCTTTCAGAGCACTTTTTTTCTCAGTAACTGCCATTAAGTAAAAGCCTGGGCCCTGAGGCTGGCAAGCCTCACCTACAGTTGATCATTGCTTTTGCAACCCGCCAGCAACGATAAAGCAAGATAAGAGACACTTGGAGAGGTCCCAGCAAAGGACAGTGCTCCTTTTCAGCAGCTCATTCAGTCAGATAAAGTCCTGATATCGAAGGGCCGACTACAGTGATCTTTGATTACAGCACACAATAACCATGGAAAGGAACTGCTCAGCCCACTGTACCCAAGGGATCTCTTGCTGTAGCTGGGCAGAGAAAACAGCTTTATCACCAGTCAGACAGGGCTGAACTACAAGGTGAAGAAAAGCTCAGACATCAGTAACTACGTTTGAATCAAAAAGATACCTACTATGGGAAGGCTTCAAGGTGATGGCTGAGGTTTTTCACAAAGTTATAAACAGGAAAGATTAATGTACTGGGCTTTGGGGACCTTTCAATATATGTATTTACATAAGCGTGACATAACCAGGGTGACCCATTTCACGGTGCTTTAAAGCAGCCACTTTTTTAGGATTCAGCCTTTCAACCAGCAAATAACATCTGAAAGTCTTGTCACGGAGTCTAAGAATTTCAATATTTATTTTCTTCCAGACTTGAAAGAGTGTGCACTTTTTTGTGGTTTTTGAATCAGTATCTTAGAGTTTGGTTTGTAAAATGAGAGCGACTGCATACACAACTCAAGCAAAGTTGGGAAATGGACATAAATTTTACCGGGCTAAGGGCTGCTTCAGGGGATGACTCACAGCTCTGCTGGGTGACTTCTGGCTGGCAGTGATGTGCCCACTCAAGTGAAATAATAAATTAACCCCCTGCTGAAATGATGCAATACCTGTTTTCTAGGTTTTATAGTCTCCCTCTGAATTATCTCCTGCAAAAGCCTTCATTTTCACAGGATTTTCAGAATGCTTGGGGTTTTGTTTCCATTATTTCTCCTCTCTGCAGAACAGGTCTGTTTTTCTACACCAAGAACACAAAACAGTGCTTTCCTAGGAACTAGCCTGGGAAAATCTTTGGTAACAGCTTCCTGCTGTTGCACTGAGCTCTGTGCATCTCCTACAGGTTTTGCTTTATCAACTGTAGGAGAGTAAGAGACCATTCAGGTTTTCATGTTTCTGTCACTGCTTCCAAGGACATTTAAACATCACACTTTTATCCTTTACTATCTCTTGTGCTTTTCCTTTCACTCCTTGTCTTTTCCTCCTTCATCTCAAAGCAGCTTAAAAGGCTCTGGAAACTTTAAAACTTCCACCACTACCACCCTACCCTACCTGCACCCTTCTTCACAGCATCTTTCACACCTAAGTCCCCAGGAAACCTCTGCGGGCAGCATAACACTGGAGGTGCTACATGACATATTCATGGGTTTCTCAGGATTGAACTCAAAAACATCCTCAGCAAGCACCCATTCTCTGTCTCTTTTGAGAGCTGGAAAGGCGTTTTGGAGGACTATCTCAAGTTAAAGAGATTATTTGCCTCCCTTCCTCCATCTGGAGATTATATAAAGGTGTTTAAACAAAGGCTGTGTTTGGAAACTTGTTGTACCAACATCACTGCATCAGCATCTGTCTATGCAAAGTCTGGTCATGTTCCTCTGAAAATCAAAGTGTTTTCTGTCTCTTGTTCATTTCCCTTTTTAAAAATAAATTCTTCTATGTAAGCATGACTGATCATTATTATGGTCTGGCTAGTACAAGGAAGGAAACTGATTAAATGAGCTTTACCATGCAGAGGCCAAAACACAGAATTTTAAAGCCATTTTCAAAGTGCTCTTTACTCTGGCAGTGCCTTTGCTGCCCTGGATCAAAGAGTTGAACAGGTTGTTCACAGTCATGAGGGCATCTTCCTCAAGCATGGGGTCAAATATGGACCATGAGCCATTTCAGGTCCTCTTTGAGTAAACCTGAATATCAGGCTTTTCAGGCCACCTCTGTGAGCAAATAAATGAAATTTTGCCAAAAACTGTCATCTGCAGTTCCCCCATCCTGGGGCACAGTACAAATATTTTTTGCAGATATCTGAGCAGTCCTACAATGCAAATGCTGAGGTTTAAAAAGGTAGTATACAAATATATCATCTCCCAAAAGAAGAAAACAAAGAGAAAGGAAAAAAAAATAAAAGAAAGAAAAAGGTAAGGAAGAGAGAAAGAAGGAGGAAATAAAGGAAGAACAGAAGAAATCAGACTGCCTGTGTAGAGAAATCTATTGATTGGGAGCTCATGAAACTGCAACACAGAGAGTCAGACACCACTGAGAGTTCCTGTGATTATTTCACTTTCCTGTGGCAGGTGGCAGAAGCCACCGCAGAGGAGAATCCACTTCTCTTAGCAAGCAACAGTGGTTATCACCCCACCCCTCCAGGCACACACACACACAGATGGTTGGGACTTCTCAGTGAATCTTCATTCCAATGCCTGTTATCCCAGAAATATGGATGGGGATTCGAGGGATCTGCAAGCCAACAGCAGAGGAGGAGGAGATGTTGCAAGAGGGCCACGTTTCTGTGGTCATGCAGGTGACCCAATGCAGCAGCTCTTTGAGGATACACAGCAGTATTTTAAGCCCAGGGGCCAGTATGGGGGAAAAGGATAAAAATCAATTGATGTAAGTGTTAAACTGGGTAATTGGGTTTGTTGGACTGAGGCTACAAAGGAGATGGTATATCCCATCTTCTGCTCATGCACACTTGTTATAATGCCATGAGCCTGGCTCAGGTCCCAGCTCTGTGGGCCAGAGATAAGAACTTAGGAAAGGGGTACAATTATTTATCTGATGATGATGCCCTTCCCTGCAGTGGCCTCTCCTTCAATTTTTGTCCTCCACACCAATGGCTTGAAAAAAAACCAGCTCCCATATATGTTTTGTACAATAAATGCCAAAGGAATAAAGGAAAGAGAAAATATTACCTATTGGGGATTTCCACTGAGAGGCTGTGGTTAGGCTAAAAATCCATGACACAATGGAGAGTAGAAAGGATCAACATTAAAAAATTAGTAACCTTCCAGCACACCATCTACCAATTTAATAATGAGTAGAACTTCTGATCCCACATAACAAGAAGTGGCTACTTCTCTGGTCTCTGTAGGAGGGAGAGAGGCAAATATAATGTATCCTATAAGGAGTCCTCGGAGGCCTTTTCTTCTTCTTTTTTCCCTCCAGGTTTTACATTTTAAGACTCTCTGAGAATATAGTTTAATGGTTTTAATTGAGTGCAGCTTTACCTATGGTCCTGTTCATATGTATGCTTTATCAACTGTAAAAATGTAAGGATTGTCACCTCTCTAAAACTTCTAAATTTTATTCTTTCAAAGGGATACATTATCTTGTATACAAGTAAGAATTCCTGATAATTCAGTGCTAAACAATCAGAGAAGCACTATAAAATGGGATTGTGGAGAGTCCTCTTACCCTTTTCTCTCTATCAGAGGTTACTGAACTGTGGAAATATTAATTAAGGCCAAAGCAAAGAGACATGAAGATAGATTTTAATTGTGTTGGGTATTGGCTGAAGCATATTTTAAACATGTAGTTTAAAGTTGTTCAATTTCCTCTGTTTCAGTAAATATAAGATCTGTATAGCCCATAATTACATAGACAAGTTTTGATGACCGCTTTCCTCCTTCGCAAAAAAGTTTTTCTCAGTTTTGTCTTTAAGGAGACTCTCCCATCAGCTGATTTTCCATGCCAATGGACATAAATTAAACAGACTAAGTAAACATCCTCAGAGACAGAGCAGGCTTGGCCTAGGTTTATTTTTGTGAACGTGTTTCATCATTCCTGGATTTCTGAAGTTCACTGCAGTTATCCAGCTCATGTGTCTAGCAAATGATGCAAATTAAAAATGAGTCACACTGACAGAGCTAGAGAAAAACAATTAGGTGATAAATCAGAGCTATGATAACTGGGCTGCAGGTGGGTAACTCCTGTGCAGAATTTAGCCATGCTGACAAACAGTAGTGTCCAAGTCAAAAGTGCAAATGGATTCAGAAGAAAATTTACTCTTATAGGATTCAATATAATTCTATTTATTTAATAGGTACCTCTTAAATGCATCGTCTGAATAAAGGAGTCTTAATTTTTCTAGATTGCCAGAAACTGGTAGAATAAAAGAAGAGAAATATTACTTCAAGCCCATTCTGTTTTCAGTAGTCCAAGCATCTTCCTTCTCAGATGTTGCATAGCCACCATTACAGGAATGTGTTTGAGCTGCCCCTGCCTGGCAATGCCTAATGTGCTCTGCTGATTCTCCCTCAAGCCCACATCATGGGCTTAAACATGTTTCAACCACAGGAAAATGTACTGACCCAACCATCCCAGAGAACACACTTCTGGGACTTTGACCCTCCATTCCAGTAACATCATTGTCAAATACTCCTCAACTCACATTGAGAATTTTCTTCCATTACATTCACAGAACCACAGAATGGGTCAGATTGGAAAAGACCACATGGGGCCATGTGGTCCAACCTCCCTGCTCAAGCAGGGCCATCTTAGAGCACATGGCACAAGATTCCATCCAGATGGTTCTTGAGTATCTGCAGTGAGGGAGACTCCACAGCCTCTCTGGGCTTCTGTTCCTATGTGCAGTCACCCCCACAGTAGTTCTTCCTCATGTTCAGGTGGAACTTCCTGTGCATCAGTTCCTGTCTATTGTCTCATGTCCCATTGCTGAGCACCACTGTGCAGAGCCTGGTGCATCTTCTGACACCTCTCTGCAGATACTGACAGACATCAATGAAGCCCTCTCTCAGTTATCTCTTCTAGAGGCTGAACATGCCCAGCTTGCTTAGACTTTTCTCGTAAGAGATGCTCCAGTTCCTTAATTATTTTTGTGGCCCTTCTCTGGACCCACTCCAGGAGCTCCAAATCTCTGTTGTACTCAGGAGCTCAGAACTGGACACAGCACTCCAGATGAGGCCTCACCTGGGCTGACAGAGGGGCAGGATCACCTCCCTTACCTTCTGTCAATGCTCTTCCTAATGCACCCCATGATTCTGTCGGCCTTCTTGGCCACAAGGGCACTGCTGGCTCGTGGACATCTTGTTGTCCACCAGGACACCCAGGTCCTTGTCCTTCTGCTTTCCAGCAGGTTGGACCCCAGCCTGTATCAGTGCCAGGGATTATTCCTCCCCAGGGGCAGGACACTGCACTTGCCTTTGTTGAATTTTAGATGGTTCTTCCCTGCCCATCGCTCCAGCCTATCAAGATCCCTCTGAAGGGCTGCAGAGCCCTCTGGGGTATTAGCCACTCCTCCCAGCTTTTTGTCATCAGTAAACGTGCTGAGGAGGCATCTGCCCCTTCCTCCAAGTCACTGAGGATTAAGCTAAACAATACTGGGCCCAGTACTGAACCTTGGGAGACACCACTCGTGACAGGCCTCCAACTAGGCCCTGTGCCACTGAGTATGACCCTTTGGGATCTGCTGCTCAGTCAGTTCTCAATCCATGTCACTGTCCACTCATCCAGTCCACACTTCCTGAGTTTGCCTACAAGGATGTTGTCAGACACAGTGCTGAAAAGCCTTGCCACTGGGTGTGACCATACTCTAGTTGTTGGTGGAGATGGAAGAGCAGCCAGATGCATCCAGCTGGAATGACCTTATCTATTAAGAGAAGGGCACACGAAAGTCTCTCTCTCTTCATGGCTGAGTGCACAGCACTTCAGCAGCAGGCTGCCTTGAGCACTCCCTCCAAAAACTTCTGCTCTGAAACATGGCTTAGCAGCAAATCCCTGGGACTGTGGAGGAGAGCTAAGTAGACAAAAAGAAAATAGCAGGTAGAAAATAACTTTTTGTACCACAACTGCAATGCCTACAAGTTCTGCTTTTATGAAGCCTGCCCTTTTTCTTGCTGTACAAACAGCACACCATGTTCTGCTCCTGCGAGAAGTCTGTAACCACCAAGGTCTGGGTATCATAGGAGGTCACTGAACAGACTCCATTTCCTGGCTGCCAATGGCTCCATTTCTCAGTTCGCATTTTTCCCATGCACACAGAAACTTGGTTTTTGAATTTATAAGATCCTATTCTGTTGGGAGTGTATAAAAAATAGCTAAAAAATGAAATAATAAAATCATAGCATGGTTTGGGTTGGAAGGGACTTTAAAGATTGTCTTATTCCAAACCCCTTGCCATGGGCAGGGACATCTTCCACCAGGTTGCTCAGAGCCCCATCCAGCCTGGCCTTGAACACTGCCAGGGATGGAGCACCCACAGCTTCTCTGGGCAACCTGTGCCAGTGCCTCACCACCCTCAGTAAAGAATTTCTTCCTAATGTCTACTCTAATCTCTTGTCTTTCAGTTTAAGCCATTATCCTTTGTCTTATCACTACATGCCCTTGTGAATGTCCCTATCTAACTCTCTTATAGTCCCTTTAGGTATTGGAAGGTGCTCGAAGATTTCCCCAAAGACTTCTTTTCTGCAGGCTGAAAAACCCCAACTCTCTCAACCTGTTTTCACAGGGTCGTGTTCCTGACCTCCTCTAGATTTGTTCTTATTATGGTGGGGGCCCAAAGCTGGATGCAGTACTCCAGGTGGGGTCCCATTAGAATGAATATAGGAAATCACAGTTAAGGATGTTTGCAATCTTTCTCTAGTAATGAACCCTGTACTAATGAAAGAGAAGTCATACTGTTGCTCTGATTTTAGAGGGAAAGCTGTGCCTTAGGGGTTTTCAGCTGACAGGTCACTTTGCCTGTGTATCTGTGAAAAAATGGGGTCTTCCTTTAAACTCTTGTAGGTATCGGGTGAAATGTGTAATTTTGGTGATGGTTCCAACTACATGTATACTTCACATTTCCAGCCATTCTGTTAGAAATTATGTGTACCTTAATACTAAAATTTTTCACAGATTAATGAAGTCAATAATAATAATGTCAACTCGATGTCATAAACCAATAACCCTCACCTCAAATATCTTACAACCTAGGATAACTAGACCAAAAATAACAAAAAAAATTTTGAAGATCAGTAGAGTTACTGCTTACCAGATGTGCTTAAATTCAAATTTTTGTCTTTAGTTTTTGCATGTGATGGGTTGTTAGGACATCATCTAGAAGGAAGACACAAACTGCTGTTCAAAACACAGAAACATCAAAAAAAAGTTTAAAAAAAAAGTGAAGGAAGGAAAAACTGGGGGCAGGAAGGAAATCAGAAACAGGGCCTGTGAAGAATACCATGGATATATGCAATGATTATCAGAGATGTCAATACTACATTCAGTGCATTGTTTATTTTACATGCTTCATCATTTGGGGGATAAATTCACAAAGAGGGATTCTAGACATTCTCTCTCATCCCCCAAAATGTTATCCAGAACTGCAATGGATCATTGACTGAATACTCTCATGAGTCTGTTTTCACACGTAAAATATGAAGACATTTTTAACTGAGGCTTTAAAAGGCCTGACAAGGTATTTTACTTCTTGTTTTGATGGATGATGTCATTTTCTGATTTTTGACAATTGCTGAAATACCACAAAAAAGCTGGTGTTCATAGTGATTCAGCCCTGAGCCAAAACTGAAAGTTCACATTATTTAATTTGACTAAGTATCCAAACTTCTATGGGCTTTTCTAGTCTGAGCCTTCTGGGTTTTTGGACTTGACACTATCACTGCCAATTTTATTGGCCAGAAGTGCAATTCTGTGAGCCTGTGAACTCCTGGGCTGGAGGCCCAGATGCCACCATTGCTAGATATACTGTGATTTCTGCCTGATGTGGCCTCTGCTGGGCAGCAGGAACATGCAGCTCAGAGTGTAATGATCACACTGATAGTCCTGAGGCCAACTGGTCCCACACCTTGTGTCTCTGCACGACTTCCCAGGTCACATGCCACAAAGAGCACAGAGCCACCCCAGGAGGAACACGTACCATGGGGTCACCATGGGCACCTCAGCAACCACAGGGTAAACCAGGGTGCCCTGGGGTAGCAGAGCCAGACAATCATTGGCCCCCCAGCAGAAGGTGAACCACACTAGTGAGATGCAAACCACTGGCCCCTGAGGTGCCTTTGCATGGGGCATGGGGATTTTTTGAGCAGCCTGCTCCAAGTGTCCCAGAGAGGGGGCTGCTAACTTTCTCTTCCTCTCTGCCATGCTCAGTGGGACCCCATAGTCCTCTTGGCATGGGACATCCTACCCTGAATCTGCTCCCTGCTGCACCTGCTGGGTCACTTGTTCCTCAGGGCATGCTGATATTCTGCTGATCCCTTTAGAACACCTCCCACTGACACCCCTACCAGCAGCACTGTGGTCCAGACAAGTAACACCTTGTGAGCTTATCACTACACAGGCTTTTGACTAATTTGTCAGGATTCTGTTGCCTCTATGTTGCAAAACCACCCCCAGCCTCCTCCAGAGCTGTAAGGAAGTGGCCAGGAGCTGGTGCCTGTCCAGGTAGGCTTCTCCACCCCTCACCTGTTCCCCAAGGTCCTCTGTCTCCTCCTCAGCACAGGATTCCCCTCACCTCTCCCTTTTCATCACCATGCTCTGCCACAACCACAGGTACAGCCTGATCACAGCAGCCTCTCCCCTGCTGGACACCTGAAAACACCTGACAATTAAATTGCCGTATGTTAAAACCAAAGCAACACACAGAACAAAGAAACAAGCAAAAATGAAGCAAAAACCTTAAAAAAACCAAACAAAATAGAAACAACATTACCAACCCTGACTTCCTGTGTCTTTGCAGATTGAGAGCTCCTTCCAGATTCGCAGCCTGTGTGCACTTTTCCCCAGTTGCACACGGTTGCACACCATTGCCCACCACAAGATGATGAAATAGGCAGGGAGGATGGCATCATGACCACAAAACATGATGCAACCCAAGATGCTGTCATGTAAAGTCACCTCCTACACCTGTGTCTGTGGGACACTACTCCCACACTTGGTCAGAATGACCCCTTTCTGTTTCCTCCCTCTGGGCATCCACACCCCTCCACTCCTCTCCTGCACATATGGAGCAGATGGGGATGATGACAGCCCTGCTGAGGGGCACAGGGCACACACACACAGAACTCAGACCCACGAGGGAAGCATGGAGCAGCTGACACAGGGCCTTCCCATAACACAAAGGGTCCAGAGAATAGAAACAGGTTGTAAAGTACAAAAAAATACTTTGTTGTTAAGTGCAACCCCTTTTTTTTTTTGTTTCCCCTATTTACTTCTCCCTTTTACTT
>VZTJ01005318.1:398888-493525 GCA_013397795.1 Orthonyx spaldingii | reverse complement strand
CTTTGTTGTTAAGTGCAACCCCTTTTTTTTTTTTTGTTTCCCCTATTTACTTCTCCTTTATACTCTTTGGAGTGAGCCGGTGCATCTGCAGAGAGGTCTCTGGTGAGGAAGAACACGGTGTCCTTACCCTTGAAGGGAGACTTGTTATTTCTCACTTTTTTGTTTGCACTCTTAATGCCAAAGGTCAACCTCACAGCTTTCCCTCTCACACCAGTAACCAACATCCCTCAGCAGCACAAAAGTGTTGTGTGCTGTGGGGAGACAGATCTCCCCCAACACAAGGTTGGGAGAGATGCATGGGAGAAGTTTGTCCCCATGTTCAGAGCCAGTGTGGATATCAAAAATCATCTCTTTGCTGGTTTTGCATTCCCTGATGTCACCTGGAAAAAAATGAAGCAGGATCTCAAATACAGGATTCACTTAGCAAAGGAGGGATTATGATCTGCAGTTGATGGTGCTACATGGAGCTGCTCCCCATAGCAGGGCTCTCCTGAAGCCAAGAAGTGGATGGATCCAGTGGTTAGGTCAGCATGGCAACAGGTATTCAGGGAGGACAGCACTCCTGTCTGCATCTGACTCCCCTGTCCCACCACTTCCAGCATCTCCCCCTCTTCTCTGGGGGCTGCTCACACTTGAAGAGAAAGAACTGGGAACCCAAAGTGAGTCCTTTTTGACAGGAAGGGACAAGCTTCCTTCAATTTCTGTGCAAGGTCATTGCCACCAACACATTTTTTCCTGCAGCCTAAGTGCAAGTGCCTTCGTGCCTAAGGCTCTTGGGGCTTATCTGCAGAGCAGCTGTGGGGGACTTCCCATCTCCTGGAAGGCTTTTGTCTCCCGTTCAGAGAATGCAGCAAAAGCCAGCCCCTTCTCCTTCTCTGTGTGTTTCTTCAAATGAAAAATAAAAAAGGAAATGAGCTCATTTCAGCGCTATCAGTCATAAACTTTTAAAGTGAAACTACCTCACAACATGGGATGGTGTCAGCACTCTCATGCTAAATCTGTTGTCAGACTAGTGATGAGTCAAGTGGTCCCTCTGACTTCACAGTTGGTTGCCACCCCGACAGTTTTCACCAAGACATAGTTTCAGCCTGTGCCACTTCTCAGCCAGCACAGCCCACGAAGGGATCTCTTGTGTAGAGGTTTCACACTGCCAAAATGCAGCACGTAGATCCTGAAATGGAAATGGTCCAGCCTCCCCCAGCTATGTTCTGGTGGCTGAAGGCAGCTAGAATTCACCACAACTCTCTGAGAGGGATACATACTGGCAGAATGTATGTGTGCATGTGTGGGGTGGGGGAACAACCTGCTCCTATAGCCCTGCCAGCTCCTGAGGTCTGGACTGTGACGATCTACTCACAGTAAAGTCTCATACTTTCATGCCTTTTTTTTCCTAAACAGACATTTTGAAGTGAAACCTAAATCACGCTCTCATTTTTTTCTTTGCAATAGCAAAGACATGGCCCCAGGATTCCCAACCAAACACACCTAATGACTTATTCATATAAATTACTGGCTATTCAAATTGTAGAGATCCTATACGTATTACACTGAACATACCACCTACCTTTTTCAAACGTATAATTCTAATCTTTAGAGTGAATAAAATACCAAAACACTTTTTAGAGCCCTAAAAATTTCAAGGGAGAATGTTTCACTATATTCCACCTTGGTTCAGTCCCTGCATTCTCTTTTTAAATCTTTTCACCTTTTGCTCTAAGTCCAGAGAATCATAGAATCATAGAAAGGCTTGAGTTGGAAGGGACCTTAAAGATCATGTTCCAACCCCCCTGCCACACACAGGAACACCTTCCACGCGGCAAGGTTGCTCAGAGCCCCATTCAACCTGGTCTTGAACACGAGGTTCCAGGGATGGGACATCCACATTTTCTCTGGGCAACCTGTTACAGTGCCTCACTACCCTCACAGTAAAGAATTTCTTCCCAGTATCTCATCTAAACTCGTTCTCTTTCAGTTTGAAGCCATTCCTTTGTCCTGCCACTACATGTCCTTGTAAAAAGTCTCTCTCCGTTGTTCTTGTCAGCTCCCTTCAGCTACTGGAAGGCCAAAATTGTGTCACTCCTAGGCCTTCTCTTCTCTGGGCTGAACAATCCCATCTCTCTCAGCCTTTCCTCATACGAGAGGTGTTCCATTTAAAACCTTTTCCACTTTAAATCTGTTTTGTGGGATTTAGGGGCACTAAGTGATTCTTTATCCAAACAGAGATTTTTCAAACAACAGACTTCCAAAACCCAGCTCAAAGAAATCGTCATTCACAATGGTCTGAAAATCCCCTGCCCATACAAAATAGTACTTGTCCCGCCTGGAGAGCATTGGAAAGGTACAGGGGAGACACTGCAGTGCTGAGGCACTGGTTCCGTGCAAGATTGGGAATTCCAGGTCACCATGCTGGTGTTCAGAAAAGCTTGCTTGGATTCTCTAATTCTCCTGTTAGACTTCACCGATTCACAGCAAGTCACCAATAATGAACCCTGTGGGTGTTACCAGGTTGCTGCCTCAGCTGCAAGGCAGTGACATGCCAGCAAAGCAGCAACTGTCTCACAAATGGGATTTCCCTTCTTTTTTCAACCCCATGCCTGCTGCTCTGACTACACACAAAAATTATGACAAAGTGCGGGGGAGAAATAGGAAACAAGGGAACCAGAAGAACAAGGAAGCCAGAATCCGAAAAAGATCTGGCAGAGCAGCCAGCATGAAGAATTTCAGAAATGGAGCACATTCACATTCTCAACAAAGATAGCAAGATAGAAAACAGCCGTAGTCATGGTCCAAGGAAGGACCTCTGCAAAAACTCAGCAGTAATGGTGCAGCTGTGCTAACACTATGCCTGGCGTTTGCACAGACACCTACACACATGGGGGAGAGCTCTTCAGCAAATACCAGCCTGATAAACAGCAACCAACGCCAATGTTTACTTTATAACCCCTACTTCTGGATAGCAGTTGCAAAGACTGGCTTTTATGAGGGTGTTGTCAACTTCAGAGGTGCTAAAACATACTTAACAAAGTACCTAGTGAATCTCTCCATCCCTTACAACCTTTTCAGAAAGCTAGAAAGTTTTTGGCGACTACCAAGGGGCTGAATTGGGAATGACCTTACAAGGAGCCACCTGCAAGGGCTCTTCTTTCTGTTTTCACAGAAAATTCAGCTCACCAGATAATCTGCCCCACCTAATTTGGAATTGATTTTAGCCTAAGACCAGGAAAATTATGTCAGCTAAGGTTCCTCACAAATACTCCTTGATTAAAGAGCATGCAGTCAATATAAACTCTTTTACACTCCAGTTATATCAAGGAGTGTCTCTGCTATTCAACCCCATCCTCAACCAAATGCTACTGCTCTCATCAGGAAAACCACCTGGCCCATTCTAGCTTGGATGGGCCCAGATCAGACACATGAGTCATTGTTCAGTAGTGTTTTGCAAGTAATGAATTAGTGCTGCCTGCTTCGCACAGAGGTGGTTACAGAGGAAAAGGTGTGTGTTCATCCCTCCACCAGTGACAGAGCACTGTAATATATGAGCAGCCATGCAGTTCACATTTTGCTAAGAGAATTATGCATTTAAGCCTTCAAGAGAAGCAGGCAACAAAGAACAGCATAGGAAGGAGAATCTAAGAATTAATTGTTAGGGCATTAGGTAACATTTGAACACCAGATGAGATCTGTGCAAGTGGGTTATATTCCAGCAGTGGACAGGCAGCTCTCCTTAGTTTCTTTTCCTGGGTGGTGTGGGAACAAATTGTCAAATCAAAGTCAAATTAAACTGGAGTATTTCACTTAACTACTGAAGCTGCATTAACCTTTTCCCTCACCAGCGTGGAGGTGTCGAGAGAACAGCAGTAGCTGCTGGAGGCCAAAGCTTTACTGCAGTTGCCACCAGAATATTGTTAACCCAGAACAAGGCCATTTCCTTGAAAAGTAAGGTTGATATTAATGCTTAAGGCTGGAGGATTTAGGAAGCTTTACTTGTAACAGTGAGAGAGATCCCTGGAGGGAAGGCACCGGAGAAGAGCAAACCAGAGAATTAGAGTGATTTAAGGAGAATTAAAAAAATCCCAGCCAAACAAACAAAAAAACCCACAACAACAACAAACAGCGCCACAAAAACCAAATGAAAAAAACTTATCCACGGCTCTCATCACCCTCTCTCAGCATGGCCTATGGCCACATGCCACTGCACTTTCCTGAAATGACCTTGATATGTGCTCCTGACAACAGAGCCAAGTTTCCTGCTCGGGTGCAGAGACACACAAGGATCAACAGGAACTGTCGACTCTGCAGTCTGCAGAAACAGGAAAAGGGAGACAGAAAAACAAACAGCTTCTCAGTTAGCACAAGAGCTGTCAACACCAATCTTGGGAAGATGAGAAGATAAACTCCAATGAAACAGTACCAGGGATTTATTTAAGATCTTAGAGGGAGGCACAAAAACAGCTTGAAAATGATTCAGCACAAATAACTGAGTTGACAGAAAAACCACCTAGCTTCCTTTCTCTCCCACTCTTGATTTCGCTTCTACAACATTCGATTTCCTTTCAGCAAGCCTGCTCACTGTCATTATGTGTGGTGAGAATATGTCACATGCTCTCTTTCAATGACACGTTCCTGATAAAACCACATCACCCAGACACCGGTGAAGCTTGGGGCACATAATCTCAAGATGATTTTCTCTTCTCAGCTGTGTAATTCCAGTAACTTTAAATGGTATTAAACAGAAACAAAGTGGAAATAAAGCACTCCAGATGGGCAGTGCTCCTTGGGCTACTGGTTTGCTCCCTGCCATGGTTGTGCCCACCTGGGACCTGTGGTCCTGCTCAGTGTGGCCATAGCAAGAAACAGCTTTTGTGGCTGCTCTGGTAGAACAGCTTCCCAGGGATCTGTTCTTCCCACAGATACCCTTCTTTATTTAGGGGAACTGAAATAAGAAAACGTCAGATCTCTCTGTGTGGCTTTTGAAACCACAATCAACTTCTTTTTGCTCAGCCCCTGTTGCACAACCCCATAATTAGCAGTAGCCCCACCGCCTGCTGTTCCTGCCAAAATGGGCTGTGATTTACACCTCAGTAACTCCCTCACACACCAGTAACACCCTGCGAGGATGTGGGCCAGATCTGGGACTGGACTCACTTACCCTCGAAACAGCAGTGTGTCTCCCTGCGTTGCACCACAGCACTCAGATACGTGGCTCTGACTGCAGTGAGGGGGAGACGAGCACTTCAGGTACTCGGGCTCACAGGCTGGGCTATTAACCCATTTTGCACACTAAAGTGTCCCCTTCACCCCATTTTTATTACCTTTATCACTATTTAAAAATAAAACAAAGAAAATAAAGGAATGCCTGTAACTCATCTATCCCAGCTGCCCTGATAGAAAAGAATCTCCTCTCCCACATATGCCCAAAAGAAGGGCACATCTCTTTGTGTGGCTGCACGGGTATAGAGACAAGCTGTCTTTAAAGTTTATCTGCCTTGAGGGTGAGGAAGTGTTACTGAGCAGGACAGGATTGAGGTTAATTTGGTTTTGGCCTCGCTGGAGGAAGAGTAATTTAAATATTTTGCTCAAGTATTTGATCTGTCTCTAGATTCACAAAGGAGAACAAGCCACAGATCATACCTGGATCTGTCTAAACAAGCAAAATAAATGAGCAAAGTCACACACATGTGCCAGCAGCACAAGAGACCAGTGTGACCTCATGGCTTGGGTTTGTGGGCACTTTCCCAGCATTGGGCATTGCTGAGCACTGAATGGGCAGGAGGGGCACATGGGGGTCTCAGTTAAGGACCCCAGCCCCCCATGTTGACATTCTGGAGATGCTGCCAGGATTTGTGCAGCAGCTGTCAAGACTGTGGCTGTGAGATGCAGCCCCGGGCATCACATGCTGCAGACCACCACACCTCTGCCCCGAGGGACGACACGTCATGCAGACATCCTCCTGACCGGTTTACCTGCCTTGCCACCGCCTAAAACCCAACAAACTTGTTTTGAAGAAACAGTTTCTTATGTAACAGGAATGACTGTCAAAGGCCAGCTCTGCCTGAACAGGGCTAAGTTACTAACAGGCACGTTCTTACAGCTGAAGAGTCCCTAAACACATTGGGTCAAGGAAATAAGCCTACATACCATATAGGTTATATGCCAGCTGAGAGATGAAGGCAATACATTCTCAAAAACATCAGAAACTTCTCCGTGTCCTACCTAAGATGCTCTGACACCAGGTCAAAATCTGGCAGGGTGCATTGTATGGTCCTGACAGAGCCGGTGTACTGTTTTGGGAATGGCCTTGCAAAAGCCTCATCCAGCTATAGCTTTCATTTAGACATCTCACCCTGAGAAATGCCCTGTCTGTGAGCTGGCACCGCTGCCCCTCCCACATGCCAGCCCTGCAGCACCACTGTGCCACTGTCGGGCACCAGGGGGGCTGAGGTTTCCTACACAGGGAGAGAAATCAGCCGTGTTTCAAGTGTGCTGTTATTCTGGGAAATACCAGGGAAAAGGATGTCTGCACTGAGTTGGTGAATGATTCCCCTTTTAATGCAACTTCAAAGTCACCAGCATTTCTAGACACTTGACTTTAGAGGCTCCTGCCCCACAGAATGGAGCCTCTCAACATCCTGTTGTGGGTCCGTATTACACTATGACATCTTAAGTTGTGTTTTGATGCGAGAGGCAGTAATTTACTGACTTTCAGCCACAAGTCAGTTCTGTGTTATGTCTGACCCATCTGTGCCTTCTTTACATCAAGCAGTTTTCATTTTCCTCTAAAAGCAGAAGTCCATGCCATGTGTCACAACATGAAATATCAACTCTCTCGGAGACAGGAGGCAGATGAGTGGTCCACGTATCACTGGCAGCTCTCCCAACATTGTGCAACAATCACAAAGACACGAAGGTGACTGTTTCAGCTCTTGCTTCTTGCAAAAAGCACCATCTAAAACTACAGCAAGCACAGGTAAGTGTGTCCTGGCATGTGTCAGCCAGAGCCATGCCATGCAGACACTGCACTGCCACAGGGCAGATCCAGCAGTGGGAGGTGGCCCCAAGGTGTTGCAAGTGGTACATGAGTGTGGGCTAGCTTGTTTCCCCATGGTTGGTTTGAGAGCAGGGTCACCATCACCTTGAATAGAAAGAAGGCTTAGAGAATTGGGTTTGCTCACCCTGGTGAAAAGGAGGCTCTGGGGATTCTTTATTGCAGCTTCCAGTACCTGAAGGGGGCCTATAAGAAAGATTGGGACAGACTCTTTGGAAGGGCCTTTTGCAATAGGACAAAGGGTAATTATTTTAAATTAAAGCTGCATTGATTAGATTAGTTATAAGGAAGAAGCTTTTTACTTGTATGGTGAAATACCAGCACAGGTTGTCCAGAGAGGTGGTGGATGTTCTATCCCGAGAAACATCCAAGGGGATGGGGCTTAGAGCAACCTGATCTGGTTGAAGGTCTTTCTGTCTTTGTGGCTACAGCAAAATGCAGCAGGGCTGGTCTAGATGACCTTTAAAAGGTCCCTTCCAAATCAAACTATTCTATGCTTCTCTGATAATAACACCTGATCCCTTTCTCCTGCTTGTCCAAGCATTCTCCATCCCTCCACCTCTTCTTGCTCCGCATGATCGCAACGCTGTCCACCTCTCCTGGACCACCACCACCACCACAAGCACAGCCCACTCTCCCATCTCTCTGCCTAGAGCAAGCCCACCTCACCCCGCTACCTCTTCTTGCCCAGATGATGCAAACCCCACCCGTTCATCTCCCCTGCCCCACCACAAGCCCACCCCACTCCTCCATCCCCTCCTTCTTCAGCACCCCGCAACCCCCCGCCTCCTCTGCGCCGCGCACAGACCAGCCTCCCATCTCCTCCTGACCCGCACACCGCTTCCCTCCCGCGCTTTCCGGGCCGGCCGCGGCCCTGCGCCGCCCGGGCACGCCACTGCCTGCCCACCGGGCCCGGGGGGGCGGGATCCCCGCGCCTTTTCGCAACGTCAGGACGGGGAAACCCCCGCCGGTGGCAGCCGCCCTTTATAGCGCCTCGCTCCGCCCCTGTGCCGGCAGAACTCTGCTGCCACCGACCCGAACGCAGCGTGGGCGCTCCGTGACGAGCCAAGCCGAGCCTGAGTACTCCGTGCCCCGCCGCACCGTGCCCCGCCGAACCGAGCCTGGGCGCTCCGTGCCCCGCCGAGCCTCGCCCCGCCGCCGCGATGATGCCTGGCCGGACCCTGCGCAAATCCGCGCCGCCCGCCGCTCCTGCAGGTACCGGAGGGTGAAGAGAGCGGGGGGACAGGACGGGACGGGAAGGGAAGGGACAGGGACACACCGTCCTGCGCCCGGGCGCTGCTGACCGGCTCCAGCACCGGGCGCGGGGGCAGCGCCCGTGGGGACGCGAGAGCTCGCAGCGAGTGCCGGGGAGAGCGGGTGCGGGGTGGGGTGTGCTTCATGTTGAGGAAACAGCAAAGAACTGAACAAGAAGTACCGTGTTGTGGGGATCTCATTAACGCGATAACCACGCGCGTGTCCGCAGGGCGCCAGGCAGCGGCGGAGTGCGCCCTGGAGCTCGCCCACATCGGCGACAGGTGGGACCTGCGGCAGAGGATCCTGAACCTGCTCGCCAAGTTGTTCTGCCCCGAAACGTGGGCTGCCCGCGAACGCGGCGAGCGGAACGGAGGAGGACCTTGGCTTTGTGGATTTGGAAGAAGAGGCTCCACGGACACCGGGAGATGAAGAAACCTCAAATCTCGCTGTGTTGTGTTGAGCTGCCCTTAGCCGCTGAAGGATGGCTATCACATGATTTGTCTGAAGAATGTTACAGCAATATTGGCGTATGAATGCCAGGTGGGAAAAAAAGATAACGATGGGCAGAGCCCCTAAACCGTGCAGTGGTGACTTGGGGCAAGCTGGTGACATGGGGAGATTTGGGGCAAGACTGAACTTGCGCTTCACCATGGTCTGAGAAGACTTTCAAGAGCCCAGTTTCCCCAGCCGCCCTCTGGTCCTCATGTCCCATAGCCATGTTTCACCAAGGAGTTCGGGCCACCTCCAGGATGGAGCCAAAAAAAGTGTCAGCGTGTTGGAACTTGGGATCCCATGTCACATAAGACAAGCCAGTTGCTGGGGTTTTGGCTGCTCCTCTTTACTAAGGGATGGATCCCGCTGGACAGGGATCTGGTGGTGGGAGTTATAAGTTGTTAAAGAAAACCACTATCTTTATTGAAAGGTTATTTGTTACAGGATATTGCTTTGCAGACTAAAAGTTGTAATTCTATGAATTAACAGTGTTCCATAGTTCTAGTCTATATTATTAATATATAGTATAAGTTTATATATATAGTATGTATATAAAATATAAACATGTGCACCACTAGTGTATGTCATGGGTATTTAACAGAACTATTAATCGAAAGCTCTTTGTTTAGTATCAAAACACAGTATGAAAAAATGTTCAAAACATGACAAAACAATATAAAAAAGTGTTACATAAACAAAAAAAAAAGCATAATATTTTCTGATGATAAAGGAAATAAATCATGCTTCAGAGACAGAAGCATACTTTAGCATTATATAAGATATATATCTGAATATATATTACAGAAACAGATATTGAGGTAATTGTGGTGGAAGGATTCTTTCAATATTATGAAGAATTTCTTGATAACAGTACAATTCTGCTGTGTCTTTATAAGCAACAAAATAACTTCAGTAGAAGTAGATCTTAAAGTCGAATCTCAATTTTTGTTGAGAATGTTATTTATTCAAAGAAAGCAACTACCTCTCTTTGAAGAAATAATATCAATAGAATTGAGTGTTACAGTAGTACAAGAAAGTAGCCTTAGATTTTTGAATGTTTAATTATACTTACAGGCAAAGGTTCTTCCCTTGTACTTTATTTCCATTTCATTTCATGGCCTTCTCATTTCGGTCCAGAATGGTGAAGCTGCTGCAGCACATGCAGTGGATGGCATCACCACTGAGGAGTTACATGGGAATAACCCATCTCATTGAGGGGATATTATCTGCGGCTGGTTTCAGGGGAGCTGAATCAAACATGTTGATTGCTGTCAAGGCAAACAGTAACTCTGCTAGTCAATTCATGTCAGGCTCCATCCTAAACAGTATTTTTCATGGTTCCAAGCTAGCAAGAAAATAGCTGAAGCTGATCCTGTTTCATAGCTACCTCTAAGGTCACTGGTCAGAGTTCCTTCTCTTAATTAACCTTGTGTATAAGTACATTTGCATTTTATAAGTCTGTATAGTTACACTTTTTATTGTGTCTATTCAAATTATGTCTTCTCCTGTCTTATGGTGAATTACTGTTTGTATTTATAATTTATTTTTCTGTTATCTCTTCTTAATCTGTCTTTGCAAAATTATCATTACATAACTCTAGTCACTCTTGCAACCGACCGGTTGTTACATATTGACACTGCCTTCACTGAGCAGAAGCTGACTGACTTTGCCTTCATTCCACATGGAAGACTTAACCCCATCCACCCCAGTGGTTTTACAGGGAGCTTTGCTGTTGGCTTGAGCCACATGCATGGTTCCCTTCCCCCCTAAGCTAGCTAGTACCTTTTCAGGGAGAACACAATGTTTCAAGAATAGTTGTTATTTATCTTAGTACTGCAAAGCAGTGTCTTTTGCTGACATGTACTTGGTCAGTTTTTCAGGTACTAAAAAGTAAATGCAAAGAGTTTCAGATCAGCAGAACACCAGCTCCCAGATTAGCACTGCATCCAGCTGGGCAAAACTTCATCAAAGGTAGTTCCATCTTCATAAGAAGGGTTGCTGTTGTATGTCCTGCACTTGGTGGAGTTGGTGGAGTCTTGGAGTCTTCATTAAGGAAGAACAATGACCATGCCTATCTGGAACTCTCAGGAAAAATTCAGCATTAGCATTCACATTAGTAGCTGTAAAGTATGTGAATAAAACTGTTCTGTTCAATGTATGCTGCTTGGAAATTCAACAGGAAATGAGGTGTGGATTTGTAGAGCCCACCTAGTTCTTCAGGATGTAGCACATATGAATATTACAAAAAAAAAAAAAAATACTCATAAATGCATTGTCATGGGGATAACCAAGTTTAGTGTTAGCACAGTATTTGTCAGCCTAGATATGCAAAGACTATTTCCTTTTTAAAAAATGTTTTAGGTGTGTCTATGCATTGTTAAGATTGTAGCATTCAACAGGAACTCAGGAAAAAGACATAGATGCAAGAGGTCAGTGCCAGTATGACCAAGCACTTGCTGATGTCCACCCTAGATTTCTTTTGCCACTTCTGCAAAGGATCTGCTTTATGACTTTATCAATGTGAGTGTGTTTTCCTTAGGGCTTGTTCTGGATGCATGCCAGATGTGTTGCAATATGCCCCACGCATATATGTCTTGAATTCTTGCAAAGATAATAAATACAAACTGTTTACGAGAAAAATGAGTCACAAAGGTTGCTGTCACTCGACTTTTCTTTTGTGGACTGTGAACACATGATTGTATTATGCAAATTCCTTCCATGCTTCCATGTCAGTAGGGCAAAAACACTTGGGCAAGAGCAGAGTGCCAGCAGGTATAAACCGTTTGGGAGGCTTTGACTTCTGCCTGTAAGGGGAACAAGACATAACCATGATCTTGAACTTCAAAATGAGACACCTATCCTGATATTTTTTGTTAACTACTGGCTGCAGAATATTTGGGTAGTATTGAGGGTCCATTACTTCTACCAGAGTAGCTGCAGCTTTGAAAAGGAGTATCCCTAGTAAAGGATAGACATCCAAGTTAAAGGTTTTGTCTAAGATGCAAGCAGAAAGGGATACAGCATTTTGTCAGGCAAATTTTTACTTTCCCATAGTTTGAAGCTGGAGTTCTGGAAGAGTGGGAAACAATGCTGCTTATCACAAGGAAATACCAGAGGGATAGTGCAGAGTACATTCTTCTTCCCTGAAGCTGGGACCCAAAGATGTGTCTGTGCACAGCAGAGCCTGAAGTCCTCACCTGCTATGCCAAGCATATCAGCAGGCTCCCTGCTGACTCACTGTGCTGCTTTTGCCCAGCTTCACGAGCAGAGAGCACCATGCCTGTGCCTTGTATTCCTAGTGCAAAGAGGACTAAGAACTTGTGGGCCAAAGGCTCTTGTTTCTAATAAACACAAAAAAATCCCGAAGAGACACAACTCCCTGTTCTTTCCCACTTAGTCACCAGCAGAAACCTGGAAGATTTTTACTTCAGAGGGCATCAGTGAAGTGGTCCTGAGAAGGCCCATCAGCTTGGTGAAAAGTTCTACTGTAGGTGCTGCACAGAGGTCTGGTTTTGCAAAACTTCACCAATAAATTATACTCATGTGACTCATCAAAATGGTGAAAACATCCAGACACCCTCACCTGCTTCCCACTGAAATCTGGCTCCTCTCCAGTTATCCAGAGCAGTGTCCAGTCACCTACATAGCATAATGCTTGTGACCTGCTCCTCCCTAAAGGGCAGGGGAAAAAAAATCCTATCACTGGGGCATGCATTGAATCTGAATGCACTTGACTCACCCAGAAGCATGTGATATCAAAAAACCGAAACAAACCCACCTGTCGCAGCAAACTGACAGAATTGCCACCCTAGAATGCTCTCCATTTACCACAGCATCTGGCTGGACAACAAGTGCAGCCCTGGGTCGTATTTGCACTGTGGTTCCCTAGGTGAAAATCAGCCTGGCCCCCTTGGCCAGCTCATGCCTTCACATCTGGGACTCGATGCACAAGTGATATTTCCCAAACAAATTGCCAGACAAGGAGATACTTGCTCCCTCTTCCCCTCATGGGATGTTTTTATAAATCAGCTGAAAAACAATGTCTCATATGCTGCTCATTATTTTTAGCACGGGCTGCTGGATGGGACTAAATTTTATCACTTTCTTTCTGTTAACACAAGAGGGTGCAAGGGCATGATGTACATCCATGGAAGCGTACGGAGGCCGGACAGGAAGGGCTGGGGATATGATACATTGCCTTTCAGTCTGGCAGGGTTTCCCCTGAAGTAGGTGACTGACTGATGGTGGGACTCTCAGTGAGCAATAGTCCCAAAAGCTGTTACAGCTGTAAACAAGGGTCCTCACCCCAAGTGCGTCAGGACATTGTCTGGCCTGCATAATAAACAGGCCACACCAAGGCTGCCCTGCCTTCTCACGCATGGGCTCTTTGCTATGCAATTCTCACCAGCCCTCTGAAAGCGTGGAGGTTGGTGTCACTCCTTTAGCAACAGGAGATATCCCATGGAAGCACAGTGACCACAACAAAACCAGTTGCAGACAATTCATCTTCAGCCATTTAATCTTTGGTGGCTTTGGTGTCATTCCCTCACCCCCATGAAACGATGGTGAGAGCACCACTAGGCTCAGAGGATCAGCTTCTCCATGCCATGGTCATCACTTGAAGGGTCAAGGCATCTTTCTGTAGTGGATAGGCCAGCTTGCAAATCTCAGAAAAAACAATTACTTTCAGCAGCACCAAGTAAGGCCAATAATAGGGTGCTGGCACTGCTTCCCTCAGATCCCAGGTCCTAGCTGGGATTACAATCCCCTACTGCATGGCAGAAATTAAGGGCAGCATTCTGCTTCTACCTTCCCCTTTGTGCTCCTAACAGGAATGTGACAAAGGTGCAACAAAGGCAGGAGGCCACAGTCATGTCTGCCCCGCTCAGGATCAGGAACAAGGGAGGCAATTTTTGACAAGAGCAGCTGGACATTGGACATTCCCCAGAACCACCATAGCACATCAAGGAAATGGCTTTGTTAGGTAGGGAAAAATCCAAGGAATTTCAGCACTAGGTAACTTGTTTGCCCAGTACAACAGTATCAGACTGATTCAGCCGCACAGAGGGGTGAGGCCAGTGTGGAACTATCAGTGAAAAGGCAGGAAGTTCTGGGTTTAGTATTGACTAACTTCAGAAAATACTCTGACTGACAGAAAATACCCTTTCAGTCACAGCTTTACACACTATGGGATCGAAGAGCAACTCCTTGTTTTAGGGAAAGATGTTTATTTGCCTCAAATCTTCTTTCATATGATCATTAAAAGTGAGGGTTTTTTATTAAAGGAAAACAATTATTGCAATCATTATTAATTTGTGAAGTCTTTCAGCTGGGTCAAGTGCTTTAATAAACACAGCTACACGAAAGAGGAAGTCATGACTGGTCTTCCCTATAAACAGAGCCCAAAATGGTCTTTTACTAAAGGCTAATGGAGACAGTCTGGTTTCAGCCATACTCCTGACAAGAAGAAACACCTCCTTTACCAGAAGTGGTGGGGACCAGTCCTAGATAATGCAGACCAGTCATCTATCATTACAAGGCTGCTGGACAAAGGAAGGAGGTTCTGCAAAAGCAATTACGTAACACAGTATAGCGTAGAAAGGAAAAAAATCAAGCACCCAAATGCTGGACCAAAAATCTCACAGCACCAGGCAAGGCAAGGGCCAGGGACTGACAGCATGGAGGAAGCAGGGTGGACATGCCACCCCTGCAGCCATGGCTGCCTCTGTGGCTGACCCTGCGTGGCCACGGGCACCAGGAAGTGCAGCGCAGGGCCGTGGTCTGGGAAGGTTTTGCTTCCTCTTGTCATTGCAGTGAGGTGCTGCCCTGTGGCATCACTTCCCTGCGTCCATGGGTGTCATACCCAGCCACCACCAGCCATGCTCCTGGCCAGCCACCGACTCCAGGGGGGCCTGTGGGAGCCTTCACCCCAAGGGCTCCCCTTCACAGCATCCCTGCATGGCAACAGTGACCATTAGCCTCTGGCCAAATGTGGTAAAATGGCACTTTTGATACATTCCTGGAAATAGAGATGAAGGAACAGACACACCAGAATCACAGACCCCATTAAGATAGCATTCAGTGATGGCAACAGGAAAGAGGAGAGCAGCAAAGCTGTAAAAATACGAAAAAATAAAATGGAACTTTTAGGTAGAATCACATTTCAAGTTCCTCATTTGCCTGTGCCCTAAGGCTTTCACAACTGAAAGAAGTAAAAATTTTCTACTACTTCACATGTCTTGGTGGATAAATGAAGTCACATATACTAATCCATTTACAGATTAAGTTCATTGTGTCTTCTTGTTTTTGTATTCCTCTTTACTTAGCTACTGACTGGCAATTAAGATTTCAATTAAAGATATTCAAAACTAATCTTACAACAGCCAGGCTGCTCAGAAGTTTGAGCCCTGCTGACCCCAGCTCAGGCCATGTGTTGGAGAAATCAGGGCAGACAGGAAGATGGATACAGGGGAATCAATGGAAGAGAGGAGAGCAGCTGGGCTGGCCCAGCACTGGTGACAGCAGGGGGGAGCGGAAAATCAGAGGAAATCATGACTGAAAACATCTTCCTTTACCCTGTGCAGTCCTGGGGGAGAAGTCAGGCTCCAGCTGGGGACAGATGGTTCAGATGTGCTGACCCAAGCTCGAGGGGACTGCACACACCATCCCACACCTTCCTGTCCATCCCCTTCCCACTCTACTGCTTTTACGCCTTGCACAATCTCACTGAACAACAGCATAGAGTCTGCAGCATCCCTCATCATCATTGCTGTGTGCAAGGGAGAGGGGTGGGGAAAAAAGGCAGATGGAAGACTGAGATATCACAAAACTCCTCCTCTTCCCCTCCAGCCCAGGAAAGAGTGCCCATGCCCAGAGGGCAGGCTGGGAGCCAGCCACACTGGCCTTTCCCACAGGATGACTCAGCAGAAGCTGTGGGTTTATCCCTCCTCATGAGGTGCTCCCTTGTACCCTCACAACGTGGCACCCAGAGAAGGAAACAGAAAGCAAACTCAGCCGCTTCTGGGGCACCAGCCTGGGGATAAGGGAAATGCCCTCTGCACCACTGCCATGGGAGAGCAAATGCCTTCCTTCCCCTCGCACAAAACTCCACTTGCCCTATTGGGCAGCACTGTGCACAGGAGGAAACAGTGAGGTTTGCCAGGCTTGGCACAAGATGCAGGCAAGTGCCATGAGTACACCAAGGAAAGGTCAGGACTGCACTGTGCCATGTGGGAGTGCTGTTGCAAGTGCCCAACCCAGCAGGCAAACACAGAGCAATGCACGTGAGCCTGCAGTGTAGATATAAACGCTCAAAAGTTGCCAGCCCTTTCCTCCAGCTCAGCCTTCCCTGCAGTGACCAGCTGACGTGTCTGTGTGCTGCCTGGCAGCATGTGGTTTTGGGCACCTCTGGCATTCCCTACATCAGAGCAGCTGAGAGGAGAGCTCTCTGGGCTGGCTCATCTTTCCGTGAGGAAGGCTTGCTTTGACCTGCTGTGCAGTGACTGTGAAGTCACTTGCGTCTAAGAGTGGCCCACTTGATGCAAACCTCCCCAGTTTGGAGGCTGTGGTCTCCACCTCCCATTATGAGTTCCACTCCATCTACAGAGAGTTTCCAGCCCAGCCTGTTCTACCAGCTCACTGTGGCTTTGAAGGGAATTTTATCCCCAA
The DNA here is from genome assembly GCA_013397795.1 of Orthonyx spaldingii. NCBI lineage: Eukaryota > Metazoa > Chordata > Aves > Passeriformes > Orthonychidae > Orthonyx > Orthonyx spaldingii. Next base: position 477,066 of record VZTJ01005318.1, on the reverse strand, counting down.
AGTAGGTGGTAAACTAGAACAAATACCAGGTTAGGCCTAGTTGTATAAAATCATTCTCTACACATGCAATCCATTCCCTTACAGCCCAGGGTCTGGGCAGGAGGTACAATTTATAGGCAGTGTGCTCCAGGGATTGCTGCTTTGATGAAAACTCCATGTTTTCCTAGAACAGGGACAGGAAAAAACAAGACACCGGAACAGGTTCTATAAAACATCTCGTACCACTTCTTAAGTGCTTCTGTTCTCTTCACAATGAATGGCAGTTCTTAAGAGGGCACTGCTTTAGTTCCAGCTTAAATGCGCACCTGGACAGTATTTACAAAAGTTTTTGACTGCTCTCCCTGAAATCCTTGTCCCTGTGATGCCAGTTCCAACTGTGGACCAGACAGACTCTGGCACAACAGACTTAAGTATCTAGAGGAGTACTAAGGATACCACTTATTTTCAAAATCACTGAAAAACCCAAGCAAAACAGTTTGTGGCGATACAGATTCACATAGAAGAGACAGAAATCAAAAAATGTACAATCTATTTCATGTTATTGCACTGACTTTTTTATAATATACAAGGCATATTAAACAGTTTTCATTAAAAGAAGTTTTATTTATATAAATAAAAGTGTAAATATACAATATCATACAATAAGTGTATCAGACTAACACACAAAATCTACCTACAGTGGGATCCCCATTTTTCTCATGAGCTAGTCTACTCTTCATCAATATTTTCACTTGTACATTTACATAACCTAAACATAGAAACAGGTAAACATTCCCATCTGGGAACACTTCCTTCAAAATTTGACAAGAACCACTGCAGAACATTAACCAGGGTTAATTTTAAGTGAGGGTCATTAGGAAATATGAACCACTTAATAGTTTCTTAATACTTATCTGTCCTTCTATTATTTTTTTTAGCAAGAAAATGATCAAATGTTTTTCCCTCCCTAATCTCAGAGTTTTCAATACAGACGCAGTCCCTACAGAAGCTGGAAGGAGCTTCCAGGTACAAATGGTTGCAGAATATGCAATGGCAGCATCTCATTGCTCTCATATCCATGATGTACACCTTCAGCGGCCCCAGGCCTGGATGCACTGAAGTCCTCTACTAAACCTTCTCCATCTAGGAGCAAACTCACCTTGTCTGGAATGCCTTCAGCTCCCTGGTGAAGAAGTGCATAATTTCATCTTGATTTTTTGGTCTTCTAAGATGCAGCTGCCAAGTCTCTGGGGAGTCACTGCTCTCCTAGAGTTTGGCCAACACTCCAGCAGGGTGAAGAATCACCATGGGGACTGATACGCAAACAGCAAGACCAAAAATGGTTGTGATCCTACCGAATACTGATGAACTAATGCAACACCCTCCGTTTTAGTGTGACCAGGCTCTCAGAAAAACATTTACTTTGCCAGGTGTGTAACCAAAAGTTTGCTACATCTGCTTGGTCTATCCATCTTGTCTATAATAAAGCAGACACCCATACTGCATAAATCCTGGAGCTTTTTCAGGGAATGTCACCCCAAGAGAGATGTCAGGAAATGCTACTGTCATTATACCAACATCAGTGAAGATGTTGTTCTTCCACAAGGAAAAGAAAGGTATTTTCAGGAACAGAAACAATCAGGGTTAAATACAATTCTTTTGCTTGCTCTAATGTTAGTAGAGAAGTGTTATCATTCTACCCATAGTAACTATTATCAGATTTAAAACATTAAACCTATCTTTTAAATTATAGCCACTACTGAATCACACACAAAAATCCCCATTTCTGTTTGCTGTTACTCAGCCAACACTTATCTACGTGCATGTAAAATAAAATACTGAACAGTATCTGATTACTGAAAAAAAAAGCCTTCTAAATCACTCACAATGAACAGTACCTGCAAATAAGCATCTGAAAATATCCACCACGTATCATCTTAAGACACCTCAAATTAACTTTAATTTACAAAATGAAGACTTTACCTTTGAGCTCACACTGGTTTAGGAGTGAGGGAGACATATGCCTCCCTGCGATGGAACCTCTGGAATTTTAGACTGTGGACTGAAAAAAAGCCATTTCCTAAAACACAACTGTGATTTACCACATTAAAGTAGCAAAAAGTCAGTACTGCACTTGCACGTATTATACGTATACAGGTATGCATTCACTACGCTGCATTAAATTTCACATGCATTTTATGTATCTATTATACACTCTATTACAGTTGGATTTTGGTCATTCCTGAACAAGGCCTTACCATTCAATTGTCATTGCCGAATTGCCTTCTCCCTGTTTTTCACCAAATATGCAGGGGTAACCTCTTCTATCCCATCACAGGCCCGGAATCTCAGTGTGGTCCTCCAGCCCTAAGAGCTGCATCCTCCTGAAGCCTCTCCCACCACGGAGGTGACTGGAGGCGCGGACCAGTCCTGACAGAGTGGCTTAGCTTTGAGTTCACAGGGGACCCAACTCCACAGTCACCTCACAGCACTTAACCTGAATTAGTTTCAGCAGAAATCCTGCAGGCAAAGGAGCTGTAGGACTATGTACGGTATTGCCTTTCCTGTAACCAAAAGCTGCATCTCTCCCTGGATTCACATGCTAACTGAACATCACTGAAAAAGAATTAAACCTATTTATTCATTTTTAGGCAAACATTGCACAGCTTTTCTGTTCGTCTGGTCTCAGGTTGCCTCACAGAACTAAATTTTCTTCTGCTCGTCATCAGCTGCAGTCTAATGAAGCTGTCACAGAAATGAACCCAAGCGAGTGCTCCACTAACCTGAAAGCAATTGCTTCAAGCACTGCTGAATAAATGTAAATAAACTGAACTACAGTACGATCTTGGGGTAGGGCCAAGTGACAAGCCCAGACCTTTTTGTAACAGCTACGCAGTGTCTTGGCTCACTAAAAACAGAGGCAGCACCTCAGACTTGGACTGGTTCCAGGCTGAGAACTCTTCACCCTGGGCATGTTGGCTGCAAGCAGTCTCCAGCCTAATGTGATGAACAACCTGAGCACTGTGGAACAAACAACTTGTTCTCAGCTGATAAGGACACTGGCCCATTTCCTCCTGTATGTATTTTATGTTGTTTAGCTATCCCAGATATAGGAAGAGAAATAACAGAGTCTAATCTCTTGCACCCATACACTCTCCTCCCAGCACAGCAGACTAAGTATCGTGGCCTGCTACTGATACCTCTTCTGTGAGTAGAGGTGAGAAAATCCAAACTAAGCTCCTGTGGCATTGCAACCCTTTCTCTTTTGCTGTACCCAACACCATGGTTTTTCCCATCTACACAAACAGTTTTCCGTTTCACCACCCATAGCCCTCAGTATCAGCCCAATCCTGACGCAGTTGGATGTACTTACATCATCCACACACATCCTCAAACCACTCTCACACAAGCAAAAATAAATACTGGACAGGAGAAAACAAAGAAGACCAATTAAAAGCCACCACAAATATGGCCAGCTCAGATTTAATCTGTTATAATCCCCATTTTTAGATCACCACTTCTCAGCTTCAGTCTTTCAAGTTGGGAAGCCTTAAACCTCTTGAAGACAAATAAAAGCAGCCCAACTTGCAGACATTCTTAGCAGTCACTGAAATCTGTGGGATCTGTAAGTGCTCTGCACTTGAAATTATCCCCCTTTTAAAAATATATATATTTTTTAAAGGTGCCTAATATTAGAAGCCTAAATTTGAAAATTCAGACCCTGATTTTTTATCGCCCCCATTTTAATCACTACTAACAACTCAGTATACACCTTGGTGGACAATCACCAATTATTTGAACATGATTTCCTTACAGATTTCTACCACGCTAACACCAAGTGCTTTCAGATACAAGTTGCACTTACAAGTAGATTCAGTTGTGGTGGATGCTGAGTTAGTTCATTAGTTTTAAGAGGATTTTTCAGCTTTGCAATAAAATGCTCATATTTTAGGCATACAAGTTGTGCAAAATTATACTCTTTTGTCATGCACTTTTAGCAAAACTGCACTTAGAAGAATAAAGTGAGATTGTTCCAGACATTCTCTTATTACAACAAAAAAAAGGACCAGACCCTAAGGAAGTGTCCTTTAAGTCTTATTACAGCTAAGTGATATAGTACAGTCTAAAATCCACCCTTGTCAACAGGATGGCAACCAACAAGTTCTACTACCAACACTCTGCAGATACTAAAAATATCAGGGACAGGCACAGTGTTATTTATCTCAGTCAAAATACTTTAAATCAAACCCAGGAGAGGTCTTGAAGTTCCAATAAAACTGCCACATAATACAAAATTGTCTCTAACTTTTGGCTTCCTTCATCCCCAACCATTAGGTGAGATTTTTGAAGCTCATCACACGCTTACTCAGTGGTTCTCCAAGGCTCTTAGCACCTCTCTGTAAAGCATTAAGACACTTCTGTGTAGCTTTATAAACAAAGACAGCTTTTAGACAGTTTTAAATGGTTTGTCTTAGCAATTGTGATTAGATGTAGTGCTTCCATCATACTGCAGTTCTGTGTTTTCTGATTAGCAATTGAACAGGCCCCTCTGGCACAGATTTAATGATGTTCCAGGCATCGTAATGCATGAGCCCAAGTAATGACTTCCCACTAACAGCAAGAATTTCATCTCCAGTTTCTATGTTTCCAGATTGCTCCGCAGCACCACCTAGAAGCAAAAGGGGGGGAAAGTCTGTTAAAAGAAAAAGAAGTGTACCCACAAAAATCTGCTTTCCACTGGGATGAAGTAAATAATTTTTTTCCAACTGTAACAATTTCAATACAAATCACTGATGTTCAGCTCAGCCCTAGCAACCTACCCCATGCTGCATCTCAGAGAAAAGGTTATTTTAACCAAAATAAAGCCTTGTTCTCAGAAAAGATGTCTGGTTTTGAAGGAAACAATGTAAATGTATGAAATATGCTGAATGCTATCTCTGTAGCTTTAAGAAAATCTGGTTGATAAAATAACCATGAAGGTTGTATGTGGCATGGATGTACTTTCTCAATTTCAACAGGGTAATAAGCAGATAAGCAGTAGATTGCAAAACCTGAGAAGAACAAGACAAACATTGGTAGGAAACTTTTGACAAACATCATTCACAGAAGGCTCCTAGAGAGTGGCACACCCTCCACTGCTGATGAAAGTATGTTTTCTGTAATGATAATTAAACTAACATGAACCATCACAGCGAGGGGGAAAGGACTGTATGTAGGGATGTAAAGGATTGAGCTCAAATATTAAACATGCCCTTTACCCTAAGGAGCACTGTCTAAAGAGGGGAAAAACACACACACACAAGAACTGATAAGCAATTCAGTAAATATATGTTTGATTTTTTATCTTGATGAGGGAATAACCACTGAAAAGTAATTCTGTAAAAATGCTGTGCACATGCAGTTTCATCAAGAGTTTCATCTGCCTTCAGAAAGCACCTTACTTTTCACTATACTGACATGTGAAATATGAAAGTCACAGCATAGCTCTGGGATTTTTCTTTCTGTGTATGGTTCACATAAGTTTAACTACCTGATGACAAACAAAGCACCCAAGACTGGCAGTTTTTGAATACAAATATCCCATATTCTTAGCAAAAGCTATTATTAATATCTAAAAAGAAAAAAAAATAGGCAAAAATATGGGGAAGTTCGTAATTGGGCATAATGCAGGGCAGTGCTTCAGTACCACACTGATTATCTGTGCTATGCATTTCTTAGAAAGGAGAACTGGATAAGGCATGAATGTCTCAGACCACTATATAGATGATTGCTGCTGTAGTCTAATGTCTAGAATAGTGGACAGACACATATTTAGTAAAGCAGATTGCTCCACAAACATTTACTAGCAGATGCATGCCCTAGCCATTCCCAGGAGCACTTTTTCTTTTAATGACCACTTTGGCCTAGTAAGTGGTAATAAATGAGAGCCACAACACCCACCCTTGCTTCAAAAAAATGCTGAGTACAATAATTTAAATGTCTGTACAATGCACAGACAAAAGAAAAACTGGGATAACACCCACTGCATGCAAGTAGTACCTTTAAATATCCTTTTTACAAGCAAGGGCTTATCTCCAGCAATGGAAGCTTTTCCACCATCAAGACTGAATCCCAAGCCAGCAGAGGTTTTCAATAATTCAACACAGATGACATCATTCATATCCAGGTTTGGATCTGCAATTGCATATACACAGCATCTTGTTACACAGATAACAGTGAACTGCAAGTTGTGTTTGATTGGTTTTTACTTTTGCTGCAGTGACAAGACAATTCAGAGTTCAGTTACTCAGACTAGGACAGGCCACCAAGTTTCTCAGAAGTGAATGTATACTATGGTAGCTGCAAATGGGAGACAGTACAAAATGCATTTACACTTTGAGACGTTTTCATTTTGTATGTTCAACAAAAACCTGCTAAGGCATCTTTTTTTTGGGCAAAATTATAGCTAGCAAATTTAGTACATACTCTAAACCACAATAAAATTACAGAAAAATTACAAAAATAGGGAACGGAGAGTGTTTATTTTTCTTTCATTTTTTTCCCTTCACTTATTCAATGAGCCACATCTTTTAAAGTAACAGTAATGAATGAAAGGTTATGTTAAGCTAACATGTTCCATTCTCTTAAGCAAAAATCTGTAATCACTTACTAGGGTGAAAAATTGTTTGTGGTCCCCTATCCATGTATTTAATTATAATTAACTGTAGTTGCACCATGCCTCCTACGCAGCAGATATTTCTGAAATGCAATATTGCTGCAGCTGACATAAAATATGATTTTGCTTAGGAGGAAATAAATCTGCAATTTTGGAAGACAGGCTCCTCTTTGCCTTGTGTGAATGTAATAATTATGCAGTCTGCATTATCAGAAATTACTGCTACTGTTATCCCAGACAACTTTAAATGTTATCTGAACATCTGGAGATGTCCTTTGCCTGCAAGGGTGGAAAGATACTCTGAGTAAGCCAACATTATTTTGTTTATGAGACGATGTTGCCCCCTAGTGCCTGGTCCCAGCAGATATTCCGCATTTGTCAGGGTACAGGATGCAGGGACTTTAGGGCAGAGAGGGATTCTGAGGTAATTACACAGATTATATCCATGGGAGCAATTCCAGAAAGGCTGATCCATTAATTAACAGAGTGCTTTCTTTTCTTTTTTTTTTTTTCTTTTTAAGCTGTGTTACAAAGTCGTATCGTAAAACTCAGTGTAAGCATAAAACAATAGAAACTGCTACAGAAGAAAAAAAACCCTGCAAACAGTCATGATTACAGCCAACAGACTAAAAATAACTGAGTGGCAGCTTCATGCCCTGGTTTTGGGGTGGACAGAGCTGAGTGCCTGGTGTTGCCCTGGAGGGCAGGGGAAGCCACCTTGTCAACTCTCTCAGCAGAAAGCTGTAACCATGGCCCACTCCCTCCCCAGGACCCTGGTAGTGCAGCACTGAAGCAGGTCACCCCTGCTCCCAAGTAGCACCACCCAGACAGGTGCTGAAGGGGTTTGGGTCTTAAATCTACACAAAAAATTTCAGAGACCTCTTCCTAACACCCCAGGTGCAGCCTTTACACCAAAATCCTGTCTTGTTCCCGAACAGGAACATAATATTCCACTAATACATTTCCACTTAAACCATTTATCCCTACTTTCCCATGGGATGGCTGACTTCAATATGGCTTACTTCCATTTCCTGCAATACAAAAATAGTTTTTTCTATGTTTCTAGTAGAAACAGTATGAAATCTGCTTTTACAAAGAACAAGCTCAGTCCCTCTGCATAACGAACTGCAGGGCATGGGGTTTTCTTTGAGCTTTTTAAATTTTTTTTTTTAATTATTTCTGGTTGTTTTCTTTCTTGCATTGACTACTGTTATTACTCAAAAGGAGTTTATCCTGGATTGGAAGAATTTGCAGAACCACTTACCTAAGTAGAAATTGGATGCAGCCCTAAATTAAGTCTTCTAAGTTTGTGCCTAGTTACAGTAATTTAAAAGAAACAACTAAACAACCAAACCCCAAACTGTATTTAGGTTCCAAAGAGAACAAATAAAATTTAAAGGTAATTTCATTTTCTCCTTTCAATCACATAAGGCACAGACGCTTTTAATCTAAAACACATGGACATTTTTCCCTTCAGTCTGCTCTGCAAGGGAATTCTTCCAATGGTTCTTGGACAAAGATCATACCTGTTCCTATTTCCATGGAAACATCCTTTCCAGACCCCACACATTTTCTGCCAGTAGCTGATATCTCAAGTCTGGACGAATTGTTTGTTTTGTCTTTTTCCTTCTGGATGACAATGACTGCATATTTGTACAGCCTTGCGTGATGAAGAGTATTCAGGACATCCCCATGGACTGAGCTTGCCAGAGATTTGCCATTGATTGACAGAACAAGATCTCCTCGATGTATAGTCCCTTCTTGAGATGCCACTCCCTTTGAAAATACTCTGTGGACCTACAAGAAAGGTTTTAACAAGGATGTTTTAACCTCATGACCACACACAGCATTCTATAGGCCAAGGTGAACAGAGACACTCTACCAAAATTTGCAGCCAGTGCCCACTGCCTGGATACCGAGCACACAGCATGACTAGACAGAGCTGCATTTGGGGATTGGGGGCATTCAGAGGAAAAGATGCTGTTACTGCATGGTCATTCCTAAGCCAAAGATAACAAAAAACAGTTAGCAAATTTAATATCACAAATCATGTATGCTTTCACTAAACTCCTCAAAGGCCTTCAATTAACATATTTCAAGTGACACAGAGGTCAAAACCATGTTCATGCCACAGCAACTGCCAGGAACACTGTGGTGTGCAATACCCACTTCCGCAGTTACCACTCACTGGCACATGCATCCTGTGTTGTTTTCAAATGCACATTTCTAAACATCTGTGCAGAGAAAGGCTCTGACTTACTGCAGCTGTACAAGTATTTAATTGTTCGCCTCAATCTGGCTGATCAAATATCATGCAAATAGATGGAAAGGGATGATTTAGGAGCTTGAAATGCATTTTTCTAGAGAAAAGAATACTCTATTCAGGGTGGATTAAACTTTGAGAAAACTTACAGCAAATTTAGATGTGTGTTATTTGCAAAAAGGAACTGACTAAAAGACTCAAGACCCAGTATTTAAGGACCTGCCTATTAGGCACTCTAATTTTAGCAACCAGAATATGGTTTCCCATGGAGACAGTACTAGGTCTGCCAAGCAAATGTTCAAGGCAGCAAATCTGTGGACACAATTCTGCATGGCATTATCTTTAGGAATTTATCCTAATACCTAGACCACAGCAAGGCATCAGAAGCCTTTTGGCTCCTGTTCCATCTCATTGCAGGGCCATGCTGAGATGGGCACCTGCTACAACTCTACAGATCCAAGGAGATAAATTTCCAGCCAGTCAAAGCAGGCATTCAAAGCTGGAATAACAGCCTCAATAACAGATGCAGGTATGCAAATGCCAGTGGAATACAGGGGTCATGTCCAAATAATCTGCTGCCTTCCCTCAGTTGCTCAGCTCCCCAGTACCTTGAAGCTCACTATGCATTTCTATTTCTGCACCCAAGTGTGGATGGGATATAACAGCCCATCTAAGCAGCTCAGCACTCAGCGGCAATCTCAAATCTAGCTGGGACCCAGAGTAGGTCAAGAACATTAATAAGATCCCTTTATACCCACTGAACAAAAAGCATCAGGAAAGAGCAGGAACTCAGACTCCTTTGGTCTCATTCCTAACAGAATTCAGGAAAAGGACTTCATCAATTCCTAAGTCTGAGAGAACTCAAGATCTTATTTTTTAGGTAGAGTCCTGTAACAGCACAGAACTGTTCTCACGGGAATTCTACTGAATGTTTATAAAACATAAATTTCATGTTTGTGAAAGTGGTTTTGAAAACAAACGATCAGAGTTCTGTCCAATCAGTCCCAGGGGGGTGGACTAATTTCAACCAATCCAGACAGTATTCTGCATGTATATAAATTTGTTATTAATTTAATAAATTAACTTAACATTATTCCTCGAAATTGCTCTGATCCTTCGCTCTGTTTTGGGTCCAACAGTAACAGAGTCCCACTCTTTAGGTAAGAAACTCGGTACAGAACTCTCTGGGGTGGGACACTGTTGAGCCTTCCCCTTGCTCAGTGCTGCCACTTTTTGGGCCAGACAAGGAACAACTTCTGTAGTGAGGGAATTAGAGGCCTGCTCTCTAGACTTTGACCATATTCTAACTTACTGACAGTTTAATATAAAATACATTTATTTATATTGGTCTTGTCTAAAACCGAAACCCAGAAGATTCCTGCAAGGGCTTCTGCAAGCCCCAAAAGTGAGGACATACTTGTCTTCTAACCTCAGCACTTAAAGGATCTCTCTCTTTCAGGGTAGAATTTAAATGCGTATTTTGTGTTAAAGAAATGGTCACACAAGACACCAGTTTTCTTGGCTTTTTCTGTCTCACTGATCTGTTTTTGAACAGTCACTTTTTACACACTAGTATCTTAATAGGACACTATCTTTTGTTCAGAATGCTGCTTAAGACTTAAAAAAACCTTAACCAGACAACACCCCTCATTTACTGACCACTCACAGGTCTTACTAACTCAAAACAAATTTGTAATGTGAAATTCATAATGTTTGCTGAGGTCTGCAACAATCAGTCTCAGGATCTGAAAAATCCTTCAAAAACTTTGCTGCACAGAGCTTCCTTTCAAGGGCTGGGAATGAAAGTATTCCCTAAAAGGCTGGGTGCACTGCAGCTGTGTGCAAAATTTTATTTACATGCATAGGATTTAGATCTAGCCCATCCCATCCAGTAACAGATTTTTAAAGCCTGAAAGCATCATTGTTATCCATCTCCAATAAAAAAAATTACAGACACTATGATTTCAGTAGCAGATGGTAAGCTGCTGCTTCTGAGAGACTTGCAGTGAGTCTTGATAAACGAGCACTTGATCTAATCAGCAGCCTGCTTTAAAGTGAGCTTTGTAGAAAAATGACTTGCAGCCATCACTTACTGTGACTGATTTCTGTTCCAAATCTATTCCTCCAGCAACGCTAAATCCCAGGCCAGCTCCTTCTTCTTTGTGCAAGACTACAAAGTATGTGTCTTCTTTGCTCTAGCAGAAAAATAGAGGTGCACAGGAAAACGAAGAAGAAACACAAAACCAAAGATCAAGACCAAGTACCCACATAAATGACAAATTCCCAGTACCTACAGATTATGGCAGGTGAAAAAAGGCAACTCAAGGATTTAAAACCGACATATTAAATGCATTTCATTTCATGCTACAGAATGAAGCAGCCATCTAGTAGAACTCAGGTGACAAGAAAGGTTTCTTCGGTCAGTTCAAGGCTAGCAAGCAAAGTCAAAATTAGGGTAATGAAATGGCAATAAACCTTAGGCAGCCTAATTTTCACAGGCTGTAGTCAGTTTTGCATTGTTCAACATTTTGCAGTCAAAATGCAATACTCCCATACACCTTTCTCAGCCAAGCACTGTACTCTTTAGGGAATTACTAGCACTTTTGTTACCCAATTTCTTCTTCTTCTTGAAAGGGTAACATATATGTAATGCAGGGCAGTTGCATAGACCTCTTCTCAGCAGTGCTGGGCAATCTTGCAAGGGGCAGTGTCTACATTACTGAACCTTGGGAAGGTCAGATGGGACAGCAGAAAAAACTGTTTCACTTGGGAGATGGAAGTAACGAGCCTTTTAGTGACCTAAACAGGACTAAGCTGTGCTGTCATAGAAATGGGAGCATCCAGCACAGGAAAAGGATTGATGCAGGTTTGCATCCAACAAGTCTGACGGTGTCACAGAGACCACATTTTGTGGTATGGAGGGAACTGCAAGAAGGAATTTTGTGGAGCAGGCACATAGTATCTATTTCTGGAGCAGAGCAACAGATGTGGGGAGTAGAAAGCAGGTTTCTCAGCTTTTCCCCAGGATCTCATCTAACACCAGTTATTTCCAGAAATTGCCAATACTAAAATTAGTAGCAAATCATTAGAAAGCAATCTCTCAATCTATTTAGCATTAAATGATATATTTAGATCACTAAACTCAACATATTAACTCAGCATTTGCCTTTTGTTTCAAAAGGCACAGGGAACTACAGATCATTAGGTTTTTTTGGTGAAACAACAATCAAATTCTTGGTCTTGCCGCATGTTTTTTGCTAAGTAGTGTCTGTGGAAGATTTCCTACACTAGGGGCATCCCTGCAATATACAGAGGCAATGTCAGAAACTGATGTCACCCTGCTCCACATCACTGATCCATCAGCACTCAAGGAGAGAGGAGCAGTGAGGGCAGAACATCTTTGTCCACAGTGTTTTGTAGATGCCAAGACCCTGCTCACCTGTACTCATGTGAGAACAGCTTTATGTTTGTCTAGAAATAATAAGATCAGTTAGCTAACTAGGCTAGCCTCTTTCCAAGTGCAGTTAGGGCAATAGAAACGTACACATATCTTTGACTGTTAAGTACTATAGCAACCCTTTTTCCTCAAGAAGTCAGGCTCTTTCCAACCCTTGATATCTCAACTTAATTTGCTTACACTGGGGAAGGAAAAAAAAGTCAGCGGTTCAGATGTTAAAAGGGTTATCCAAGGATCATATGTGTTGGGCCAGTCAACAACACAGTCTGGATACTGGCTTCTCATTCCCACGGTGCATTCCCTTGCTCCCCAGCTCTCAAAACTGCCCCTTGCTAATATACATAATACTGGGCAGAGACCTGGCTATGGATGTTTACTGCTTTACTTGGACACACAAAGGACACACCAGTCCTCCAGTAGTCACCTCTGTTTAGTCTGTTAGGCAAAGATACCAGTTATACCAAATAAATATACCATTTATACCAAATAAAATGCTCACTTTAAAATTATAATTATTAGTAGTAGCATTTATTAAATGCTAGCAGTAAATTCAGCACTGTTTAGAGCAAAGGATGGTGACAAACTCTTCCTAGGGAAGCTCTCGCTCCAAATCAGGTAGTCTGTCTCATTTTTCAGCAACCGGATAAGTACTGTTCTATTGTACATTCAAAATCCACCATTTGAATAGCATAACATTTTCCAGAGTATGTGCCACACTGGGCTTAAATACAGATAAGAAACTATGCAGACAAGGAGTGCATTCCAAAAAGCATTCAGCTTTATAAATATTTGAGCTCTCGGGCTTTGAAAAGTGGCATAAATAAATAATCTCTCCGAGACCCCATGCAAAATACTTTAAAGAACACTTAATTACCTCCGTCCAGTTGTGCAACCCAATCCTAATTTTATCAGTAAACCTAGCTAACCCTCTTGGCTCACCAAGCTTTTGATACTTGCATGCTTTAGCTATGCTGTCCCCTAGAAGGAGATAAAGCTGGATATTTTGGGGAGGTCCTTTGCCCCCCAGTCTGTTCAACGTTTGAAATTGCAATCTTTGTGAACAACACTCAAGAACTCTCTAGATACAGCTCAGCCAGCAGTTATGCAGACCAGATGGCAGTTTCCCTTCCAGCACTATCATTATTTTATCAACTTCTGTTCTGATTTAAAAACGATGTGGATGTATCCCACAAACAGAAACACCGAAAACAGGGAAGTAATGTTCTGGCAGGCATTTCACTTTGGAAGCCTTTTTCAAACACCTAGATAATGATGCAGGTTATCTTGATGCAAAAACCAGTTTCCACAGAACAGAATAAAAAGGTCACAGGAATCTCTTATAAACCCTTCAACAGCCACATTCTGGTGTTCAAGTTCAGCATTAAAATAAATTCAGTTTCTGTGACTGCAGCTTCTGAGATTTTAGCAAAAGGCATCAGGTACAGAGAAGAGCAGAGCTTCTCTAGCACGGTGGGGAAACTGAGTCTGACCCAGATAGCTGGTGGAAAGTTAAATTCTGATGTGCATTTACTGGGGAGCCCAGATGGAGGAATACTTTTCCACTTAAAATGGGTCTATTTATTGTGACTCAAAGCTGCTTGTGAACTTTCTTCCACAAAAAGCCATTCAAAATTGTTACAGATTTATAGCAGGCATTCAAAAACTAGGATTAGTAAAATTAAGATCAACTGCAGTTGATAGTAATAGCCTGTCATGGGACTACTGGAGGAGCCCTGAAACGGTTTGGAAAAGGTTTCATCTATCCTTAAGAAAACCCTCAAAAATCCACCAACAACCCAGTTTTATCTTGTGTTTTTTACCTTTACTTGTGCTTTGACTTCTTGGAGCATAGCAGCAACATCACATTTTGGTACTGCCACTGACAAAACAGATTGCAGTTTTTGCTGGTCCAGGCTTGATATGAGCAGCTGATCCAAGCTAAAATAAACATTAAAAGACAGATGAGCTCTGTATTTCTCAATTTTGTAGAGATACATTTCACATATACAGTGTAGGCTGTATCAGGATAAATGACAAAAAAGGAATCTTGAAAACTGGTACGAAATGGTGCATGCTGGGAGAACAGGAAGGGGCAGAGAAGATTATTTAAGACTAACTCTGAAAGCCAGTCCCTGTTCTGTTCCCCTCATCCTTCCCCAATGGTTTTAGCAACAGACATCAACAGGAGACAGCTACATCTGAAGACTCCTTCTGGCAGGACAACAAGCTCGTTTGTCACCACAGGCTGTGCTGACAGCCAGTGCTGTGCAGCCTCCCTCCACCACTAGTGTTGTGCTGTAACACAGCTGAAAACTGACCAAAACCAGCTAGAGGGGCCACAGAAAAGGAGCCCAGCCATGCCAGGATAAAATGTTTCATCTTGTACTGGAGCCAAAACACAGCAGCGCGACAGCTCCAAGGCATCAAGAGCATAAGTAGCATCCCCAGATTGTGAGGGGACGGCAGAGTGGGGCCACAGCTGAAACATGCTTTGGGGCAGAACTGTGGCACAGTAGAAGCTCTGCCTTGGGTAGGGATGCAACAGTGGAAGCAAAGCTGACACCGACCTGATGGACCAGCTGTTTCCTCCATACAGAGAGCTGCCATGGGGCACATCATCATCTGAGGTGGAACCCGGTGTCCCAGAGCCGCTGTCCCGGGGGCTGCAGGCTCCCATTCCCATCGCACTCAGCTCCGCAGGGCTGCAGCGGGCTGGCGGAGCTGCCCTGCTCTGGCCAGGCGTGCCAAGGGCTCTGCAGGGTGTGATTTCCAGCTCTGTCTTGAAGCAGGTGGGCTGCGGCGGCTCCGAGAAGCCCTCTCCGCACAGCTTGTCCAGGTCAGGCATACTGAGGGCCCTCAGCTCCCGCAGCCTGGAGCGGGACAGCGGCGGCCGCCCCAGGCCCCGGCTGCGGCGCACCTGCGAGGCCGAGGTGGGGAAGGCAGCCACGTCTGCCCCAGTGCCGTCCTCCTCACTCCTCTGGGGCTTTCCGTCCCCTTTGCCACCCTCGGTCACACACACAGGCTCTGTGCTGGTGGGAGACTTGGCCACAGTGTTGGCTGGACTAGGGCTGCCACCGTAGGAACTCAAGCTGCGCCGCAGTGCCCACGGTGCCTCAGCGGAACTGGATGTGCCAGCCAACCCACCACATGACCTCCTGGCAAGGGGCAGTCTTGCAGACGAGCATATATCGATGGCCTTCACAATGGGCCGATCAAAATTTGCCAGGTTTTCAAAGGATTTGATCCTCTGTTTGACAGAGAAGGATGAAATCGGCTCATGTGGCCAGTTCAGCTCATAGTAATAATAATTCCTCCTGAAGCTTCTCAGTTTATCAGCAGTGGGATAGCTGATGTCACTGGCTGAGTGGGATGTGTCATGGGCCTTCTGGGCACTTTTGGAGGCATACACCTGCTCCTTTCCACTCTGGCTGTTAGGCAGATTCAGGTGAACCATCTTTAACATCCCCGTTGCTGCCTGTGGGTATTTCTCCTCTGCAGTTTGGCCCTGGGGGCCTTGCACAGGGTGAACCTCTGCAACATGGCAGTCCTCCCTCAACTGACCCGATAAACGGGATGGCATTGAGTAGGTTCTCGTCACAGGTTTCGACAAGCCACAGAGATGTCTGTCTCCAGCAGCATCTGCTTTCGAGAAATACTGCATGGGCCCCATCTCCTCAGTCAGCTGAGGCACTTCTGCGTTCACCTCTTCTGTTTTCTCCAGCAATGTCAGCCGCAAAAACGATGCTGGTGAGGAAGAGGCAGAGGAGGAGGATGAAGGGGATGATGAGGAGGAAAGTTTCACCTCAATGAAAGTGCGTTGGATCTCTTGCCCTTCCAGCTGCTCCTGCTGAGCTGAGTGGGACCCTAAAGAAGAAGAGCAGGCTCCAGCAGATGTTCCTACGTTCTGCAGATCTAATTGCCAAAGGTCATCTGCACTATAGGTACTCTTGTTTGTGTTCAGGCCTGTTCCAGGGTTATCAGTCCTCCCTTTCACATATTCAACTTTTGGTATCCCCTGAGGAGGTGAAGTGACTATGGACTGACTGTCTCTGGCTCTGAAATCATCCACCTTAGCACCCTTGCCCTGAAACACCATAGACTGCATGGAAACTTGTTTCTCTTTTGACTTGCCCCATGACAGCTCCCCACAGCCACATTTCATTTCGCCGCTCATAGTTGGGCTGCTGCTGCCATTCAGGAGAGGCAGAAGCGAATCTTCAGAAATTACCAGAGATGGTTTATTTTCTAGCTCTGATTTCAGAGTCTTTGAGGCTGCCGACATGCTTTTTCCAGGATCTGAGTTTGTAGGTGAATTACGTGACAATGGTGTTTTCTTTCCCAGGAGTCTGGGCGACAGTTGTGGAGAAACAGAAGCCCTTTTCTGATCAGCCCCATTGACTTTGGTAGGAGTAATGCCAGAAGAATCTGAATTTGTCTTTGCCTTGCTTTTGATGGTGAACCCTTTTAGCTTTGGTCCCGCTTTAGATTTCTGATTATTTAAAAGGGTGTCCATTATACTTTTTTGTGCCATTGCTTTAGACTCCTGACAGGATTTTTTCTGTGAGGATGGGCTGTGCGGTACTGCAGCTCCTTTGCAGTGATTTGTGCCTGAGTTTTGGACTTTTCCATTTGAAGTCCTTCCTGAAGTCACAGAGTTAATTTTCTCATTTTTTCCTGGCAAGTCATGAGTTGCATTAGCCTTTGGATCTTTAGATCTAGTGGGAAAGGGTGACCTGAGTGATATTCCTCTCGTTGACGATGCATTCACATGACTGCTGTCTGTTTTAGACAAGGTGGACAAACTATCGGTTTCTTTCTTCACCAAGCAATAATTAGCAGCATGATTACAGTCATCAACTCCCATTTCACTTTCAGATTTGGATCTCTGCTCATCATGACATCCTTCTTTCTCAAACAAGTTGTTCTTCAAGACATTGACATTTCTAGCAGAGCAAAAGCTTGTCTTTTTGCAGTGCAGAGACCCTTTTTCTTCAGTGAATTCACAGCATTTCTTATGTTCATTACTGTTCCCCAAATCCATCTGTTCTTCTGTACGTAAGGCACCATTGTTACAGAAAGAGTAAACTTCAGGGATACTGACTGAATTCTTTAGGATGTCTTTTTCTGGCAGGAAAACTGAGGAAGGAGAACACAAGGGTGTAGAGGACACCTCTGGACACTGTGAGCAACACGGAGTGAGACCACCATGATCTTCCAAATCCAGTTTGTTGATGCTTGTCTCCAGCGACCCACACATTGCACAGCCCTCATTTTGCAAAACTCTGCCACTGTAAGGGTGCAGCGGGGACAGTGAGGATGAGCTTGTTCCAGAGGTGAGATGCTGCTCCTGTGTGCGCTTTTGTGGCTCGTCGTTCATGCAACAAATCTCAATTTGCTCCTCATCTGACTCAGTTACAGTACAGCCTGCAGGGCCCATAGCAGCAGCACATTGCCCTAGCAACACCTCACTAGCGCTGTCAAAGGCTTCTGTGACAGACTCTGCGTCCGAGTGAGAATCCTCCGCAGCCCCATACATCGACTTTGGAAACGGGTCACTTCTCTTACCTTCCAGAGCGTTTGCTGCAGGCAACTCATCCTCATTTAAACTGCTAAAATTCCTAGAATAGTTATTTAAAGAGTTTTTATTCACAGTAAAAAGTTTGCCTGTGTTAATGGAGTCCAGCACAGACAGCCTCAAAACCCCTTGTGCATTAGCTCCACAATTCACAGTTTTTTCCAGCAGCCCCTCCTTGGCCGCTCGCGGTTCAGACCCAGGGCATCCTTCGTCAGTGCCACAGCAGCACATGGTGGTGTACTCGTCTCGGAGGGGACTTTCCGCGCGCGACGGGGTGCGCGACGCCCTGCTCTCGGGGGCACCCATTTGGCTGAGCAGGTCGTCGATGTCGGTGATGGGGATGGCCGAGCAGTCCTCGTCACGGCTGCTGCCCTTGGCAGTCCCTCTGTGCGCATCCCTGCTCGTGGCATCAGGCGGCAGTGTTGCTCTCTCCGCCGCGCAGCCGCCGACAGCAGCCTGCAGACCTGCTCTTTCTCGCTTCCCAGAACTCTGTTCTTCCTCCGTTGCGAGGACGCTGTTGACATTGGCCTGATTTTGAGTGTCTACCCCTGGAGCCAGGATGAGGTTTGTAAATCTGCTGACAGCTGCATCATGATTTAAAAAAAAAGAAAAAAAAAAGAGCAAGCAAAATCCTGTCAAATGTACGAAGTGATACAGAAAACACCAGGTTTTATTACAAAAATAGACACCCACATAGACTACATATTTTCATGTTGCTCTGCACTCCTCCTCTTCTATAATGACGTTTACAGCAACTCAAATTAATCATAACTCTGTGTATGTGAGTAGTGCACAGAAGGGAGCAATCCACTTATTCAAGGTGAGTAGTCATGATCTGTTTAACTCTCATCTTTGAAACTGCAATAGTCAAGCAGCGAACTACCAAAGTGTCAGCATGCAGTAAGTCACGCTGAGCAGCGCTGGCTCTCATCACTTGTTTGATCACTGAAGTCTCCAACAGATACTCCAGAGAGCACAGAAAGCCCTGACATAGGAAAGGTGACCAGATAACACAGTGACAGGCTGTGCATAAATAACTTGGCTCTGACTCCTGGGCACTTCTGCAGGTGTTCAATGTGACACACATGGGTGATGTTATGCACACATTAAGCACATGGGCTTTACTGTATTTCTGGCTCAGCTCTCTCCTCGCTTCCAGTATATGTTTAACCCACTCCTGGGCAACACACTGAGCTCCCTGTCACTGCTGCACTCTGACACATTCCTGCTCACCCACTTCTCCACATCTTCAGTTTTCAGCACTTCACCCTAAGCACCAGATTCCACCTCTCTACACTGCTGCTGAGACATGCATCCCCATTCAAGCTGCCTTCCAGAGGCTAGTTACTATGACATGGGGCCCAGAAAGTGTATGGAGGAGAGGTTATTCACAGTGTCAGTATCCTTTTCTGTTCATTCAAATGTCCCTGCACATCTCTGTACTTCTCACACAAACCTGCAGGATTATTCACCTCACTTAACTTAGGTATCCATGTCAAGAAATGCTGATTCCTCCTGGAAGTCAACAAGGGAAAAACACCTCAGGAAAGCAATCTGAAGCAGCCAGGTTAGAATTTGCAGTACTGCCCTGCTTCAGCATGGTGGATCACATGCTGGGAAGAGCCCACCTTTTCTGACAGTGGGACAGAGCAAGGGGAAGAGTGAAACAGAAGTGGTGCCTGACAAAGGAGTGCCAATGTGTCCCTACCCCAATGCCATTGGTTTGAAAAGCCACAGCAATCTAAGGAAAAAAAAAACAAGATCCTGCCAAGCCTGAAGTTCCTTAAAGAACAACTGGAGGTCAAGCGTCTGGAAGCACTTTAGGTTCCCAGGTATTAATAGGTACACAAAGAAGATCATAAGCTAGAACAAAGCAAAATATTATGTTCTTCCTGAATTTGAAAAGTATGCTTTTCTTTTTCAAACACTCATTTCCACACCATATAATTTGTACAGTCTGTGGGGATTCATATATTGCTGTAGCAGCATAAATCAGCACTGAGCTGAAAGCAAGGAGGTATCAAGTATTTCAACTCACACTAGAAAACTTTTTGAATGAAACATGCAAAGAAACATTTTTATAAGATTTTAGTTTTCTTGGGTTTTCTGTTTCATCTTCCTGCACTTTAAGGAATTCTGACACATAAAAGGGAAGGAAAGAAAGAAAAGAGGCTTTTAGCATCTGTGTCCTATTGTCCATTCATAAAAACATTACTAAATTTAAGATAGAGAGATTTGATTATACAGGGGCAATATATTTAATGAACAGGCACTCCAATAAAATGAGTTGCCAGGACAAGAGTCACTGGCATTTTAGCTCCAGGACTGCATGAAATTACTCAGACCTCTGCAAACACTGGTGGGAGGGACCTACTCTATGTGGGAGCTTTGAACGTCTCACACAGGAATAAGTTTTCTCCCTTTATCATGGTGCTCGAGAGGACCCTGAAGCCTGGTTTGGTGATGAAGTGCTTTGCTTGGCTCACCAGTGCAGACACAATGTCCCCCCAGCCTCTTCTCTGAATCCATGTTGAAAGTTAGGACAGCAGAAGGTCAGACCCAGCTGATCCAAGGACATTTTGTTCACTGGTACCCAGAATAAATGGTACCAAAGCAAAACTACTTTCCCACCTGATGCTCCCTTCTGGATCTCCAGGGTTACGGATGTGGGAAGACACTGCATAAGCAAGCAGATTTCCTCGTACGTCATCTTGCTGACAGGGATGCTGTTGATGGTGGTAATCTCATCTCCTACAACCATCTTGCCCATCGATCCCTGATACAATGAGAGATACAAGGAAATCATAAACACACATCAGAAGTCCTGCCACAGGGGCAACGATTGCAGGGAAGCCATTAACAGCTTATGAGAAACATCCCCTGTTTCACGTCACCGCAGAGCACAGGTACCACTGCTGTCAGTTTGCCAGCACATAAATAAAGAGCAGAATGTGCTTCTGCCAGGAGGAGAATTAAAGATCAATCTAAAACAGGAAGGTCAAAAGAGCTGCTGGTTTCTCTGAGAGGTGAGTATCAGGATGGAGGACGCAGCCCTCTTAGTTAAATGAAATGGGATGGATCAGTCTTAGCTTCTTCAAGACTGGAACACTGTGTGTCATTTTTTAATTCCATGCATGAACTACTTCTCAGGTGGAGTTTTCTTATACCAGTAAACACACATGAACTGAGCTCTTAAGGTAAAAGTTTAAGTATGTTTCTAAGTACTGCAAAATAAGTTTGAGAAAAAGGCAGGAACAAAACTCAAATCCCCAGATCTCACAACACCATTCAAACTGCTATGCCATGTCCCCTATTACTCTATTGGCCACTAATGAGATTAAAAGTGCTATAGCCAGGTCTGTCCACCAGAGTATTATTCTTCTTTCTGCACTTCTGCATCTAGCAATTCCACAACCAGTATGAAGCACGTATCCTTACTGGTATGGGCGTATGTGAGATGCAGAAGAGAAATATGTTACTGATACTGCTGTGGCTCTTGGCAAACCTGGCCAGCACCTAAAGCTTCTTGGTTTCAGATCCCTGTAATATGGGCACATGTGCATAAAAAATAGTAAAGCATAAGAAACAATTGTTACCACCACCCTCTGCCACCAGGATTTACTTATTTTGTCTTTGCTCATAGTTAGAAAATAAATACAAATATTGCATTCCCTCAAAATTGCAATTGCAAGGGGGAATGATACCACCTAAGTGGATCTGCGTCCTGCCTCTCTTAGCCTGGGTGCACTTCTGAATCAGAAACATTTTCTTTAGCAGCAGCTCCAGAACAACATGGGGTGATACATTTTGTCCAGCAAGGACAAACACCTCAGTTGCACTTACTCTCAACAGACTACTTGCTTAATAATAACAATAAAAATAATAATAATCACCCCCGCAATGGGAAAGCACATCACTATAAGGCAACTCAAATTACAAATTACCATTTCTGCTGGTCCACCTGGTCGCATCCCTGTGACCACAACCTTTAAGGGCATGGCTTGGATTTCCAAATCCAGGCCGAATGACTCGTGCTCATTGCGAACGAGAGTAACGACTTCAACCTGGCCCTGCTCGGCCGCATCAGGTGCTTCACACTTCCTGCTGTGAGGGAGCATCCTGGCAACAGGCTTGTTGTAAGAGCCATGCTCCTCTGTCCTGTGTCTCTGCAGGCTTCGGCACTCAGTGCTCATCATGCTTTTCACTCTGGTGACTGCTCTGTGCTCGAGTTTTGGTGATCTCTTGGATTCAAGTTGTGCTTCCCGGAGCTCCCTCAAACTCAGGCTGCCAAGACGAACTTCAGGCACACTTGAGTAATCGAATGCTATGATGGGGAAAAAAGGAGATTCAATTTGCTCCAGCGTGCTGTCTGCAGACTCCACAGAGTTGCTGAAGACAGGTGAAGATGTCTCCATGCCACTGTATCTCGATGATTCACTGTCCTGGCTCTCATCATCGATTTCTACAGATGAGGTTGTAACGACGATGCCAGCATCCTCTTGGCTCTTGGCCCTCTGGCTTCTGTGCAAGTGGGAACTTTCGTCATCATCACTGCCATCACCATCATAGAAAACAACCCTCCTCTGTCGGTGAAAGGGGCTGCGGGCAGATTTGGGGCTGTCGCTGAGGATGCCAGGTCGGACAGACTCCACGTGCTTGTTATGATGGCCAGATGACCTCCCACTAGCTGGAGAAGCCAAACCATTTGCTTTTGTCACTCCCACATCTTTAGCAGCTAGGAAAAAAAAAAAGTTACGTTTTACCTGTACTTATGGATGATTTTTAACACCATACATCTTACTACAGCAGAATACACGTGGCTCTGTTTGCGGAGGAAGCTTGACTCCTCTACACAAAGCAAAAAGCAGGCTTTTCATGTCCTCCCTCTAACTGCAGTAAACATCAAGAGGGACTGCAGGTAGCACTACAATTTATGGATAATTCCCCAAGTCAGTTCATTGGCACGTCTAGTTCTATTTTCAGTTTATTTCTAAATTATGACTATGACTCAAAGAAGAAAGGGATGCAAATTCAGATGTGTATTTTAGTTTAAACAACGGATTTTCTTTCACATTTCACTTAAATCTAAGCTCAGGACTCCCACATTAACTTATAGAGAGTAAATATTGCTTTCTTGAACAAGGACTGAAGCACACAACAATCAGTTTCAAACTAACAACTAACAAAATCAAGAACCCTTTCCACATTCTCCTTAGAAAGAACTGCATCTTACTTTGTAGAAAGTTATTTGTTTTGCTTTGTTTGGTGGCTAGTTAAAAATGCAAAAATGCTTTTAAACATTAAATAATTTCCAGAGAAAATAAGCTGTAGACAAAGAAATTACTTGAGAACCATAGGAAAAGGAGGACAAATATATCTGTTGAATCTGAGATCAGGTGTATGTCAGTAAGGACACAAAAGGTTTTTTCAGTCAATTACTATGGGGAGAAACACACACATGCAAAATATGTCATGTAAAATTGCACATTTGTTTGTTTTTACACATATATTGACCCTTTGCTATATGTGACATTTCAAAGTTTTTGAGATAGCTATGCACACTTTCCCATAAATACAATAAATAAAATGATCAGTTATTTGAAAAAAAAAAAAAAACAACAACCCTGCAGTGCTATCAATCTAGTTTCATCCAAACCAAAGTCATTTTCACATTATCAGAACAGCATTTTGAACAAAATACCATGGAAACAGGCACTTCTGTGGATTGTTGTAAATTCCTTCAATTTTCCAGAATTTCATGCGATCAGCACTGGCTTGCACTACACTGCCTGGCATTTCTTACCAGCACAGAGACCACCACAGTTTTTCTGTATAGGAATCTAGCTCTCAGTGACTCTCCCACAACTAGCCCAGTGACCAGACACATTTTCATCACTTACTCAGGTTGCCAGGGAGAAGAGAGCCATCATCCAACACACTGTTCCTGTTCTTCTGACGGAGCTGCTCTTCATCACAAGAGCCAGGTACAGCATCAGGGAAGGGGAGATGGCTCGTGCTATCATGGGAGAAGTACTGGGAAAGCTCTGCCTCGGAGCTGACGGATCCCTGCTGAAGAGAAGTGAGCCTGGTGATCAGCTGTCATTGATGCTTAAAGGCCCTGCCTGCATGTGAGCACCACACACTCTGCTCACATTGCTGTGTCAATAAAGGAAGTTTAAAGCCAATTTTTAAAATAGAGGACTTGTCAGTATATTGAGAGTCAAACTGTTGAAACTGGATGGCTGAAACACTGCATACCACATTTTTAGCCAATACAATAAATAAAAAAGGATTCCAAATCCCACTGCTTTGTAGGTATGGTTCAGTGCAGAAGCAAAGGAGGAAACCATTCACTTTTTTAGTTCCGTTTATACATATTCTACACTGAGAGGGGAAGGTTTTGTACATCCAGACACAGTGTCTATGGCTTCCTTGGCTTTACCAGGAATAATAGATTTTTCCACTGCAATAGCTGTCTAGAGGAACTTACTCTCAGCCCTCTGCCCACAGGCTCAAGCCTAACTTTGCTAGCTTTGTCTCTGTGTCCCACAGAGCAGGGGTGCTTTGGAGGTGGCAGGAGGTGGGACCCCACAGCCTTCTCTGCCATGCTCTGCACATCACTCCCAAAGGCTACAGTCATACAGACAAACAGGACCTTGCTGCTGTCACAATTTAACTGTGTGACACAAGAAATAAACCCTTTCATGGAGCCCATGTGGCCAGGAAGGAGCATACAGGTTTGGTTTTGAACCCCTCGACCATGTAGGAGCTTCAGTAAAAGCTGAATTTGAAGCAGACTCTATTTTTATTGTATCTAATCCTTTTACCCGGCTTGCTGGCTCCAAGAAGCGTTTCATAGTCCAGCTGAGGGGAGATGAGGTCTCTCCTTGTTTGGCCTTCACACTAGGAGATGGACTTTTTTGTACAGCTCCTGTTAAACACAGATTAGTTAGATGCCAAAAATCAAAGTTGTGGTCCATAGAACCAAACAAGCTTCTCATTCATCTTCTGAGCTGGTGGCTGTGTTTAATCCCACTTACTTATTACCTGAATTGCTTTCCTAAAGCGAGATTTATTTAACATTTTACAAGCTTTCCCTCAGATCAGATGGAATGTTACCACCAAGACATGTTACACCAGCCAGGCCCAAGGCAGTGCTGTGAACAAGAGATGAGCAGAAGATGGTCTTCCTCACGTGTTGGAGCATGCTGCTGACTAGAGGCAATCTCAAAAGATAAATCAGCATCCACTGGCAAGGTCAACTTCAAAGTAGGTCTTAGCTAACACACATATAGAGGGGATCATAACAAATCTAACACTTCTATTTGAGCGTCACCTTACTGGTCACTCTGCCATTGCCAAGAGTTTGCTTTTCATCTGCCAGATTTTAGGAAGTGCGAAGTCTGGAGTCAAAGACATCGTAGAGATGCCAGAGCACATATTTTGACATGACTTTAAAGATCAAAATGGTGTTAAAACATATAATCCAGTATGCAACACCTGGATTTTTCAAATGGTCACAATACTTTGCGGGATTTTTTTGCCATTAAGGGCAAGCATAAGGAGTAGGTGATGGAGTAGGAATAGATGGAGTAGGTCCCCCCTGTTCTTTCCCTACTGGAACATTGTGCTTTCCCTCATCTTGAAAAAAGTTGAGAGCAACCACCTCTTGACAAGCATACTTTCAGGTCATGGCAGCCTAGTGAAGGAATTACATAAACTGCACAGCTGATCCATCTGAACTGAGTGTTTGTGCTAAAATTTCTGCAGTGGACAGAGTGATGACACTCCCTACACTGTTCTGCTGTCTTGAGGGCTCTCAAAATATGAATGCTGGGGAACTTCAGAGCATGCCCTTAAATGTTCCTGCATCTGGGGAAGAACACACACTAGAGAAGAGAACATGTTGCTACCTGTGACGTGAGAGGAGCTGGCATCTTTGCTCTCTCGGTGGGTAGTACGTGCGATTGCTTCATCCATCTCCTGCTCTGAAACCTGAAGCAGGGTGGAAGACAAAGCTCAAACAGGGTACAAGAAATTACAACAGTCTTACCACTTATCACAGGTACATGATTCATTTCATATAAGCCACTATTTTTAAAGATGCAGTAAAGAAGACCTAGTTGAGGGCTCATAAGTCCTTGTACCCTGACTCAGATTCCCTTGATGTCACTTTCCTGCAGAAACCAGGAAGCAGAAGCCTGCCAGCTACATGAAGACTGCATCCAAGGGACACACATTATGAACAAATAACACAGCCCCAGACTTAAAGAAATCAAATACTGTTATTATTACAGCCCAGTTTTAACTCAGTTAAGAGCTGTATATTAATTTGTCGAAAAAGTATAACTTTAAAATAGACAAAGACTGCTTTGTACAAGCATACATCAGAAACTTAAGCTATTCTACACTTAACCTACCAGAAGAATACCAGACTTCCCATAATATTAGCTGTCTTTTTAATTTTCATTTCTCCTTGCTTTCAAAAAAAGCCTAAATCAGTATTTGGTAATTAATGTTTCTCTGGTTTAAGAAAAAATACTTGTTTACCATCTTTTCTAATTTAGCCCTTAATTACTGCCATAAGTTTAATTCTTATTACTGGAAAATATATACTTTTATACAGGAACAACTAGTCTGCAGAAATATATATTTAAGAACAGAAAGCAAATTAATTCTGTCAGAAATACTTTCTATGCACATTGCTTTACATGAATTAAAATTTAGCATAAATAGGGACTACAAACTTGAGTCTTCCTGAACCATGAAGATTTGAGAGACTGCAAAGCAAACTCAGCAGTTTAAATACAGCATAAATGCCATATTCACTCAGAATAACAAGATGAAAGAAAAATTTGTGGTATTTCTTTTGGAAGTACATGAAAACACCAAAGCAAACATACGCAGCAGCAAAATGTACTATGGACCTTTTGTGTTATAAAGTAAGAAATTAAGTATAAAAATGTTCAAAACAACATGAACCTTTGTAAAAACACATCTCTCTTTCCAACCTGTGTCATGACCTTACAGCAAACCAAAAGTCCCGGAGCTTCTGGGGCACAGGGATTTCCTGCAGGACATGGACCAAATCCTTAGACTATGATCCATGACCTTAAAACAAACCTTTTGGTAAAACATGACTCAAAAGTAAAACCAGGTCCCGGGCACACTGCAGTATTTTTTTAAAGTTAACCAGAAATCCATGCTTCTGCAAACTTTGCCAGCTTTGATGTTTAGCATCCTTTATGGCTCAGGCACTTCAAAATGGAAAGGGACAAGGTAATTCCTAACTGAAATCTGCATGCTGGGGTATTATTAAGAGCAAATAAAATAAAATAAAATAAAATATCCACACTTGATTCCCCAGTACTTTCAGAAAATTGGTGACACTAACATAACAATAAATATGGGTTCCCATATGGACACTCCTCCAGAGATCCAGCTATGAGAGATTATGGATTCAATACGGCCTGGATTATGGATTCAGTACTGGAAAAATGCTTCAGGGTCTCTCCAACTAAACTTCTAGCTTTTCATACATTTCTTGGCAAAGGATTTGTTGTCATCCTAAATATCGCTTATGGAAAACTGTAATAGGAGCCACTTAATAGTTTCCCTCTGTTACTAAGTAATAGCAAGCAAATAACTCAGTTCATCCTTTCAGCAGACACCAGGTTAGGTCACTCATCAGCTTTCAAAATCCCACCAAAGCGAGAAGAGGGACAGATAAGAAAGTGCAGGCTCTACAGCAGGGAGTTTTTATTTCATGCTCCTTACAGACTCTCCAAAAAGTCTGTATGCCTTAATAATGCAATCACATTGAGCCATTGTGTTGGTTCAGCACAGCACACAGACTCACCAGAAATACTGTTATTTTAGGCTATAAGCCCAAGTCTTATCCTCTCTGTGCGTACCTTTAACAGAATCACAGCCTCTTTCTTTCTAGCAGCACAAGGCCTTCCAGCAAAGATAATAAACACTGGCAAGTAGACTCCTATTTGTTCATTGTATACTTGATTTAGCAGAAAATACACGATTAATTACAAAATAAGAAACCTGAGTTCTCCTAGATATAGCTTTATTAAGGCCTCCATTTGTAGTTATGAGTTCAAAAGTCAGAGCTTTCTGTACCCATTAATGCAAATATTTTTACAGCTTCATTCCTGTTTAAACAGGAAGGTTTTGTACACTCATTAAATTCTTTGAAATACTGAAATAAAAGAAGCTGTTATTCCCTATAGCTTGGCTAATAGGCTTTCATCTTCCATCATCAATTTTTAAAAAATGCTTGAGAACACTTACTTTGTAAATACAGCCTTATTTCCAAATTGACCTTGCACAGATTCAGTAGAAGTACACTTCAAATTCTCACGTTTTAATTCCTAAAGGAAAACTTTGATCTTTGGATAGATTTTACTTTATTATAGTTGATCAATTCAAGCTGTTGATACTTATATTCCTGGCCCTAAATTATATTCTACTCAAAGACAAAGTAACTGCAAAATAACTTTTAGGAGGAAGAGGTCTTGTGCTGTATTTGCATTGCTACTTCGTCCAAGTACCAAGAAAGATGGGAACACTTCATTCAAGCAGTTCCAGGAAAATTGCATTTGATCAGTGGGTGACTAAGTGAAACGCAGTAGGGATGGTCCAGCATTACTATGACTTACAAAACTGGGAAGCACTGGTACAATTCTGACATCTTGCACAATACATGCCATAGAGAGAAAAGGCCTTTTTTTTTCATTTTCTGCTTTTCTGACAGCGAGACTCCAATTACAGTGCCAGATGAAAACAACCCAGATACACTCATTCATTTTCTCCTCACCTTTGGGTTAGGATGACGACTAATGATTAGGCTGACTGGGCCTGGTCCACACTCACTCAGGATTGCGTAGGCTTCGCTTAACGCTGCGTGACGCAGGCTCACAGAATCCGCCTCCAGAATCTGGTCACCCCGGCTGCACAGAGACACAGAGTCACCTAATTACAACCACCTTCCACGCAAAAAATCTGTACTTTCAACTGATGGCCAAGATTTTTCAAAGACACAAGTGTTCTGGAAAAGACGTGACTTTCAAAGAAGCCAGTCTTGCTGCTGCTCCCAGTGATGTGAATGGTTTAAGTCCTCTTTGAGTTCATGAGGGAGGCTCAGAAATCCCTTCTGCACTTACTGTTAGTGCAAAAAACTCTATTAAATCAACCAAGAAAACTAGCTACATTTGGACCAGGGTGAAAGCAAGGTTCAATTCCAGTTCTGCATTCAGGTACTTATTGAGCACACAGAGGAAAAATGAGATTCAGATGGGCTGTTCCTTCACACCATATTGAATTACTTAACAGAAACACTGATAACAAATTCATGATTTAGATATGAGTTTATGAAATGACTCCAGGAAAAAATTGAGCTTGGTAAACTTGTATTTGCTAAAAATTAATATATAGAATCCATTAAAAAGGAAAAAGAAAAAGAAAAAAAACCCAACAAAACTCTCCTGAAAGGAAAACACACTGTGTGATTTAAAAGGGCATGTAGTGATAGGACGAGTGAGTATGGCTTTAAACTGAAAGAGGGCAGGATTAGATGAGGTATTAGGAAGAAATTCTTTACTGTCAGGGTGGTGAGGCATTGGAACAGGTTGCCCAGAGAAGCTCTGAAAGTGTTAGAGACCAGGTTGGATGGAACTTTGAGTAACCTGATCTAGTGGAAGGTTCCCTGCAGATGGCAGAGGGTTTGAAACAAGATGATCTTTAGCATCTCTTCCAACCCAAACCATTCCATGATTCTATGATTGTTTAGTTTTGTTTTCTCAGTTTCTTAACTCTTGCTTATGGTGCTCAGACATCTGGAACTATTCAAAAGAAAATATCATCAGCTAGGGATATCATTAAAGCATTCTCCATAATTCCTGAAACATTTGCTTTAAATAGACACTCTCAAAGAATCTACTGCTGCTGGCTTGTGCTGGGCTACTTGGGACAATGACATTGTGTTTACACCATGAGTACACACACCAAAGGCAAAATAACTTTTGCAATTCAGTAACCTGCACTTCTGGTACAGGTTCAGGAAAGTAAAGGGTGACCTATCGGTTGTGCAATCATCCCACTGCTCTGCCCATCCTTTAAATTTACACAAATGGAGTCACTTACACAGCCACATGACTGAGAGGGGGAGCTCAGATACAGAGGAACTGGATTCAAGCATCCCCTGGCATTGCAAAGTCAACATTTGATTAACAATGTTTTCCAAAAATCAAAACCATCCTGTAAGTCTTGGCCTATGAAGCCATAAATTACTGATGGGACAACAGAAGCAATGTCTCAAAGAAGCAAGCTAAAAATCTGGGAAGTGTGCCTGGATATAATCAATCACGTAAACCTAATAAACAATACAGCTGTTACATACAGATGTAACCAGCACTGCAATATTTTCCAAAGGGGCCTACAGGAAAGCAAGTTACCATTAAATGCTGTCTCCTATAGACATTGCTATATGATAGGAACTTTCAAGGGTTTTGGCAGCAATGCCACCATAAAATTATCTTCTTCCTTTATTCCAAGAAATCAAATTTCTCTATCGCAGTTTTTCTGGTGAGCCAGGAAACAGAAGGCACTCTCTAGCCATGTGAAAGCAAGGCATTTGCTCAGCCTCTCTGCACCAATGCTCACACCACACGTTCAAAGTGGATCACACAGTCCCAGCATGTCTTCAGCACAGACTCCCCTCTAGAGACATGATCCCAGCACCCACCAGCATTCATGCAGGAAAGCAGAAAGCGGCAAGGTTTCCTCCAATGGCTTTCAAAAATGAAGCCTCCACGAGAGGAAAAGGAAGTAAGTTTCTGTCACTTAATCCAATGTAAAGCACAAGGGAACCCTGGGTATGATTGCTTCCTAAAGACATCCCAACTCCATAACAGAGTGAGTCAGGCTGGACAGGCTGCAGCAATCCTGCCAGGCAGTGAGTAAGGGCAGAAAAGCACTGTTGCAGCCACAGGTACAGGCAGCTGCAGGAGCACCTACCCCAGCTCTTTTTAGGAGAGTTTCAGGTGACTGAGCTTTTAGCAGAGCTCTGCAAATTTCCTCCCAGTCTGGGGTCTCTGGCTGCAGCTCTCACAAAAAAGCATGAGGCTGCACTTCTTGCTGCTCCCCTTTTTCAAAGGGTGCTATTAGGCTCAGCTTTCTATATAGAGAATTTTTGAAAGAAAACAACCAAACAACCCAGACCTTAATGATCATGCTGTTTCCAGAACACAGAATAATGTTTCCTGAGTATTTAATACTTTGGAATGTCTTTACTTAAATGTTTTCCTTTTGGTGAACTCTTAAGTATAAATTTCTTCCCTGCTACATCAACCAATTGGTGAAAACAAAGTCTTAATCGATTTTATTGTAAAACCACTTCAGCATGCTTCTACTTTAACTAACCTTAATCTGCCATCCATTTTAGCCACTGATCCTGGGGCCAGGCTGTGAATGTATATCCCGGGAGAACTGTTTTCCAGAGTGAGACAACAGGCACCAATGCCGAGTCCAACCCCTGGCTCTGTGAAAAACAAGAAGTACAAAGAAACGTGGCAGATTGTAATCGCACAGGACACACAAGTGTTTGTGTTCCCACATCCCATCTGAGCTCAGGGCTTGTGTTATTGTTTCAGGGCTGGTCTTCAGTGCAGTCAGTCAGGAAGCCAAGACCAACAAGTGGAAATCAGGATTGAAAATAGCTAATCCTGACTGTTTTCTGAGATTCATCACTCTCAGAAAATACTCTGTGTGCCGTGGGAACCTCCTGGAAATGTCGCATGAGATCTGGTCTAGTCTAAGGTCCAAAGGAGCAGGGGCAGCAATCCCATCAAGATGTCACTTAAAATTCTGCAGAAAACACAAGCACAGAAGATGCTGCCAATTGTATTGCTCTCTTTTGTTAAATATCTGTATGGCATTCCTCAGCAAAGAAGCACAAAGGAAGGTGAGGCATTATCTCTGGTTCAATGATCACCTCTGTCCACTTTCACCTTTGCTTTCCTTCAGGTAACAACATTCCTGAAGTAGGAATTACTGGACATCTTACATTCTCTCTCAAAATTTTGAATCCAACCTTTAAAATCACTATATTTTAAGTCTTAAAAATAGGCATATTTGTCTAGCACATATAACATATGCTTTAAGCTTATGAGCAATTATTAATAATGACAGCAATCTTCATAGAGGAGTTCAAACAGGTCATCTGGGAATTTTCCAACACTGTGCACTTTTCCTTCCCCAGAGAAGCCCTCTAAGAGAAGGGCATGGCCACTTGGGCTGCCAAGAGGGTGATTTACATTTTCCCTGGTATCTCACAGCCTCCCTCTTTCAACAGCATGGACACTGACTGCTACCTATAAGAGGCTGGTGATTCTGAAGCAGCAAATGCAAAAGGGGAACTCTTCAGAACTTTTTACATTAGAGGGTACTTTTCCCTCCCCTCCTGTGGTTCAAGGTCAAATGGGCACAGGTGGGTGCACCAGACATAAGAGTCTCTAGCCTATTCCCAAAAACTCCCCTGAGAAGCAGGGATTTGTTCTCCTAGACCATTTCGATGGACCCTCACCTTTATTGAGTGTCACATCCATGACGATCCTGTCCTTGGGGCCAGGTCCTTTGCGGCTGGAGGAGGAGCCATCGGGCTCCTCGAGGCCGGGGACGGGCATGCCACCGCTGGCGCTGGAGCTGGGTGAGCTGGAGCGGCTCAGCAAGGTGGGGGTCACGCAGGGTGTGAGGCTGGGGCTGCGCAGCCGCGTGCGCACCGTCAGCGTCACCACGCCCTTCTTGAGTTGCTGCAGAGACAGCACAGAACCATGGTGAGGTGACCAACACTTGTCACTAAACCTGTACACAGCAATTCATGGTAGTGCAAGAATATGAAGCTGAGGGTGTGAGACGGTAATGAGTGAAGAGGGGTGTGAATCTCTCCAGTGCTACATCCATGTTACCTTAAACCTCTGGATGGCCTCCTGATGGGTCAGTCCTTGTAGAGACTCTCCATTAACTTCTAGAATTTCATCCCCTGGTAAAAAGATACAAAAAATGAAGTCAGCAATATAAAGACTATGAAGATTTAAAACGTCTTTCCTGAACATAAGGTGATCCACTACTATGAGGACTCCAGTTAACTATTCAATAAAAAGCCTTTTATTGTTCTTAATTTATTTTCACTTGTACTAATGTCTCTACAAGTTACTAGTGATGAATTAACAGAGTAAAAACTGTTCTTCAGCAGAAATCCTTAACTTGGCATTCCCATACTCACAAACAAGCTGAAAATGCTATGGATTTTAACTAAAGTCTGAAAATAAATTATTATGACACGAAGTCCAAAGGTACAATAAAACTACCTTTCTTTTGTAAGCATTAAAAGGAGAAATGAGGAACTAAGTGGAACATTACAGCACATCACTTCAAAGCCTGTTCAGAGAAAACTAACGTTGCATCCATGTGCAGAAAACAAATGTGTTCCCTTACTAAATGCCTGTGGCAGAGAAGTATGTAGTAGTTCACATGCTGGGATAGCAAATGTCTTTTTCACCCCAAGGAACCTGTCCTGTCAGATTTCTACCAGTTTCCAGGCTCTGAGTCTTACTACTGACACGCAGCCGTGCTATCTACCTTCATTTTATTAAAAGGAGGTCAGCATGATCCAGAACAACTTCCTGCAATTTTACTTGCGTCTGGGCAAAATTACGTGGGGCAATATCATCAGCTAAGTCCTCCTCTCCTTTCCTAGCCTCAGTAAAGAAAAAAAGAGAAGAGTTTGCAAGCTATGAATAGCCTGCAAATGATTGCTGGGTTTATGGGACAGCTGCTACTTATTGGCTTTCCACGGCAAGTGCACAACCTATGATGCAGGGACGCGAGCTTCCCTCTGGCAGCAAGTGTGACAGTTGGCACTGAAAGCAGCCTCAAATACAACAAGTGTGATAAGATGTAAAGAGGGGAATGATGATATGAGGAGAGAAGTAACACAGGAGCAGCTTGAGAAAAGTAACACAGGAGCAGCTTTCCATGGAAGCAAAGTAACACAACCCCTGCAGAAGGGTTGTAAACCACCACTCTAAACTCATGGTCACTTCGTATTTTCAACACTGTGTTAGGAATCTGTCTGTCTGACACAGCACTCAGACCAGGGTGCAGCACACACAGAGCAGGCTATGCATTCAGCTCAGAGACCAGGACGGGAAAAGCAGTAATAAAACCTGATTATATCTCCTTCTCTAGCCAAGGTGATCTTACTGCCAATCCAATTCTTTTTCTTTTTTTTTTTCTGGTTATGATTCTTCCTTGTCCTGTCAAAATCATACCAGGAGGCTCAGAGAGCCTCTCCCAAACATGTCTCTGTATATAAACCCTTCTCAAACTAGCATCTTTAAGCCAGATGTTGTTAGCTATCTATATTTCTCTGCTGTCGCTGACCCGCTCCAACTGAAGAATTGCAGCTTGCTCCCCTTGTTTGGGCAAATAAAGTTCATGAAAGAGAAAGGGGAAAACAAAGTGGCCACCACGATGCTGGAGTTTCCCCTTCTCAATATGCAATATAATCAAGTTAATTACTATGAATGATCTTCCACAGGATGCACGAATAGGGTATTTTGCATTTTCCATTGCCTCTTGCTGCTAGCCAGGTGCCTAAATACAGCCGTACTTGAATTTTCCTCCTGGACTGAAATAATATCCCGCTGTGGTCCTTTATGTGAAGCTGGATTCTCTCCACCATACCTTCTTTAAGCCTTCCATCAGCAGCTGCTGCTCCATTTGGGAATATTGTCTTCACAAAAATCCCCATGCGTCCACGAGCAGAATCCTGACCTCCCACAATGCTGAATCCAAGACCCTGCAAAAAAGAGAGGAGAAGACACACAGCTGGCACCTTACGCTATTATCACCTGTGTGAGAAAGACTGCCAGTAACATAGAAGACAAGGGAAAGATGAAAACCTAAAACCTTCTGATGAATTGCACTGCCATCTTACTCTCTCCTTCCATTTCCTCATCTACTTTCACTCTATTATCAACGCACTCTTCAGCCCAAAAAGTAGCAGCAGGCACCCTAAGATTATATACCAAAAATTCTGAGATTATTTTGGGTTTTTTCAAAACACTGGGTCAATGGCTTCTCATTTTAAAAACAGTTAACACATTCTTTTAAATTAACAGTCAATTCCTACCCCTGAGATCTATACCCAGGATTAACTATAGGTTTCTCTTATGTCACAGATCCTACATTTCCTCAGGAAGAAGGAAAGCTTCAGAACATGACATAAGGTCAGTGCTGCAATGTCGGGAATGTAGCTGAAAGGAGAATGGCATGTGGGGGCTACCACTCACATGCACATTTTTAATTAATCTGAAGACATATATCATGTTGTATTTAAATAAATCGAGATCAATAGATTCCCCAGGGCTCCATCCATTAGCTCTTACCCTTGCACTACCCCAGCTGGCTATGGGACCATCTTGCAAAGCTGATCAGAGAACTGATGAACACAGCAGAATGAACCTCTCCCCCTTCTGCTGAGTGATTTCCCAGACAAATCACTTATTTGATCTACAACTCTTCCCCATATTTCCCTTCTTGTCACTGCTGTACGTGCATTTTACAGAATAAAGAGAAAAGTCACCGACCAGGTGGACAAGGGAAGTGGAAAACTGTTGTACATTAATGATCTGAAGCCATGGGCATTATTCTTGCCTTGGGCAGTGCTCTGCAGCTGAGGGATGCTGCCAGGGCAAGCACTGTGTTTACAATCAAATCTTTTGTTTCACTCCATGAATGTAGAGCAGGCAACCACAGCTACAAGCTTCTAGTAATTTGATAAGATGTTACTGATTTCTGGAAAGAAAGCAAGTTATTTTCCTTGGGCAGCACAAAGTAACTCCACTAACTGTTCAACCCTGTGCAATTATCAAATGCAAATCAACCTATAGAAAGCAAGAGACTCTTGGCACTGCCGTGCCGGGACACAGTAGTTCTCCCCACAGCTCCATGGGTGGGTTGGGAGAAATCTGCACAGTGTAGCAGTTCCTACACTATCCTACCTTTCCAAACAAGCCCTGCCACTCCACAGCAGGAAACCACCCTTTGCAGATCTACCTACAGATGAAAAACTGTTTATAGGCAAACACTTGGCTCCCAGCCACCAACACGGCAACTCACTGAAAAAATGTTTCAAGTCCCAGGTCTGCACAGGGATAATAAAGTGAGCGCTACTGCACAAATTGCACACTGTGCAATCCCTAACAGAGGAGATCCCCCAAGAGGTGGGTGGAAGGGACACAAAATGCTTTAGGTGGTTCATGATGACTACAGTCTGCATTCTCCCAGCTGCTTCCTAAAACCTTGGAGCTAAGTGCCGAAAGGCAGGACAGGGTGGCTTATCTCAGGGGGAGAAATAATTTAATTTTATGAGAAAAAATAGGGTCAAAAAATAAGTACGTGAACAATGAAGAACTATGTGCTCATCATAGAAGACCCACAGCTCCTAAACCAAGGAAAGTTAAAGCAACTGTGAGTCAGTCTACCCACAGAAGTCACTTTTTCTAACTCTTTGCTAAACATAAAGCACAAGGAATTAGTTTTGCATTTGCGCTTGAAAGTCAAAACAAGTCTTCTTAGTCCAAAACAAATCCATCTGATGACTTTAAAAAGTATTTCACAAAAGGACATGCATATTTTTAGCATATTTAAATGACAGCTCCAATACTAGTGTGGATTTGATTAGGGAAAACAATGTACACCTAGGTTAATGCTTATCTATTTTTCTTTAGCATTCAGCCAGCTGGCATCTAGCAAGTGTGTAAACAAATTATTGGGGAAGAGAAGAGGACTTTTTGACCCTTGGAATTCAGTGCCCTCAGAGAAGCAATCAGTCAGGAGCCTGTCTTCTGGTTCAACGCTTAATTTGCAGCAATTTATTTTTTAAAAAAATGTATCCAGATTCCACAGAGGGAAAATATACTTGTCCATAAATATACATGTGAACAGCTACTGTTCTGTAGCTGCACTGACTTTGCATAAACATGCATATTTAGAGATCCATTATTAATATTTGATATCTCAGTAAGGGTGAAATGCACCAAACCAAAATGAAAGCCACCCTGTGTCAAGTGCATGACACAAACATCATGTCCCCTGTATTTTGCAGGTGTAACTTTGACATTTATGTTTGGAAACGGGATTTGTTTATCATTAGCATTATTGCAGGCTACCTTGACAGCAGCTGGAAGTACAAGAGACACCTCTTAAATGCCAGCTCTTGCTACATGTGAGAAACATGCAGAAATCCTCACCTTGCCTTGCCCTTTCATCAGGACGATGTTGGAAATGATGGACGGCTGGGTCAGTCTCCATGGAGATTCCACTTGGGCAGCACTGAAGGAACGGGTAGATTTCTTCACGATGTGGTAGTCCTAACATCAACAAACAAGGATAATTGCTCTGATTGCTTGGCACAGATACTGGGGATGTCATATTGGGAAAATTGCATGTGTCGGGGAAGAGGGATGCAGTATCTTAGAGATATATTGAGAGAAATGTTCAAGGGATGAAACCCCAGTCACTACAATCAAAGTGAATCTTGCCACAGTAATTTTCCCACATTTCACACAGTAGAATCATTTTGAAATGTATCAGTCACAATTTAAATTAAAAAGACTAAAGGTAACCTCATGATATACTCAAATCCTTATCTGCTAAAAAAAAAAGGAGAAAGGAAAGGAGAAGGGAAAGGCCTACATTTTAAAATCATTTTTAAAAAGAGCATTAGGGATTTTTTTTTTTGCTAAAGTCCTCAGATCTCTAGAACTGCAACTCTTAAGATGAACAGCCTTAGGACCTTGTGGCCACAAGCAAGCAGCAGTCTCCTTCACAATGCTCAAAGAAGTTCTCCACAAGTGGCTAACATATCTCATTTTGGTGTCCAGGCCTGGTTTCAGTCCCATGATGTACCTGTGTGATCCTGTTCATGACCCTTGCCCACTTGTATGAGCTGCCATAGAACTGAGCACAGTGAGGTGCTCACAGCCAGCTCTGCCTTCCCACTCACCTGTCTGGCTCCTGCCGACTCCAGCTGCTGGGGCAGAGAGTGCTTTCTTCCACCCCGGGAATATTTCACTGCTATTTCGTAATTCGATTCACCATTTTCCACTGTCAGCTCATCGTCTTCTCCCACAGATTCCAAGCGGGATCCGGCACCTAGGGAAAACCACAGAAATACATCCTGCAAACATCTGAGAACTGCTTTAGCCTCTCTCACCAGCAGGCAATAATCACCTTCTGCAAACCACAACTTAATGTGCGTTAAAACAATGCTACGCTGTTCCCAGCCAGGCAGTTAGAAACCAGTTTTGATCACACTCAACCAAGAACTTTTCTTGCTGTCATAGGTTTTCAGCAATCTTTCAGTGACACTGAACTCCTCATATTAAGGAAAAGCAGAAGATAATCAAGTTGGTAGCTCAGGGACAGGAAAGAAATTCATCTGTTCACACCCAATGGCACTTGCCAGTGCACTAAGCTCTCAAGCTTTATGTATTTAAAATTAAAAGACCTGACACTGCAGCAGTATTCATTTCTGGAGGTGTCATGTCACTTTGAGAGAATTTTTCCTGGAATGGAAAAAGTAAAAATGTGCCAAAAAAATGCTATTTTCTTTCCTTTTGGCAACAATCCTAGTTGTCTTAAAGAGAGGAGTGCAGAGTTCACATAAGAAACACAATTATTTGTCTTGAATGACATCCTGTAATTAGCCACAGAGTATCCCACTCCTCGAACCACGGCTCCTCCAATGCTCATTTTCTCGAAGGTCCCTGCAGAATCCCCAGTCACAGCAGTTCCCGCACATTTGTTCTTATCATTTTCCCACTGCACAGGGAAGGGCCATTAACCCCTATTTTATAGATGAAAACCCAAGACACCCACCAAATTTGCACAAGCTGGATTTCCTGTTGAGGATTTAAGATTACTTTAAACCAGTGTTATGTTGGAGCTGCCACAGAGTGCAACAGTTCTGATTTCCTTTCATCCTCACTGCCCTGTCTGTACTCCAGAACCATGTACTTCATGGGCTGAGGTAGACTGCAATTTTGCCCAGGAGAGCCCCAAACACATTTTCTGCCACCTCCTCCTTGCCTGGAGACTGCGTGAGCATCACTGCCAGTGGCAGGGAGAAATGAAGCACAGAGCTGGAGCAGCTGCTTTTTTTCACTCAGCATGAAAGCAATTCTGCTGATGCATCCATAGGCAGAATTTGTACCCACTGTCCAGAGTGCAATTTAAACCTGCTCCCTGCTCTGGGATCTGAAATTACCTCTTCTTTTCAACTCCCCTTGCCCCAGCACACAGGCTGCTGCTGCTGCACACAGATGGGATAGCAATCTTGGCAGGACTGACATCCTGGCATTCTTTCATTCCCTGGCACCTACAACTAACCCTTTCCCATCACTTCTCCCTCTCTTCTTCTAAGAGAACAGTTGTAATTCTGTGTTTTCTGTCTGTCTCCAAAGGCATCTTCCCTTCTCATGCTGCAGTCCAGGCTGGCATATGCTCCCGGCTCACCCACAGCTCAAGTGCATCAGCACTCATGGGAGCAGAGTCTGGATCCCCACCGAGCCACCAAGTCACAGCCTCAGGGGCTACAAGAAGAGGAGCTCCCTGCAAGATGCTAAAAAAGCATTAGGGTTGAAAATGTGATCAAGCTCTGCACACAGATTACTGTTAAGACTTGGGGACAGAGAAACAGAAAATCTGGGTACTAGTCACCACAATGGGCATTTTGATCAAAGCAGACTGAAATATATAGACAATGCAAATGGTTAAAAAAAAAAAAAAAAAAAAAAAAAAAAAAAAGAGAAAAAAAAAAAAGAAAAAAGATAAAAAAAAAAAAAAAAAAAAAAAAAAAAGAAGAGAAGAGAAAGAAACAAACAAAAAAGAAAGATGCTTCTAAAGTTTTGCCTAGTATTTCTGTTCCTACAATAGTTCAGCTCAGGAGACTGAATGCAATTATCTTATAGATGGGATTTTCCTTCCAAAATAAACTAATATGATGTCAAAGAAATGCTATCTCACTTTTAGAGAGCTAAAATAAATACATTACATTAAAAAATCTACAACTGCTATCTTCTATCAGCCCAGCTTTACCTTGGGATCGACTTCTGTATTTCAGTATGCCACTTGCCAGAGCTGAACACTGATTGCTTCCTTTGGACACTTCTGTACAAGCTGGATCTTGAGACTTCTCAGTTTCCATCACCTAAAAGAAATAAAAAAAATTAATTTCTTGTAAACTAGAGATGCTGATGATGTTTTTCCCATTTTCATTACGGGATAGAAAATTCCACTGAGTATTATCTTTGTTTCCAAAACATGTCTTTGTATTAAGTTAGCATACATTTGCTGTAAGCAATTTTTAGCACTACCTTTGGACACTATGGCCAGGCATCCTCTGCAAGATACCACACTACTGCCCCCAGAATGCATCCAGCAATTGTGGCACCTCACTCAGGTACTTCTGCATGTATTTGAACAAAATTCTAGCTTTTATTTCCATTTGTGCAGCTCTGCAGGCATCCAGAGACACCACATTTTTATAGAGAAAACCACTTTTAAAAAAGCATTATTTTATTGTTAGTGTCTGTTGAGCACCAATGCAAAGCTTGATGATGAAAAGCTTATTTAAAAGAAAGTTATGACAGCTAAGCACTTAATAAGCTTGAAAGTGTGCAATTGAAGTTTACAGGTGGAATCACAACCCCACCACCCTGAGCAAATGCACCAGGACAGGAGGAGTCTGTTTACCGACAGTGTTTGCCCAGACACCAAGTAACAAGGTAAGCAGCACGGCCGCATGTCCTCTGCCTTCTGCTCTTGTGTGGTCAGGGAGAAGCAGAACTGCCCATGGGCAGGCTCTGCCTACCCCCTGCATTTTGGAAGGTGCTGGTGAACTGCTGGAAGTCAGTTTTAAAAAAACTCCACCCAAGTAACCAAACACTTTCCTGTAAAAATAATTTCTGCTTCTGCTATTCAATCTTAAAAACGTCAGTCTTTCCCACAACCTGCCTCCCATCCCCCAGTTCCTCTTATACCCAAGCCAACAAAGCCAAAGTTTATCTTTTGTGCAAAGTCTAGACTTCATGATTTCAGTTTGAACAGTAGAAACTTCAGGAAAACATAAAACTGGCAGAAAACAGGAATGGAAACTCCCCCTTCAACATGAACAGCTACACTTAATTTAAACATAGTTTGTACATCCTAGCTAGTAGTTGTTGATTTTTCAAGGCATTGCAGCAACTACTTTAGAGTCCACTTCTAGCACCAAATGCTTTGCAGCTCACAGTTCCATGTAAACTTAGAATCATCTGATTCATTCATCAGCTTGAAAAACCCCAGCACTCACAATTTGGTCATCCTATTGAGGGATTCATTCCAGAAAATATATAAGACGTCAGATTCAAAAATCCACCCAAGAGACCCAAACCGTCAGCAATTAGCCCACAGCCAAAGCATCACAAGCTCTCCTTCCAAGAGATTTCTGGGATACCCAGAAGACAGCAGAAGCATGTGGAAATGAGACAGGACCTCATAGATCTCACAAAGATACATTGAAATTTACCACATAAGT
Organism: Orthonyx spaldingii; assembly: GCA_013397795.1. NCBI lineage: Eukaryota > Metazoa > Chordata > Aves > Passeriformes > Orthonychidae > Orthonyx > Orthonyx spaldingii. Next base: position 435,484 of record VZTJ01005318.1, on the reverse strand, counting down.
GAGAACACTCTTTATGAAGTGAGGATGCCTCCCCTGTAGATGGGTAGAAATAATTTCCACAGACACAAAAATCATGTGGTGGTACAGGTGTACAAAGCAATTGGTGCACACGGCCAGTGCTAAATCTGTGGTGGGGAAATACATGAAGCAGAGGGATAAAGAAAAACAAGAGTAATGTCTCCTTAAAGCAGTCAGTTTTGCTGGTATGTTGTTTAACTAACCTAACAAACAGGGATGTGTCCAGTCTGACTTTTCTGGAGCTGAGCACAACACAGCTCAAGTTTGGAGCTCTACAGTCCTTGGTTTCTGCAGTCTGTGTGCACATGGGCAGATATACCTGATAAGACCACACAGCTCCCATCCCAAAGCTGGACCACTTCCTCCAGCTCAGAGGATGTGGGAAAAAATTACTTAGTTTGTAGCAGTGTACAACCAGATCCTGAAATCATCTCTGCCAGGGCCAATTTTCACCCTGAGCCCAGGCTCAAGAGTGACCTGTTCAGTATGTCTTGCGCCTCTACTACATGGGGTTTGAGTATGGCTTGTTGCCAATATGTTGGTGTTTTTGCTGATTTTTATTTTGACTGTGCCACAGGAAAAAAGTACCAGCGTGTTCTGCAACTACATACATTTTCATCTAGTGGGGGTGGGAAGAAAAACAGGACACAATTGCCACTTGTATTAAAACTGTGTACCCCAAGCTACCTTCCCCTCATGGCAATCCAGGAGCCTGTGAGCCTACAGACATCAACTCCACAAACCCCACGTATGATCCACAGAAGGTCACATGTGTGCAGACACCAATGCTAGGGTGCCTCAAGACAATCTCAGCAGCTTCCTGAAATTATATTTTATCCAACTAGCCTTCAGACTACAATTAGGAAGTAAAAACATTTAAATTATCCATGTCTGTGGGGTTTTTTTTCTTTTGGCAGAAGTATTTTTCTGACACTATAAACACATAGGGGAAGACACACTAGCATTTGCAATGAAGTAGATATTCTTTAAGTTGTTGAGCTTGCCTAATAAATCACCAGGAGTTCTATCTTATTCTGAAAACACTTAGAAATCTGATCTACAAAGCTTGCAAGAGCTCCCCAAAGGCGTGTGTCTGTAATCTTTGGCTCTCTCATGACTTAGACAAGAAGAAAAACCCAGCTCCACCTTATCCTTCTGGCCGTGAACATATCACTTTACTGTCTCAAGGTGGCTGCCCAGATTTAACCATGCCATTTTAATTTTCCTCACTTTCAAGGAAATGAAGCTTATTATTTCAGTCCTGTAAGTCTTTTATTAAACTAAACCAATAATCCCGCCCAATGCTGTCCCAGCGTTAAGGACAAGAGGAACTTTAACATGCACAGTAGTTTGAAGGGAGATCTAAAAATAGAGCCCATTTTGCCAGTTCATTAAGTAGCTCTGGGATCAAGTGACGGTGACATCTCAATTGATTTCAAAGGAAATGGCGCTATCAGGGACATGCGGTCCTGGCACTGCACCAGAACGAACAACTGCCCTCGGAGTCCTCGCCTGGGCAAAGCTCCAGCATGACCAGGCTCTTAATTAGGCAAGATGAGGAGCAGGATTATGATCGTCTGCATTGTTTAACTGCAAACAGCTTGGCAATCCCTGCCAATCTACAAAAACAAGACGGCACACAGAGGTTGATACAATTTAATAAGCAAACTGCTTTTCTGCTGCCCTTGCAGAGCTCCTCAGCTGCTGCCTTTCCCATCAGCAAGCCCACCTGACTCCCCACAGCACAGCCCAGCTGGCTCTGCCAAGGAGCGCTAGCAGCATGCAGACCAGTTCATCCTGGTGGTTTGGGAAAGAAACAGCAAAAACCAGTCTGAGAAGTCTGCAGCATGCCAAAATCTGCCTTTCCTGCACTGGCAAAGCAAGTTCACCAGCAAAACCACTGCCCTTCCTCAGAACAGCCATGTGAAAGAATAGGTGTGCCCCAGTACAAGCTCCATGGGAAAATTCCACATCTTCTCTGGTCCCATTCACACTCTGTCCTGGTCTCTGGCCATGACAATTTTTCCTTAAGCAGCACTACCCCAAACATTTAACCATGAATTGCCCCAACACTGCTGTCTGTGGGGCAGCCATCAGGAGGAACCCCACCATCCTCCACAAGGAGCCAGCACAGACCCCTTAGAGCAATGCCCGGGACACCCAAAGCAAACCTTCGTCTGCACAGTCTTTCTTCCTAGTCCCTTGAGACTAGCTGATGCCTTAGAGCCTTTAACCTTTAAAAAAATTTTCAAGATTTTTTTCCAAGATCTGGTATAATTCTAGCTGTTTCAGTTATTTGTGCAATTACTTATTGCTTTATGGGGCACAGCATGCTTTAAGTCTTAAATGTATCTGCTAGGCAGGGAACTCCACATGCTCCTTTGCCTTGCACAGAAAGTAAAATACCTTCACTTTTAAATTAGCTCTTTTTCACTTTAATTGAATCCATCTCACAGATAAATTACAAACTGCAGAACTATAATTTACGAGAATTAACACTGCAAGTGATGCAAAGGACATGGATTTTCTAATCCTGGACAGCACTGAGTTTTCCATGCCTTACTGCTCTGTTTTAGGGCATGTACTAAGCTGCACAGATCCTAGAAGGAGGCTGATGAGCTGGGACACTGCATGAGGGGCTACAGCACCCAGTGGCATTTTTCCAAAACATAGCACATACCAAGGCCCAGGGAGCTCCCTCAACTGAACCATAGGTCTCACAAGAAGTCCAAATTAAATCCACACTCAGCAATTTTTGGTGCAAGCTAGAAAACTCCCCTCTTCCAAAGGGCACTGCATTGCTGCTCCCCTCTGTCATGACACAAAAGCAGAGAACCACTTGGAGCCAGGGAAGGAGGAAAAGAGAAGGAGCATCACCTCCATGTCAGCACTAATTCCGTGTCTTAAACTGGCACCTCAGAAAAAAAACAGTGCCCTGGTTTCTCCCCTGGTGCAAAGGGCAGACAGCAGTTCTGCACATTCACCACGGAGGCTTCAGGAGGGCTCAAATTTGGGCTGTGTTTAGCAGCACTGGTGAAAGAAAGCATCCGCCACCTTCCCAGCAGCTCGCCTGGGAATTACATGTGCTGGTACCACCAGGTGCAGCCTGTACTTCCTCCTGCCCAGCCAAAGTGGACGGGAACCCAAGGCCTCCTTTACTTAATTTTAAAGAAAGTGTTGGAAAACTCTGGGGTCATGTGCAGCAAGCGATCAGGAAATCAGATAAACAGTCAAGAATTGGAGCTGCCCTGCTTTCTGAATAGGTGGAAATGCCAAATAAACAAAACAAAAGATTTTAAAGTGGTCTCTAAGAATGTCTTGTCTGCCACTTTACCAAATGCCTGCACTCAAAAGCAGCTCTAAACCTTCAGTGTAATGTAGTAGTTGCTAGAGAAGGAATTACTATTCACTTCAGGAGGCACATACCCCCAGCAGTTATTTTTGTGTCTCTTTTCAAAATCTACAGAGTAGTCACACACAAAGCTGCACAAAAAACAAAACCTGGCATTCACCAGCACAAAGACAGCAGCAGTATCTGCCCATGCACACTCTGTAAACAGACTGGAAATGCACTATGGCAGAGCTGAGCTACTTTCATCTTCCAGAATGTTCTATTTATTTTTCACAAGACTCTCCAAAACCTTCTTGAATGTGTTTGATACCAGGAGCCACAAAGTGTTGACCACTGTTCAGAGGATGCTGGCAGGTTCTTGGTGTAGCAGGATCCAAGCTCTGCTGGCTCCAATGACTCACTGGTCAGAGTTGCAGTTAAGCAAAGCACACTCCATTTTCAGATTCCCAAGGAGTCACTACAATTATTAATAATGTTTTGAAGAGAAAAACCTTCTAAAAAATATCCTTTTAAATAGGAAGAAATGCAGGAAATGGCTAACACAGCCAAGTTTTCCAAGAAACACATATCACAGACAACACATGCCTTGGAAACAGTAAGATGCTCCCAGCTAAACAGTTCCCAATCCTTTTTGGACCAGATTACTCTTCTTCTGGAGTATATTATGATTTTCACTAGAAACAGCTTTTGAGCTAAAGGAAATCAAATGCACACAAACAGATCCCTGCTGTTCTCTTTTTTATGCTTTATCCTTTTTCCCCCCAAATATCAAAAAAGGACACATGCTTTCCATGCAGTTTAGTCACTGCCCACGAGATGTCTCTATGTGCTGCAGAGAGATCCCAGAAGACCAGTCTTAGTAAACAGCAGAGACCTAAAGGATTCCATGAATCTATGACAAACATGGAACTCAAGCAATGTGAAAACTGGTTCAGCTACTCCATTATTTTGTTTAATACATGCTCAGTTCATGACTTAGCACAAATCTGGAGCCTTTACATCATGACAATAAATTGCTTCTCTTTTTTTTTTTTTTTTTTAATGACAACCTTTTTATTCCCAGTGAGGGCCAAAACACGCAATAATCGCTCCTCAAAATAAACAGCTCTCCTGAGAATGAAAGGCGACCTTCTTAATACCGACATCAACCAACAGCTGCAGAGAGCATTCCCATGACGCCACTGGTGGGAGCTTTGGATTTCAGCTCCAAACTGGCATTTTATACTATCCTAGACATACAAGAAGATATGGAATTAAGTAAGAAATAAGTGTCTTTCATACCTGCATGAAGTGTCTTTCACACGTGCATCTTCAAGGATCTAAAGCCTCATACGTTATAGAGGCTGCACAGCACATCTCAAATGAGTTTTACCTGATCCCAACCACAAATGGACAGTGTACACGCTCAAAAATTTGCAGATATGGTACTGCGAAATTCACAGTATAGTTCTAGAGCCTGTATCATCCTTCGTCTAATGTATGTGAACGGCATGGCTGTGACAGCATTTCTCTTGTTTCAGTGCCATGAGGGTGTTATTTTTAGCTTGTTAAAGGCAGTTCATCTCCTTCAAAACTGGGCAGTTATCCAAACAGCCAAAGGAGAGACAGGCTGTACTGTATCTGATGCTTTATGGGAAAAGCCCTCATTCACAAAAACAAAGACCATGCAGAACCTGTACCACAGATAAACTTGTGTTTCTATTACTCTGCTGACTCTGCTTTCAAATATATCACATGGCAAGAGAAAAAATTGTAACTCTGGGCTTTGTTTACACTGTTATTTATGGTCAAGTCAGAAAGGTTATCTTCCACCAGCCCAAGCAACAGGAGGTATTTTACATTTTGTAGACTACACCACATCCACAGAGAACCCTTCAAGTACTGACCCCTGGGTGAAAGAGTTTTCTCTGGTCTTGCCTTTAAGATGGAGGCAGTAGGAAGAGGACCAGAAGGGCTGGGAGCCAGGCACAGGGAACAATATGAGTGCTCTGAGAAGCTCCCTTCTGACATGAAGAATGCATTCATGTTAATGTCTCCTTGAGAGGTGAATTTTACAATGTGTGAAAAACAGTAATTCAGTGACACTGCACCCCTGAGGGCCTTTCAGCACTCTTCCTCCTCTCCCACCTCACGTGATGTGTGGCAACACCTTCCTCTAGCCCTGACCAGTGTCACACCACCACAATCAGACCATCGCTGAGCAACCCCTCCTCAAGTTCAACTGCAGTTGCTTGTTGTAATGTGATAGGGCTTCTAGAAACAACACACACTGTGTGAACAAGATTTGGTCTCCAAGCATTTTGTCATTTCCTCTTGCCCAAATTCCTAACTATATTTATTCTGAAAACTTGCTTCTGGAGTCACTGCAGGACCCATCACATCTCATCAGCCACAGCATGAGCGAAAGGCACTGCATGGGCACATACCCATGGATATGCTGGACAAGACTAGACCTCAGAACGGTACAGTACAGCCAGACTTTCAACAAACTCAGCAGTTACAGCTGAGCAGCAGCTCTGAGCCAGACCAAGGCACAGCTGGACCCTTGTCCTTGCCTGCCCCTTCCAAGGGTTATGTGGCACAGGGTAGGATCTGCAGACATTGCCAGTACTCACCAGGAAGAGGAGAAGAGTTGTTGAACCCTTTCCAGGACATAACTAAGCCCCACACTAGGCTCTTCAATTTCTTTCCCTTCCCCCCCCCCCTAAGTAAACCATTTCATTGCTAAGCAAATTTCTGCCAGCCAGGAAAAAATCTTTTTCTTGCTTTTCTCCCAGCCATGCAGTGCAGTTTGAGGAGTGACCCATGTTTCTGCAGCCTGTGTTGAGACTGCAGTTGAGACTGCAGTGCCCTAATGGGAACAAACACTCCAATACTCTGAGTAAAGAGGGCCCCTCCCCACGCTCTGCACACATTTAATTGTTGAGTTATGCTTCCTGTTCCTTCTCAATGCTAATGCTTTCTCTGAAATTCTCTCTCAGTGTTTCCAGAAGAACTTTTGACCCCAAGACTGTTTTTACAGTTATAGCATTGTTATCCTCTTCTTCATTATGCTTGCATGGCTACAGGTAATTATGTACGGATTCCCTGGTAAGACAGAAAGGCTCATGGCAGAAAACAACTAATCAGTCCTACAGCACAGAAAAAAAAATATAAACGAGGAGGGAGCAGAGTTAAACAAATGCAATTCTTCACATTCACCAAACAAGTTTATTTATCCCCTTTCAGCTACATGTCTTGTGTGGAAACCACAAGTGGATTTTGGCAGGGATCAGGTAACCCGGATCACGCAAGGAACCTTTAACAGGAGACATCCTGTTTCTGTTGCTGGTAGGAAGGTGAAGACCTTGCTGGGTCATGGCCTTGCTGGTCTCCACGTGCAACGCACCCAGCGGTGACGTGAAGGCACATATCACACACTTCAGGTCATCTCAAAATGATTAAATACAAGCTGAAAGGCCCTGATACCCCACAGCAGAGGGTCATGCAGCTGGGCATGCTGCCAGAGGCTGTGTCCCCAGGGCTTGCCTGCATGGTGAGCTTGGGCACAGGGAGGTGAATTCCCTTCCCAGTGCCCCCTCAAAAGGCAGAGATAAGGATGACCTCCTTTTCTCTTTCGTACAGTTATTCTGCATGGAATAAACTCAGCTCAGGGTCCTGCCTCCAGCATCAGGGATGGCAGATACCCAGGGGAGAACACAAGATTTAAGTCAGAGGAGGAGTCCTCAGCCTTCCATCCCTGCTTCCAGCAACTACAGATCCAAACCTTCCGAGGCAGATACTGTGTTTACTAACTTGTTGGAATTTCAAGCCGTTAAAATTAAGCTCGTCACTGAAGCTGAACATTTTAAAAAATACTCAGACCATCAGATGCTGAACCACACAAAGACAAGTAACTTTTGAAGCAACTAAGAACGGCATATGCTTCTGTCTAGGGACCAAAAATGCCCCAAATTGATTGAACACTTTGCAAATTCTTGGTCGATGAGCTTTCTCTTTAGAGTTCACTTTCCAGGTTGCACCACCAGCCAGCAATACAGTGACAGATTCAATTTCAAGCAACAGAAACACTAGTAAAAGAATTAGAATTAAAAATAAATCAGCCAAGGCAAATACTATCATATTATCCTATTTCACACTTGGACATAAATAGTGACATTTTAGAATAGCAGTGTCAACTTCACATGGCAAAATATGGATTGGAGTGGAGGAGTTTAAAATCCCCAGAGTGTCTCAGGACCATTTAGGACAACAAAACTCTCTGATCCAGTGTTTCGTGTCTGAAGTTAAGGAACATTTTGGCCAAACTACTTCTGAAAGAAATGCACTTTAAAGATATTAATGCAATCCTTTTTCTGCCTGGCAGCACAAGCCTTAATAAAGTTAGAACTTTAAGGCATGTTTAATGTAAAACAAGGCTTTACATAAGGAGACTGCGAAAGCAGAACTCCAATTAAATTGTATTATGCGATTTTTATTAATGGAACTTAACAAGTGGACTTTCAAGTAAGACTTAAAGTGGTATTTTTCTTAAATTATAGTTTTCAAGTGCCACTAAATTTTTCTGCTGTGTCCTGTGGAAGCTGACTAGCTCAGACTCTATTTCCCTGTCTGAAAATGCTGGAGCAGAACTTAGAAGAGTTGAAAAAAGCCAACTTGCTCATGGGGAAATTTTTTAAGCACCAGCATCTAGAAAAGATAGTTTTCATTTTTATTAATTTTTTTCACAGAATTTTGAAGTAAGTCAGGTTGTAAGGGACCTTGTGGGGGCATCCCATTTCAAAACAGTGACAACTCACATCAGTTTCCTCAAGAGCCTGGTCCAGTTGAGATCTAAGTAGCTACAAGGAGGAAGATTTGAATATACACCTTCATTCCAAGTGTTTGGTTTTTTTGCCTAGTTCAGCCTTTAGGTAATCAGGTGCTAAAGCAGCAAGTCCATTGGGTCTGTTAATTATGGTCCTGAATACTCAGTGGTGAACTATATTCGCAGAGAAGTTAATGACAGAATACCTTTGACAAACCTAGAAGCTTCTGAAAGTTTTGTAATATCTTCTAGACTTGTTTAAGAATGAGACATTGTTCTGGGTGAGAAAAGGGACAGTGAAGCCTCAGCTGACAATAAAAGACTCTGAATTACTCATTATGACATAACCACCCAGCACCTGACAGCATCCCTTTAAGTCCCTCCAAAGCCCTGCAGAGTAAACAAGAAAATCCATTAACCTCTTGTCAGAGATGAGAAAGGTAACTCCTGGACAGTGCTGAGTTGAGAATCAGCTTCAAATCTGACATCTGACTCTTAGACTGAGATCATAGTCTCAGTTACCTGGTCCAGACCTTGAGTACCACCCATCCTGGAAGTCTAATACAATTACATTTGCACTGATTAAAAATAGTCCAGCTTAGTTCCTACTTTAATCCTCAGTCACGCTGTCATCCCTTAGCTACAGTATAGATATAATGGAATATACGTGAGAGAAAGAGAAGACACATGAATATCATCAAAAGCGTGAGAGCAGCAAAGAGCAGTGACTTCCAAAGAAATTTTGCAATAATTGATTTGACTATACATTTATATATAATTTAAAAAAAAAATCTTGTAATGCTTTGATTTCATACCAACCTTGAAATCAGCTTCTAAGCTCTGCTATGAAAAATCCCCCCCAATCTCACCAGGTGGAAAAAAGACACATGAATTTTATCTCTGCCACCATCCTTGGTGGCATGCAGTGTTTGCACAGCCCAGCTCAGACTGTCCACACCTGATGAGGATGGATGAGGATGAAGGTAATGCTAAGAGGTTTACACTGTACAGACTGCCCGCCCCAGGCTGCAGAGAACCCTGTCTGCACTCCAAGGCTGACACAGCAATTACAAGGGGAACACATACACAATCTATGCTTTGGGTCAAAAAAGCAATAATTTCATCTGCAGATCAAGCAAAAACAGAAGAGGTCCTGAGAGTCACCAATAACTTATTACATTCCCTTAAATTACATCCTTTCAACAAAAGAAATTAACAGAAGCAGAAAGGACAATGAGAAAAATCTTGCTGTTACTCTTCTGAAGTGTTTATTGTACCCAGATTTCTGTGATTTCCCCTCAGCCTTCCAATGATGTATTCTGAAAGCACAGAGCTATTGCCATCAGGGCCAAGAGTGCCAGGCAGGCAGGCAAACCCAGCTGGCTCTGAGTTAGTGGCTGCCACCACTGCCAGCTGCAGTGGCACTGGGATGGACAGCAGGGCAGGCTCTAAACTCAAGTCCAAGCTGAAGGCTTGAGAAGCTTCAAGCTGGGAGGCTCATGCAGCTGAGTCCTCATGGTCACATGCACCTCACCCTCATCCTGAGCTTCCCTGAGCATTATGTTAATCTGGAAAGGAAGTACTTGATAAAAAAACCATCACTGGCAACCAGGCTGAGCCTTGCTGGAAAAGGCATGAGCAAACCAAGTGATAAATAACTCCTAGTGTGTGCTGAAAGAGTCACTGGAATGCCAGGGAGCTTAATCCTGAAGCCACATATAATTAAATTTTGTCAAAATTGATTTTTATAGTTAAGTGCTGCTGAGCCATAACCTTATTAGAAATTACCAGAACTGGAAGCATGATATGTAGAAGAATTTGAAGTATTTTGACAATCAAACGAATGCTTACATGCCCACTCAAGTTAGCACACAAACACTAGACCAACATCAGCATGCTAGGCATCCCCCATTTATTTGTTTTTCCCTTCATCCCCCCAAAAAGGCAACCTGGCACATAGAAGAGAAGACAGTGAAGAAATAACAAAATTTGTCAGAGTACTAAGATGTGTGAGAGTGAGAATTGTTATAAACATTGACTCAAAGTAAGTCAGAGATGAGAGGCAGGTAGGAAGTGAACATCAGCATCAGTTAGACTACAGCATGAGACTCATCCTGCAAAGCAACCTTTTTACTCGGGTGTAAGTGTAAGAATATAAAATCAAAACAAATCACCAAACCAGTATCATATCTAAGCCATCCAAAGGTTTAACTGATTTATTTTTATTTTAACTGTCACAGAAAAGAGGGAGAGGGGAAGACAAGAAGGGAAAATAAGAAGTAGATAGAAGTTTCAAGTGAATCCACCTGCCTTCCCTTGCTGGAAAACCACTCTGCAAGCTTTTTAGATTAGAAACATCATTTTATTCTTTGTCTGTACAATACAAGAGAGGCCCAGAAGACCTATGAAGTTTCACAGAGCTGCTACATTACAAATAAATAACAATAACCCACTTAATCTCTTCTTAATGCAGCCCTGAAGGGAATGTAAGTGAGATTATCAACTGGCAGCATTTATTCAGCGGAACTTCAACTATAGTTCTCAGCCAGAAATTGCTATCCCTCCTCCAAAGTGTCTGTTGGCTTCAACAGAGCAAATACAAACTTCAGAATTTGCGTCTTAAACTGTTAAAGAAGTTTTGTTACAAAAAGAGGGGAAAGAAGAGCATGTAACTGCGTAAACACGGCGAGAGACTTTGCATCAGATCCAAAAAAACCAGTGGAAGTGGGTGGAAAACAATCAAAGAGAAAAACAAAACCACGATTGCAACACAGGCTGGAGGCCTCGAGAGCTCCTGTTCCCTGTGCTGCTGCCTTGCTGCAGTGCAGAGACGGCAGAGGTTGTGGTAAAGTCATCCCCATTCCAACTTCTCACTCATCCCATGAAGGGAAGGGCTGGGTGGGATGGGATTGCCTCATCCTGAGGAACTGCTCCATGGCAGGCTGTAAAAGAATGTGACAGATGCCAATGGGCATCAAGACAGAGAGAGAGAGACTAAAAATGTCACACCAAAACCACACTTACAGCAACCAGTTTTTCAGGAGACACATTCACTCCTTTCACATCTTCTTCTTCTGGCTCTTCATTTTCCTTATTGTCAGTGCAAGAGACAGAGTCTTGGACTGAGCAAGTGCTAAGCATGTCTGGCAAACTGGTAGATGGATACTTCAGAAGATCCCCTTCAGAAGATTCCTACCCGAGAGACAACAAAATTATTACATCACATGCAGAAAAACACCAGTGTCACAGTAAAACTGCTCCATCTCACCTGCCCAGTGTGAGCTCCCTGGTAATCCTCCCCTTGTTACACACTTCCACGTGCTCAAACTTTTAATAGTCTGCTTATAAAGAGCAGGCTTGGTTTGCAAGTGCATATATAGTAAACATAGGCCAGTACATGTTTAAAACATTTAGATTTCATAATGAAGAATTTAAAATAAATGCTTCTCCAGCAGCCTGCTCCTCCCCACTTTGGGTTTAGTAAATGTCACTGTGAGCGGACTGAGAGTTGACAGACGTCATTACTCATTCCATTGCATCCCAAATCACACCCTGTGCTCCTGTTCCCTCCCTCTGGATGTTCCCTTCACATGTTGATTTACCTACACCCATAAGAATAATAAACTGACAACCCTGCTTAGGAGAATACAATGAAAACTGACCCACCAGTCCTCTACCAACTCAGCCCTGATGCTCCAGCATCTGTTTCCAGTCTTTGCCATCTTTTCTGGCAGACAAACATGTGCCTCAGCCAAAAGCAGTGGCCAGACAGACTCATTGCTTTCAGAACAAATTCGGTGTTACTGAGCATTCACCAGGCCAAAAAGCAAAGCTGCATCCCTATACTAACAAATAATGCCCAGAAGGAGCTGCTGGAGAACATTTCACCTATCTACACCTTTTCTGGGGCTGCCAGAAACACGGCACAGGCTATATTCCCTACCACTTGCCTTTCCAAGTCCCCTTTCCAGGGACATGAAAACTGTCTGAGTGCACAGAGCACAGGACAAGCAGATTCACAGCCTGATCAGAAAAGTGAAGTTTTATGCCCTAAGCTTATGCATGATGATTATTTTGATGAGGTCACCATATGAACAAACACTTAATTTTAAGGAGAAATATATGCAGTCTACTGCCTTGTGTTTGGGCAGAGTCCAGCTGTCAAAAGGAAACACAAAATGTACCTACTTAAGGTCAAAGTGTGGTGTTTCCAGAATAAACACTGGTGGGGTTAACACCAGACTGTGACCCTGAAGAAGGTCTGCAATGAACTTCAATGTCTAACAGAAATGTTAGAGAAGTCACAGACTCTTCACTTAGAATATGGTGGAATAGAGCCTCGTCTTGAAAAACATGTGTATACAGCATCCGGGGAAGCCTTAAGAACATCCAGAAATTAAAGCCACAGAAACCTGCACTGGGATGATTGGGGAAATTGGAAGGTGAAGCTAAGAAAAAATTTAAAAATACTGACACAGTGGCTTGCTGACACCCTGGAAATGCACATACAAGTGCTCTGTTTGGGCTGAGATGTTCCTGTCACCACCTCAAAGGCCCTGGTGACTCCCACACTGCAGGCAGGTCCTTATTTGAGACCCCTGCGTGCTTCTGGGAGTCAACTGGCCACCCACCAAACACCTGTGGCAACCCAGATCTGGGGGCAGCAAGATGTGATCCATGGAGAAGAGCAAACAGGGCTGAGCAGGATTTTCTTAAACATATAACAAAAATATTACGTAATATCCCCTCAACCTCTTCTGTGATCAGGGCAGAACAAAGAGTCCAACTGATAAACGAGTTCCACTCTCATTTCCCTGAAATTTCATGTTCCTTTATCTGTAAGAGCTCCACTCCACGCTATTAACAAGGACAAAATAAGGAACTCAAGCAAAGGGATCATCATCAAGAAATCTCAGGCAAACAGACAGGACAGAGATGAAAGGTACACAGGCTGTACAGGCAGGAAGCAGAAGAGGCTCAGAACAGCCTGCTTTACTTAGCATGTAATTTTAAGAAAATTGTTTTGGCCAAAACTTAGGTAACGTCTGCATGAATAAATACTCATCTGCACACTGAGTGACAGTGACAGTACAAGCAAATCATTAATTCAGTCTATACTGTGCTGATTTGCCACAGATTTATGGCAGCTACTGATATATTTCCCCTTGCTGTGCATTAAATTTAGTGCAGCAACGTGCACACATGATTCCCTATCGAAAATATGCCCTTTTCACGCAGCACTTGCGCAAATATTTGTGGATGTACATTTGTGATACCACCCAGGAGATGTCTGTACCTTGCTAGAGACCACCAGCTGCACCAGGCCAGCGGCCGAGCGAAGGAGGGCCACAGCGTCCTGGTGGGAGAGCCCCACCAGTGACTGCCCGTTGATCATGAGGAGCTCGTCGCCGGCCATCAGCCTGCCATCCCTGCAGAAACAGAGTGGGAACATGGAGCTGCAGGTTGGTCCTCCCCCAGTGCCGGGCTCCGGTGGTACATGGTGGGACGTGGAGGCACGGACAACACGTGAGCTCACTAAGCTAAGCTTGCACTGATCAGGGCAGTGTTACTTTCTAGGAAAAGGGGCTCAGGAAGGTGCCTACAGGAAATCATTGTTATAACCAGGGGCATTTCATCCTCTTTGCAGGGCTGAGACACCACAAGTCTTCTCTGTGACCCACTGGATTAGATCAGGTTACAGCAGAAAGCCCTATCTCCACCCCATCAGGAACAGGAGCAGGGCTGGCAGTGAGCATCCTGGGCTGCAGAATTAACCCCATGGGAAAGGCACATCTTCCATAAATAGACTTGGGGGAAAAGCCCTACGAGCCATCAGGCTCCTTGGTTTTCCCTCCATCACTACGGAAGTGTTTGATCTGTCTACAGTTTGGACTAAACCTTCTAGAAGAATCTTCAGTGATCAAACACAAAAGTTTTTGCTTTTAAGCTAAAAATGCCATATTCTCACCCTCACACAATGGGAGGGCAGAACCCCTACACTTTTCTCGTGAACCCATGTAACAGCGATGGCTTCCGTCACACCCACCACCATGAAGGCATCACTGTCACCTCACCTGTCTGCAGAGCCACCTTCCTCCACATGGGTGACGATGATGCTGTGAGGGGACCGCTTCGACCCTCTGCCTCCTGTTATCTGGATCCCCAGCCCATCCGACCCCTTCAGGATGTGCATCTTCCATACGCGGCAACCTTCTCGCTGAGAGAAAATGTGCAGAAAGTCCTTCAATTTGGATTTGAAACACCAAGAGAGGGCTGGGAGGGTATGGAAGGGAGCTATTTAGCACCTTGCTGCCCATCACCACACACCTGTATAGCCCAAGCTATACTGGTGTTTCTGCTGAGCTTTGCTATGTTAGCTGTGGTCCAAGCGAAGCAGGCAGAAAGGAGGAGGCAGCACAGAGCAGGGTCAGCACGTAGAAGGTTCCTTGCAGGGATGTTTGCAGCTTTTCTGAGCCACGCAGAGGTGCTGCTCTCAATGCCCTGATCCTTCCTGAAGCAACCAGCGGCCTCAAACCCCTTCGCCAAAACTCAAGGATGAGCCGTACAGGGCTGCACAGAAGCAAGACGTGGTTCAAGGGGGACTTTGAACATCAGGTAGTGCAGCTGCTGTTGCAGCACGGACCAGACTGGCATCACACAGCAGTGCTTCCCTCTCCAGAGGGGTTTGCAGGACTTGAGACACAGAAAAGAAAACGCCAACTTCAAATTATCAGCTGCCAATCAAGTATTTCTTACTGGGCAGCTGTCACAGAGATTGTAAATAATAAATTTACCCACTGTGGAGAATAATTTTCAGTATACACAAGGTAATAAGCAATGTTCAGGACACATTTATTGGTTTTGGTTATTTTTAATTGCTATAAAGATTTATCCAAAAAGCAGTTTACAAACTCCAGAGCAATATGAAATGCAAAACAAGAACTAGCTTCCATGAGTCCTACTGGCAGGACTGGGCACAAGGAAACACAAGTATCACAGTATCAGCAGAGCAAAAAAGGAAAGAGAAAAACAAGGAAGCAAGACAAGTGAGGCGGTTGTCAGTATGTTGTCAGAGAGGGGAAGATCCAGGATTACAGAATTATGAAAAACTCTTGGAAGTTTTCAAGCTTGCAAGACAGCAAAATGCACAATTCAGAGGCAATTTTTAAGCCATGTGTTGTAGTCACCAGGCACCAGGTCAGCTATTTCTGACTGAGTATGTTATGCACACAAGTAACATTCTCGCAGTACCCAAACGCCCAAGTAGCAAAGATGATTAAAATTTCATGGCAAACTGTGAAGAGCATGCACAAATTGCTGCTTGTTTCTGAGAAGGAGAACTGCTAAATATATCGGCAAACCCAAGGGTTGTGGCAGCAACCTGCAGATTTTAGGCCAATGTTGTTTATCAGAGTATTAAGTGAAGAAAATGTGCTTTTTTTTCAGTTGATCCCTGAAAGGTTTAAATACAACTTTTTCAGATATAGGAACAAAGAAGTCAGTAGCTACAACAATATCTTAAGAACAAAGTGAAAAATAACAAGAATAATTAATAATTATCAATACTAACATTACTAATGGGAAAGCTAACATGAATATTAATAATAACAACAACTATGATATTAATGAATCCCAGCTCTTATACCACAGGCAGGAGAAGCAGAAAAACCAATCCAGGGTTCCTTAAGAGGTTACCCAAAAGTTTGAGCCTGCAAACATACAAGTGTGGGTAATTTGTTAGCTTGAAAGCCTTGCAGATGAGCAATATCCCAGCAGGTTTAACTGGGATATTCAATGGCTTGATAAAAGCCCAGTCTCCTGCTGAATAACAGGACATGTCAGGACAGAGGATACTTTAAAATAAACTAGAGTGACACATGAGACACTGTGTTAAATGCAGGAGCAAGAGTCAACTATATTTATCTAGTTAAAAACCAGAACTGAACTACAGCATGAAAATGCTCCAGAGAAGTTTTATTGCTATGCAGTACCTTGCACACATAATGAAGACAGTACAACAAAGAAATACAATCTCTCTGCCTGCCCAAAGCAAGCCCAGGCTGACAGGGTAACCATTCATTCTCCTCATAAGAGGCCACTTTGAATGTTCCGTTGTTAAATCCAGTTTGGAAGCACACCTTCCAATCAAGTTCAACAATGCAGTCATAAAATTGCCTTTAATGACTTGCAAAAGCTTTTTGGAACATAAGTTACACCAAGGCCCATGATGTGCAATGCCTTGCTTGCACTCCTCAGCACTCCTCACTATCATACAGTTTATTACAAAAAAAATCCCATATTTAACTAGTCAGCTCTCAAATATTCATATACAGAGCACTTAATAGGAACAAATGGCAAGACTCTGCTGCTCTTGATGCAATCACCCATCTCATTCCCCTTGAATGCCCACTAAAATCAAAAGCCCTTGCAAAGTTATCAAATGCACTTGCAAAGTAAAGCACTACTCAGTCCAGACATGACCAGAACACATCCACAATAAAGACAACAAAACCATCTGGCATATGTCCAAACATGTATTTCTTTCACTCATGTTCAAATGCCACTGTCACCAACTCCTGTGTAAGAAAAGGCTGTCCCTTCAGTCCTTGGTCAGCAGCAGGCATTTCACTGGGAATAAACAACTCAGCATCATCAACTGGAAATCAGAACCCCTCACTGTTCTATCCCTTTTCTTCATAAAACATTCATAGCTCTTCACTTAACCACGCGCTGAAAGCAAACACCCCCCACCACTACACACGTTCCTCTGAGGGATGTCACTCCAAGATTTTGAAAGCTATGTATTAAAGAGCAGATTGCCAGCCTTTCCCTGAGGCGTCTGGAGAAAGAAGATGTCCAGCAGAACCCCCTTTCCCTCCTCATGAAGCTGCTGTGTCTTTTATACAGAGCAGCATGGGATGCTTCAGAGCTTGCTAAAAATGCTGCTGCTTTGAATGCGCATCTTATGTGAGTCCATCACAGGAAAGTATTAATAGTAAAGCTCTGTGCCAATTCCAAGGATTTGTAAATGCATTTGAATTTTACTTAAAGCTGGTTTTGTTGAGTTATTGGAGACTCCCAGGTTCAACTACACAAAGCTTAAATGCTTTAAAAAATAAGAAAAGAAGAAGAAGTAGGAATGAATGTATTTATTTTTGAAATTTTTTTGAAGTATCATATTTTCAAGCTTTCCTTCATGAACAGAAGGACTACATGCTCACTTAGTCTTTAAACAAAAGCTAGGATTCTGGTGCATTCACTCCACTCCAGAGACTTGCAATACCCAAAGGAAACTCCAAGTGTAGTTAGATTTGGCATTTTGCAGGTATGATGTCACTGCCCTTGGAGCCTGCTTAATCCCCGTGCAGAGGACGAGTTTAAATGCTGACCAGTCTTCTTTGATCGGCTGCACGATTCCGGTTGCTGCTCAGCTGCTGTCAGTTCCACATTTCTATTAACATCTGAATTTTCCCATCCTCTCAGAATAACTCTCACAGCATCACTTATAAATAACTTAGAATAACCTCCCCCCAGCTTTGTTCACCAGTGACACAAGAAATCTGCACACGTACGCTCACAGCTCTTGGTGCAAAAGCACTTCAAGCACAAAGCACAGATGAGCTGATGCCAATCCAGTCTCAAACTCTAGAAATCCTCATCAAGGACAGAGAGTGAGGCACGACCAGCTCCTGCAGCCAGGGACCAGGTGATATCTAGCCTTGGTTACTCCTTAGGAGACTAAACTATATATCCCTTAATCAAAGGCAGGTCACAAGCACCGTGTGCAGCACTTGAGATAAGGCTCGAGACATAACACGGGATGAATACTTGTATATGACAATTCAAAAAATATCACACAATTCACCTGAGATTTGGCCAAGATGGACATGAGAAAGACATTCTTGCTTTGAAAGTTTCAAAGGAATAAGAAGCAAAAATTTGTTGTTAGAGGCTTGAACAAACCTTATCTCTGCCTAGATCCACTCCATGGACTTTGCTTGTAATCCCAGGCAGCAGCAGCCCTGTCTACATGGATTCCTCCCAAAAAAGGATTTCATGGACATGATGAACCAACATTTGTCAAAGTCAGTCTCAGAGGACGAGATGAGATTGGGTCATCTCTTGAAATCCCTTCCAGACTTGCATTTTTTTTACTTCCCTCACACAGCAAGCAGAAACACAAATGGTCAAGTCAGGCTGCAGCTGGACTAATGGCTAATTTCTGTTCTCTGCAGTTACATCACTCTTAGTGACTCAACTTTCCTCCCAACCTGGCTCTTTTAAGCAGGCAGCCCTTTGGACCAGATTTTTCCACTTGAATCTGATCAACTTCAAAGTGCCTAGGTTACAAATAATGAAAATGTTTTAAAAGACAGTATGAATATTCTATTTGGATTAATTGCAAAGTGGGGGGCCCAGAGGGGAAGGGTCATCTTATGTAACAGACCTCAAGTGAGAATAGAGAATACAACTGGCAGCTTCCAGCGGGTTCCCACAGGCCATTTTTCTCCACCATGAAGCCATTGTATATCAGGCAGCCTCCGCTGAGCGCGAGCTTACATCTGGAATAAACTAAGAGTGCTGCAGATCAGAAAGGGAGCGCGCTGCCAGCACAACGTGGGGAAGCTCGCCTTCCGCCTGCTCCGAGTGCACACCATCAAATGCTCCATTTCATAAGCACATCATTAATAAAACAACAAGGAACGTTTTTCCTCCAAATGTTGTGGAAAATAAATAAATAAATGAGCGAAAGACATTGGAGCCATTCTTTCCCCCGCTTCTCCTTCACCAGCTAATTGCAGGGGATTTTAAAGGGGTTTGACTTATTTTGACTGTGCCATGTTCAAGAAGCTGCAAATCTGTATATACAAAAGAAAAAAAATTGCTTTGAAATCTGTAATAAAAGACAAGCTTGGCAGGAGCAAGGTGTAAACAAATGGAAAACAGAAATGCTGTAAGTAGCTAAAAAGCCAGACAGTAAAATGGAAAATGTAAAATAGTTGTCTACAGCAACGCACTTTCTGTCACAGCAGCAATTCAGACGAACCTGAGGTAAATATGTAACAATTTTAAAACAAAAACAGAGATAAGCCCTGACAAGACTATCAATAACCATGCGAGGTCTGTATGCACACGCTGACTGACTGACATAGACCTGAATGCAGCCTACGGAATGTCTTCCTTCCTCTGCAATTCAACATGGATTTTTACTGTCTGTCTGCAGGGACCAGTTCTCACTTACAAACTTCACAGGGTTTCCCATTAGGAGCAGCAGAAGCAAACAATGAGATCTTCCTCACCAGCCATGAAGCTGTTTGGGAAACATGACACTTAAGAGAAAGTTCCAAGTTCCACGCATTATAAAAATTTACTTCAATAAGCTTCACAGCAGCTGGCAACTTCCTGCTGATCACACAGAGCTGAAAACCAGCACAAAATGCCCCAAACGGAAACATATGACATTCAGACCTGTAGTGCAACAACCTTCTCTACATGAGCAGGGTTGATGTGGGATAAATTAAAAGCACTACTCCCAGCTGCCTGCCCCACCTTGGATCACATCATGCCTCCTCCCACTATCTCCATTCCCCAGCAGGCAGTTGGGACAGACAGATCTGTAGCTGGGGAATTAACTTGCACCATCACATACCAGGCGAGTAGCTTGAGCACATCAGTCTCAAGATACAGTCAAAAGCCATCACTCTTCACATCGCAGATATTAATGTGAATGACTCAGTACCAGAAAATCATGCCAAAATCTGATTTTTGCAGATTTGTAACAAAGCAATTATTTCATTAGTGGATAATGAGTGTATTTTTTGTCTGATCTTAGCCACGTTATTTTTAAGGCTGATCTGACAGCAGGACTCCTGCTTTCATCTACTACCCTGGGTTTTGTTTTCATAGTTGAACAAGCAAGCTAAACAACTCCAAGATAAATCAAATGCAGGGAGGAAAAAAATCTTAAATTTCTTTATCAATAAATTATTCCAAGACAGGAGTTCTTTGTCCATCCTTGCTGCCTATTAAAGTTTCTTAACACTGAAGCCTTTGGCTTCTACCTCTGGATGATGCAAACCATACAGTTTGTGTCTCCTATACTACTTAAAATAGGAGGAAAATCCCCAAACCCAACAGGAATCACACAGCATTGATGATATGAACTCTCCTTGTCCTCAAAGTAAGAGCCAGCAGCACAGACACAACTGTGATTGCGCTCAAGTGTCGGTTCCTGATCTCACAAGTCCCCTTGTTTGGACAAACAGCCGCCAGATGCTTGGCATCTTTTCACTGAAATGTGAGTACTTTCCCCATGAAAAGAGAAGTGTCCTAGGGGATGAAGCCTGGGGAACAGTAAAAAGCAAAAATATACCCTCCCCCCCAAACACAAACACGTAATTAAAATACACAAAACAGGCAGCACAGCAGAGTGGATGAAAATTCCACGACTTAAAGCAAGACTGTCTCCCAGGGATCCATCTCCTGAGACAGACTGCTTATTGACATCATTTCCTTGGCAAGAGCTTTAAACATTTTATCAGCCAGTGCAAGCACCTGAACTATACCATCACCCCTTACAAAAATCTGCTGAAGTCATTTGTCATCCTGAGCCATCACCATCTGGATTGCACCTCACTGAGCTGCTTCACTTTTGCCATCAACTGAATCTTTATTGTGAGCTCAGACAAGGGATTTTCTCCTCTTGTCTCTGACCCTGGAGGGTTTGTGCCTGGCAATTTCCCCTGAGGAGCCCAGACTTTTAAGGGTTACAGGTGTTTGCACTCTACTGAGTATCTCACCCAGTCTCATGCTCTGATTGGGCTATTGGGAATGACTCGTTGGTTAGTCTCAAATTTCTCAGACAACACCCCTGCAGCCTGCAACAGATTAAAGCCCATCCTACAGTAGGTCACCACACTCTGATGTCAGCTAAAGAGGGGTCTCTCATGGGGACTGATATTACATCTGTCCACAACAGGAACCTTTTGAGTTTGCTCAGTGCTTTCAGCGCTCTGCCTCAAAAATCAAGTGTATGTAGCTTTATAATTCCAAAGAACGCCTGAAACATTACAGCACCTAAGCAAACAGCATACTCTATTTTTAGGCACGTCCACTTGGTTTCAACTATTCACACTTAATGATTAAAACATAAAATGGTGTGAACTTACATTTCAGCTAAAGCTAGTCATCTGCATTTTAGCTGTAGGTTTGCTGTATCTGCAACATGGCACACAAAGTATTTTTTAAAAAGCCCAAATACCCACTTTCTGTGCAGGTGGGAAATGCTTTCATAGTGGTGCTCTCACCTATGGTTTGCGATAGCTGAGGATGGCTGAGACCTCCTGCAACATAACCTTGAACATTCCTGTGCTGCCTTTGGGGATAGCTCATTTCCAAGAGTGAGGACCTCATTTCAAGGTGACACAGTAAAACGAACACATTGCAACTTATCCATTACCAGACTATCTCTACATCCAAGCACCCTTGGAAAATTCAGTACAAAAACAAGATAAAAGGAGGGGTTGCTACTCAAAATTAAAATCTACAGCACTACAGCTGTAGCTATCATTTAAATCATAGCAAAGGCAGGCAGAATCTTAAGTCAGTTGAAAAAATTTGGCAGCGACTTAACCCCAGAAAATTGTGACGATTGTTGTTTTATGGCAAGGTGGAATATAACTGGTAGCAAAAAATATTAACTGTAATTTCATTGCTAGTTACATCAAAGCACTTCCTAAAACCCCAAGCAAAAACAAGGCCAAGTTTTGTCAGTGCTGTACAGCTACAATTAAAAGACAGCCCTTGTCCCTAAGAGAGTTTACAACCCAAAAGAGGCAACAGAGGGAAGACATGCTTATCACAGTGCATATTAAAACTTCAAGACAGTAGATAGCCCCAGGATCCATGTTAATGAAAGTTGCAAGAAAACACAACAGATAAAAAGATGCTAAGAACTGAATCAGATTCTGAGGAAGGCCTTTACATGACTAAAAGTATCTACATTAACACCTAAAAACAGTGTTATTTATGTCTAAACCATGCATTATAATAAACCCATAAAAGCCTTGATGAAACAGTAATTACTGCTTAGGCTGCCAAAAAAAATTGATGTAAAGCAACTCAGCTTCAGTGGCTTCACTGGACTATCTTGCACACAGCAAGTTTTTCATTTTGGTACAGCAAAAGGGTGAGAATTTTTTTCCCCATCAAGTTTAACAAAATAGTCAAATGCTTAAAGCCATTACATTATCTCAAGCCTCATGTTTTGATTCCTGTAATGTGCTATTAGCCTTCCTCTTCTGCTTGGCAAGATAAGGAACATTTTCCACTAACCAAAAGTCAAGGTAATGCTGGCATTTACTAACACTAATTGGCAAGTACTGCTATAGAAAGGCTGTCAGCCTTCCCTAACTGCAAAGTAAAATGCAATTCAAAAGCATTCATCCCCAGCCAAGATGAGCCATGTCAGTAAGAAAGCAATAATGGGCCCAAAGAATGAAGAGAGCTGCTGATAAAATGTACCACGCAGTTGGAGTAGTATAAAAGGAAGTCCTAGCTGGTTCTCTACATACGCACATATCTGTGAGCACCGGTGTACAGGCTCACACATCTGGAGAGGGCTGTGCTCCATGCAAGCTGGGCTCAGTTGGGCTGTAAGAGCAAAGTCGACTAGGCAGGCACACTGCTCTGGTGGCTGCAACCAGAGTAATGGGGCTAATAGCAGGGAGCCAAGATCCTGAAGCACTGCTACAACCCAGACCTAGCCAAAAACCTCTAGAAGGCAAGGCATTAATATCCCCTTGCCTTCGCTGTTCTCTCTTTTTGTTAATAGATGGTACACTGACTTCAGAAAAGCATCACACACAGTTTGCAGGGCCACCAGATGCTGATCTGTTTCCATCCTGAAAAGGCATCCCACCAAAACCCGCCCCACCCCCCCCGCCCCAGTGCAACCACCACCCAGGACACCCGGAACTCCTCCCATGCCATATATCTCTGCCACTGGAGAAATACCGAAATTAACAGCCCCAACCCCTCTCACCTGCCTCCCTTAACTATTAAAGCACTTTCACTCTGCCCAATGTCCTTTAGACGGTTTCCACCAGTCACTGGTAAATTTGGATCTGGATTCCAAGCCCATAATAATTTGGATGCTTATAAAGAAGTAAGAGGATTCAAGGGCATTCTGGGGTGTCTTGGTTTTGCTTTTAACAGCTGGGCTTTTAAGGACTTTCAGAGCATCCTGCTGGGGCTGGAGGAAGCCAAGGTGGCCAGTCTGTTCTGGTACAACTCATCTTTGTCCAAGCTTCCTCTGGCTTCATCAATGAAAGCCTCTAATTATGCCAGCCAGACCTGGATCGCTTTAAATCCCCTTTGATAACTAGATTCCTGCCCCTCACACTCCTAATCTGGTCTTTGTAAACCTCAGTCCTACTTCTGATCCCTGCCCATGCCAGCTGTATCTGACCATCTCTGGGCACTCCTTGGGGGCTGAACAGCTACAGAAGCAGTCCACAGATCTTCCAAAAACACCATGACAGAGAAACTGAGAACAAAACTGAGGGATTCTGTCCTACCAGTCAACATACTGAAACCACAGGACTGGTATATTGTGAAGAAAGCTCACACGCTCCTTTTTAATTTTTAGTGGACTCCAGCAGCCCCTTCCCATACTCTGCCATCTGTGTCTCTATAATTACCAGCCTGCAAAACTACAGGCCTGTCTCAGGCCACTGAATAAAAGAAGTAAACTTTGATATCTGTGTTTAAGCTCCCCAATTTTTCCAGGATTTCCAGGACTCCAGCTCAGAGACCACCTAATCTTAAATCACTGCCCTTGACTCCCACTGCTGCCAGCCTGCGTGCTCTCCAAGGTCAGGTCTGGTTTCCAGATCTTAGAGATCTTCCTGACAGGCAGATACAGCCTTGCTACTTTGAATCCCCACATTTTTAAAAGGCATTTAGGTTCATCCTAAAAATATTGCAGCATAACTTAACCACCTGTAAACATTAAATGCTGCCTGCTAATTGACAGGTACAATATTTACTGAGGGCTACATACCAGCAGACAGCCTAGCAGATTTGTTTATACACAGCGATAGCAATGCCAAGTGCAAGGAAAGACAGATCAAGATCTGAGAGATGAAAGCAAGCCTGAAGAAGGGGACTGGCACATGCACACAAACCAGTAACACAGGAATCTCCTGGCAGGTTCACTTGAGAAACAGTATTCATCTCGCCTGTCGTTTCACGATCCAGCATTGCTGTTGTGAGCAGCATGCACAGAGAAAATGGGAGAGAAAATGGCAGAACAACCCCATGCTTATGGGAGGAGCACCCTGAAAGCAAAATGCACTGAAATGACATGTGGATGCCTCAAAAGCATTTCCAGCACAACATCCCCTAGGCGCTGGCCATGAACTGGCCACTGGGATCACATACAGCAGTGGCTGAAGACACAGAGATCAACCCAACCTCTCTCTCCTATTTTGGTTACAACAACTTCAAACAAACTTCCTACAGAGAGAAAAATAAGGTGTTTTCCTGGACTCCACATTTCCATTTCAATAAATCTCCAATCTGCCTCCTGGGGTCGGAAAGGAGTGGTGGAGAGGACCAGCGAGGTACTCCCACATCCATGCTGGTCCCCTGGTGGCTTCTCAAAGCCTTTCCTCCCACCCGCAGCCAACCTCTAGTCTGCCACAGGTTGGCTCTCCCCGTTGAAAGTAAATATAGTGCTCCCCAAGGGCCCATGGCTGACAGCTCTGGATATTCAATTAGTCAACATGTGGAGGAGATGGGGAGCATGGGGCAGGCAGTGGGGATGAAGTTACTTTCCCCACGGAGAGGGTGCCCTGCCAATGCACCCTGTCCATGCTCGGGAGGAGGTAACTCATCCTGCGGCTACGGGAGGTTTGGCTCACGCTTTGAAGCCTGGAAGGAGTTTGCAGCTTCTGACAGGACATCCTGGATGCCATTTTCAAAATGCTCCTGACATGATTGGATCTCACATGCCCGAGTGCCAGGTCACGCTTTGAAAATGGAGCTGGAAGTGAGATCTAAGGCTCCCAAGTGTATTTATTCTTTGCCTTTTTTCTTTTTTTTTCTTTTTTTTTTTAAAACAGGACACAATCTTGAAAATTTTATTCACCGTCTTTATTCAATACTTATTAAGAAACTGAATTAAGCTACTCTGATAGCAGCTACCCCACAAATGCTGTAAGTGATGGGCTCCTATAAGGCCCCCTAGTCTTTAAAAAGCAAAGGATGAACCAGGCATGTTATTCAGGCTCCAGCTATTCACATTTCTCCTCATTCAAATGTCAGGAAAATGTAATTAGTACTGACACAGATGGAGGTCATATTTCTAAGCAAAATATTGGGGGGGATGAAATAAAAAAAAAAGAGAGAAGCAATTTTACTAAACGACCCTACACCACAACTGAACAGATTATAGCTCTTGAATTTTTCCACTGCCTCAGCTATGTTTTCACATTTTACAAAGCCATCTTGTATGTGCTTTGCATTAAAAATGTATTTATTGCACACATTGATGCATATATGTTCTGGATTTACCAATTTACTCCTCAGACCAAAATGATTCAAAACACCAAGGTAGCACTAGCACGAGATGGCTCCGGATCAAGAGTTTCTTTTTTTTTACATTTATATATATTTGGCTTTCCACTTCAAAAAAGTCTGATCAACTTCATTTATAACACGTGTTTAATTAGACACATTCAGAACAGATTCAGCAAGTTTTTATATGGAGACCAGAGCTTTCAAAATACCAAATGATTCATTTATTTATTTTTAAGTTTTTAATGTTTTCTTTCAGAATGACTACAATTATGAGGCTTGCAAGAACACAAACACCTTACCCTTTCTTGCACCGTAAAATCCAATGTGTCTCACTGATGTGAAGAGCAAGTTTTTGCAATTATGCTTCTTTAAAAGCCAGAGGTTTTTTAAAATTGCTTTTAGCTCCTACGAAGTACTTTAAATTAAATTACTGTAACTTCACAACCACCATCACCACTACCCTGGAGTAGTGCTGCGAAGCACTAATTCAGAGGGCACATTTAATCCCCTGCTTTTCTCAACAGAATTTAGTGATGAGATGTCCACTCACAGTGCTTTGTTACCAGCTTTGAAGTCTTAAAACCAAAACCAGCTGCCGCAGCCAGCCCCAAGCCCAACAAAGCAGCCTTCATCTGTTTATACTATCAGTGCCTCTGGAAAGATTGGCAGACAGTGCTTCTGGTGATAGATGCATACTGAAACCTGATCAAGGCTTGGGTTATTTTCCTCCATCCAGCAATGCTGCAATTTTAGACAGGCAACAAACCCCAAGATCTCCATTAGGACGAAGAGAGAATCAATGAAAGCCCCAATCCCACTGTCGTCCCAAACATTAGCAAATTGTCCATCTCATCAACTCTGGGCAAAATCCACAATTACTTCCATGTGGTTCCCAGACACTGGCCAAACAAGTTTCGTAACATAAATACATGCAATGTGGTCTGGTGCATCAAAAAGGGAAGCTTCAATCCCAATGTTAGTATGAGCTGTAAGGTGATATCAAGTCCAGACAGAGCTAAACATAAAGCCCCAAAGGACAAAATTACCATCTTCTGACACCTCCTGCTCCAGTGTTGTAGGGTCATCAGTTGTCTCAACAAAAAATCCTTAGGCCAACCCTGACAGGTCAAGAGACAGAACAACCTCCTCCTCCATCAAAGATGGGGTATGACAGAGGTTTCCAACAATTATTATTTAACTCTCCAATGCTCCTGCCCACTTGTTTTAGACCCCATCCCATAGCTGGGTGCCCTGAAGCTTGTCTTGTCACCTACAGGCTCAGCCCAAGACCGGAGCATTGAAACCAGAGAATTGCTTGAAAAATCAACCTAATTGGCTTGCACACCTGCTGCTTCCTTCTCTAGAAGAACCAAAGCAAACATACCTGGGCAGCCTGGTCCCCAATGTCTGGCATGCCACCATCTGACAGCCGGCCCGGGAATAGTGCCCCGGTGCCCTGGTGCTGCTCTTCCCCATTGCTTTCTGCTTCAGAGGTCTCCAGCTGAGCAACCTCCACCTCCATCGGGGTGCAGTGCCCATTCCCGTGCTCCGAGCCCAGCTTCTCCTTGCTGTCCTTGCTGCCTGGTGTCCTGGTGATAACCCCGAACTTCCTGGTCCTTTTCCCATTCTGGGCAGCTCTGTCTCCAGGCTCGGGGCTGGGCTTGGCTTTGGGGTCGCAGCTGTTGCTGTTGTTGCCGTTGGAGGGAGGCAGAGGGGCTTTGCGCTTGATGCGGCGCAACATGATCAGGTAGACAAAGCCGCCATTCCAGCACTGCTCGGCCAGGTAACTGCAAGGAAAGGGACGCATCAGGACCACTGACCACCCGCCCTGCAGTGCCCACGTCCCACCCTGGCTTCCCAACACACTGCGCCCCATGATGTTCATGCACTGTCTCAGCCAGTGGCTTACCTGATATATGGACATGTTGGGATAACTCCAGGCATTGGCAAACGCTCTCTTTTCTCAGTAGTGTAAGAAAATACCAGGTATAAATAACAGCCCTACCAGCCACCCAGGCTGACCCCAACACAGCATAACGTGACAGCTGGTAAATGCCATCAGTTCCCATGACCCTGACCTCCATACCTGCAGTGCAGCAACATGGAAAGGTGGAGTAAGCAAAGCAGAGAATGTTTCCAGCAGAGTATTAAATACATAAATATTTTCTAAAAAAAAAATTGAAAATCAGGCAGGCTTCATTGGTGCAGCAGCCCATAGAGCATCTGCATCTGAAATGAGCTATCTTAGTGCAACTAATCTTCTGCTTCAGCATACGTACATGCTTTGAAGGCCTCAGGGAAAACAAAAAATCAGTCGCTAGTGTAAGCAGACACAGCATCAATGGCCCCAGTACAGCAAAGCATGGCACTACAAGGCATTCCAGCTGCTTTATAGGGACATGGAAGTCAGGTGGGTTTCGTTCCTGGCAAGCATATTGCAATCAAAACAGGGCTCAAGTGATCTCAGCTGTGCAAGGAATAGTCCCCAGGTTCTCCTATCAGAGCAAAGCATCACCTCCCCTCCCAGAGTCTCTGGACATGCCTTGGAGAAATTAACATTTCTGCTTCAAACAAACCCTCTGTGACCTTACAGAAACTGCACCCACTGATGCAAAAGGGGAATCTAACTTCATGCCTCTTTTAGGAAAGGATATACCTCAACCCAAATTCTTGAAATATTTGGGTTCTGAGCCAAGGGTGTAACCAACCGAGAGTACAAACAAGCTGGAATTTGTACATAGCAGGTTTGTATGTGCCCTTTCACACTAATTTAGGCCCCAAAACTATATTGTCTTTCTCACTAGTGAAGGCAGGATGAATTTACCTGTGCATCCAATAAGCCTCTGCTGCAGCTGCAATGAACTCTTCAGTAATACGGAGCAACTGCTGAACCTACAGCTTTTAGAAGAGATGAGAAACTAGGTGTGGAGTCGAACCATATAAGATCCTAAGAGAAAATAGCACAGCACTTGTGCTTGAGAGAGGAGGAACCACTCAGGAGTCTGTAACCTAGTTTTTTCCCTCCCTGCTGCTTGTAGGCTGATTTTCCCTTTCCCTTTCTTAAAAGTTGTTTGCCCTTAAAATAAATCCTTCAAACTTAATCCTGCATAGAGGTGACTTAATGGCAAAACAGGAAAAGCAGCTATGATAACCTCTGAAGCAAATGAGTGAGGAAAGCACTCTCAACTGCTCCAAGTAATCCAGACCAGCTTGGCAGTGGCTGGAAGTAACATGATGGGTGTGTGTTTTTGTCCAGGGACAAGAGCTGGTATTTTCACTCCATATCTTCCCAAAGCTTCAATGTCCCCCACAGACAACAGTGGCATTAAAATCACTTATATTTAATTAGGAAGACTGATATTCAAACGAATACCACAACTAAATAACCTTAAAAGCAGCCCTGGAGCAACAGACAGGAAGGACAAGTATGCTCGCTGTGCCAAAGTTCCCAACGAATATAAACTGAACTCCAGTTCCCTGGACAGTCCTTTCAGTTTTCACCAGGCAATCCTTTTTTTTTCTTCCCTTTCCCCAGACACAAAGATTATTTAAATAAAGCCCTAAACCCATCTTTTTCCAAACAGCTGAAATCAGACAGCCAACAAGCCCCAGCAGTTGAGAAGTCTCTGCAGCAAAGGTCAACTGTCTGGGTGGCCACAAGGTGACACTTGGCTCTGGGAGACACATGAAGCTGGCAGGACCTGAAGGGTTAGCCTAAAAAAAAATCCTGAACTAAGATGGAAGTATTTTTGATTATCAAGTTAAAAGAAAAATTCTTTTAATCAACTGAAAAGGGGCAGTTCTGTTCCAGAAACAATATGGGCTGCCTGTTTTTCACATCTATCTTTCAACTCAAATTTCAAGGCAGCCAGTAAAGTTGATTAAAATTCATGACTTTTGCTTGCAGCAATACCACTGCACTCTGATCCATCACACATAAGCCTGATAGCACTGCTTCAGCTGGCACATGGAAACAGGAAAGCAGCTCCTCTTCCCATAGTCGTGTGGCTTACGTGGGTGCTGCCCACCCTGTCTTTACACAGAGTGTCAAATGTGCCTGACTTGTTTCTGTGCAGGTGCATGTGTATGCAGCTTTTTGAAACACCAATCTGTGAACTAATTACTGATGTATTTTTTAGTGCCAGCAACCAAGTGCATGCATATCAACTACTTGATTTAGGAAGTAAGGGGAACAAGAGGGAACTAAACATTTGTCCAAATAAAGTAATTCTAGAGAGGCAAAAATAATTTACTATTTCACCTCCACTCGCGGCACATTTATTCTGTTCATAAAGTATAAAGCTGTAAGAAAAAGGGGAGGGGCTTTTCCTATCCACTTTTCATACGCAACCATCCCTCCAGTCTGGAGCAGGGTTACAGCAAGTGGTTATAGATGCAGCTGCCCTGAAGTCAGCAGAGCTGTGCTGATTTACTCCATGTGTTGAGATGGCCTGCATGTTCCAGGCATGCAGCCCATAGTAACTCATGGGTTTATGTCTACTTGAGTACTTCTCAGCAGTTCAAAGAACACAGTAAGTTTCCACCAAAAAAAAGTATTCTCTGGGTCAGTGAGCAATTACCTTTGCATGGCAGCAAGTCACTGCATACACTAGATCATGTCTGGTATTTCTGGACAGGCTATGTCCTGCTGGGACCAGTGATGCAGTAAGTGGCATAATTATCTCAGGAGTTTGTTTCAAACCAAAGACCAGGAAAACCAGCACTGATATAACACTAAACTCATACTACAAGATAGGAGACAAGAGGAAAATAATATACTAAGAAATTGTGGTAATTTTATTGTATTGCCCCAAGATAGGGATGATAACCAAGGAGCCTGAGCCACCTGTAATTTTTGTTAAGTACGTGCCACCTACTTAGCTGGCTTCCTTTTCTCTTGCCATTTCTTTCCTGTTTAAGTAAAAAGCCAGAAAACACCAGGGAAGCACAGCAAGCTCTCAGCACTGTACAAAGAATAGGTAAGGTTGTATCAAATAAGCGAGAACCTTCAGATTTTAAATTGTATTCTATCAATCCAGGAGCATCCCATGCCAGAACAGAGTAGCAGGATGGACTCAATAAAATCTATACAGTCTCTGGACAGCAGAAAACTGCAAAAAGATAGACAGGACTCAAAATCCCCCTTCTCAAGGGGTTTAACGTGTGCAATGCAGACAAGCCTTTTTTTTTTAGATTTGATCCCTGTAGAGCACTCACAGAGATTTTAGCAATCAATATACCAACAGTGTCTCAGGCACGGCAGGGTCAGAGCTGATGAGCTGAGAGCAGCAGCTCTCAGCGCAGATGTGGGGAATCAGCTGCAACCTCCCAGTTGTCACTCAGTTTGAACACACACCTCAGCTTGGATGGAGAAGGTGTGTGGACAAAAAACATCTCTAATTCAGCTTTGATTGATATAAATTTATTGAAAAATGAGTCTCTCTGTTTCTCACTTTGGCTTGTAGGGGATGGAGTGGGTTTTGGTGAAAGCCTTGGAACTCATACACCAGCTAAGAAACCTTGGGCAGATACTCCAGCTGCCACCAAACTGCAACACTTAAAAAATCCTATTAGCACTGATTGTCAGAATGTAAGAGATTTTACTAGCTGATCATACATCTATTAGTACCAGTTACCAAACTAAAACATTTTACCAGCAGAACATCCATCCACACTTTCTGTATTTTCCCAATCTTTGCAAGGTACTTTCAAATCTCCCTGGCACAGCTGGGAGTCCCTCAGACACTGCAGCATCATCTCCACAAACAGGATCTAAAAAAAAAAATCATTGAAATACTGGCTTGGAAACATTTCCCACTGACATGCTCAGAAGGAAGGACCACCCAGCTGCTCCAGCTGCTCCTGCTGCTTTGATTTCACCCTGGCACTAGTGCTGGTAAAACCCCAACCCATATAAAACATAACCCTTAAGCAGTGGGGAAGACTTGTTCTTCTCTGTAGTAGAGAAACCATGAAAATGTTAATAATCCTTAAAACCAGAGGAAAATTGTTTTGCACTTGAAACAGAGCTGGAAAGTTACCTCTTGCAAAGCTCAGCCACAGCCTGGAAAATGCAACCTGTAGCTGGTATCAAGGGACACTTAATACCCTTTTTGTATTGGAGTTATAAAGACAGAGAGATGTATTCACTTCCTTGGGAGACTATTTTGAGTTATTCAGCCAAATCCCATTTCTCCCCTACACAGCTGAACTGACTGCTGTGATCATAAAAACTGATAAACTCACTGAGTTTATTCCAACTTCCTTGGCACACACGTGAAGTGTCAGACTCGGAAATAGTGTCTTAGACTAAGACAGTAATTTTTTCTTCATATATATATATATATATATATATATATGTATCTATATATATATTTGAGTGTGTGCACGTATAAAGGGTTTACTGACTTGACAAGAGCATGCTGTGACAGGCTCTCTGTCACATCCTATCTCACTTGAACAAATGTAGACAGCCAAACTCAGCCATGGAAAAACCAAAGCAGATCCAGCAGTCGTAAGAAAGCATCTGGATCCACTTTAGGGTCAGAAATACTGAGTATGTTTATTTTACACTAATAATACTATTTAGCATTTCTCCAGAAACCTTCATCCTGATAGATCAGAAAGTGCTTTGGAAATGATACACACAGAGCATCACTGACATCTCGCCAGCCAGCATATTGTGCAGCTCACCAAGACACGGAGAAGAAACCTCAGTCAAGACGACCACTTTCAGAGCCCCTGCCTAGCCCTCCCAGGACCTATAATGTCCTTTGCGGGACAGACAGACCACTCATTTTTATGCTCTTCTTTGAGGGACTCTGGCATGGTAAAATGTCTTGAAACTCAATCTTCTTTAGGCTGGAAAGATGAAGGGCAGTGCAGATCCTTGCAGAACTGAAACCTCCAGCCCCACGGGGGATTTTAAAAGCTAAACTTAACAAACCATTTCTTCATGACACCTGCAAATGATCTAACCTGCTTTTCAGGTAAGGCAGATTAATGATTAACAGACAGTGACTGATGGAAGGGCACGTGGATCCTGATGAAACCCTCACCTCATTGCCATCACCATGCAAGAACATCCATCCCACTGAGGACTGAGTTTGGCAAGCACCAATGGGAACTTCCCACAGACTGCCACATCTTCAGCCAGGAGTCAAGCCTGCCTCAATGCCTTCAGGCAAAGGCAAACAATGACCTATAAAGTCCTGGGCAAACCTTGCGGCATTTGAGCTTGCAAGAGGTTCCACCTTCTCAGAGTTGCAAGGACACCCCAGGAGCAGCCCTCTCATCCACCTCCTCAGAGGACTAAGCTCTCCAGCCATAATTTATCTTAGCAGAAGCAATGGTATCAGTAAACCTGGCTGTTACTTCAACATAATCTTGGGCACAGAGCTGATGCACACCAGGAATGAGCTTGATCCAGTATCTCATCACTAACAAGCCCTTTCCTGCCCCAGGCTCTGCAGGCAACGGCACACACACGGGACACAATGTTCTCTGCCTCCCTTAATAAACATGAGGAAAGGCAGAGAGGGCAAAGGAAAAGTCAGTCACAGAGCTCAGCTGCTAATCACATCCAGGGAGTGCATTCAAACAGTCCAGGGAACACAGAAGGTGCTCCCATCTCCTTTTATCAGGACGAGCAACCCTCAGCCCTCAGCTTGTGGCCAAGGTTAAGCAGCAACTCTCCCAAGTCTCACAGATGTTGTGGCTCTCTACGGCACACTGGGTTTTTCTCAGGATAACCAAATTGGCAGCTTTCTGAAAAACAAAGCTCTGAATCCAGTTTTTTTTTGTCCATGGCATGTTTTCCACAATTAAAATTATAGCAAAGAATGCAACTAGACTTACTGAAATTTTGAAGAAAAAACAACTTTGGAAGTTAAATTTCAAGGTAAGGCTGGCAGGAGGCCTTGGGCAAGACCTCCTTGCACATTGTCAAATCCAGAACTCTCAGGAGTGGTGGAAAGGGAGTGGAGGAAGGATTGCTGCTGTATTTTCATGGACTCCCTGCTTGCCTACAGCTTTTGCTAGAAGATGGAATTGCGACACAGGACCAAGACAAAGCCTGGTGAGACACCTGACTCCACCTGGTATCAACACAATGACGTGGCTTTGAATTTGGGAAGACTGAGTTCCTTTCCTCTCCCTGTGCTCCACATCCGTGACAGCACCCCAGGCAAGTCTTCCCATGGAAAGATAGGGCCAACAACATGGCATCCCACAGAGTTGCTGCAAGATCTGAGGTGGTGAAGCCACTAGATTTAAATACTGCAGTTTCAGAATCACCTCACATCTGGAATTAGCCTACACCAAACAGCACCACAGCCTCCCTCACACCCCATATCCTGCCTGCTCAGGTGCTGGCACAGTCATATGGGCAACATTACAAATGAACCCAAGGAGGGAACCAATCCAGCTGGAAAAGAACACAGCCACAGCAAACTTTTAAAAACTCAGTCCTCAAGATGGGGATTTTAAACACACCCAACACCCTCGTCTGGTCCCAGCAGCAGAGGCAGGGACAGGAGAAGACTGGCAGTGTCAGGGGACCACACTTCCACTCCCCCCAACAGCCCCCACCTATGCAGGGCTGAGAGACCCCTGCGGCCACAGCCCAGGGCAAGGGAGTGGCACACACAGTGCAGACAGGAGCAGTGTCTGGCTTTGGCTGCATGGCAGTGACACCTCCCATTTCTAAAACCCAAAGGATAGCCACTCTTGCCTCAGACAAGGAAGTCGAGTTGAATCACATCCCCATCACAAGCATGGAGAGAAGAGAGGCTGGATCATTCCAATTATGCTGGCACAGCACAAAACACACACACTTCTGCCCTGCATGTTGTTGAGATGCTTCAGAAGCATATCCAGGGCTTTGGGAGAGCAACAAACAGAGAAGAGGCCCCCAAAATACACTGCACATGGACAAGGGATGTAAATGGCCACACTGATCCCTCTCCCCTCCCAGAACATGGATGACTTGAGGAGCCGCATAGCTTTTCCACACATGAGGAACTGCATAGCTTCTTCCCAAAGCTCTGATGGGCATCCTAAACCTAGCAGATTTTGCAACTGCAGACATCATAAAATCCTTTGGGATTTGCTGATGTATGCCTGTGCTAGCAGGGCAGAACAGTGATGCTGCATTTAGACTGCAGAGATTTTGGACTCAAGCTTTACAGAGGTCCTGATCTTACTGAACATGCAACTTCTACATCTGCATTTACAAGTCACAGTAGACAGAAATACATAGTGCTTTTCGGGTTTGGGTCCTAGAGACAAACTAATGGGTGTTAAGGAGCCAAATTCTCTTTGTTCCTTGGTTAGTGGCAGAGTGCACAAACAGAAGTGGTCTAATCCAAACCATCCTGGCACTGAATGCTGCAATTTGTTCCCTGCTGCAAACGGACATTTAACTAGATACACAGCCACATTCACAAATATAATTCCAGTTACAATACACTAAACAATTTAAAGTGGCTAGTTATCAGTTTAAAAATTACAAAAACCTTGGCTGTAATAGGCCAAAATGATACCAAGTTTCATATGGGCATTATCACCTGCAGTTACCCCATGCTGTGTTACTGCTGTTCAGATATAGTCTCTCCCACCACGATTACTTCCTTCAGAATACATGCTCCTGGAAGCTCCAAACGTTGTCCTATGCAACTGTTTCCAGTTTCCCAATGGCCCTCTGTGTGTACAACTATGGTCTCACTAAGTACTTAAGAGGCAGGTCGAGTTTTACACCTCTTCTACACTTTTACCAAAGAAGGCATCAATTTCCCTTCCTCTGCAAGCCAAGAGGTGGATGTGCTCTTTCCTGGATGACATATTGTTCCTACCAAGGTGTAAAACTCACTCCATGCTGGAAAGCCCAAACAAGTTCACATTTGCAAAACATGGAGCAGAATCATAGAACACTCTGAGTTGGAAGTTTGCAGCTTTCAGAGGTGGAAAGGACTCAACATGGATCCTTGAGCACATCTGCTGGTCCTGCACAGGACACAATCCCAAGAATCACACCACGTGCCTGAGAGCACTGTCCCAAATAAATCACCCACGTGGAAAGCACACATGCCTTGTATGAAGGAAGAAGGAAGAACGTCAAAAGCCATCCATGTGTGACCCATGCACAAAGTACATCTATAGAGTGTGATGATGCTGCCACTTCACCCTGAATTCTCATATCTTGTCACTGTGTTTACACCTCACCACCCTACTTCCAGGGCTTCCTGCCTTTCCCCCATGCTATTTTAGGATCACCCCTCTCAAGCAACCTCTTTCTAAGTAAGCATCCAGCTCACATCCTTCCCTCTTCCTCCCTGAAAACCTTTTATCTAATTCTGCCCCTGGCCTCAAATCACACCAGGAAGCAGTGACAGCCAGGAACAGATTTAACTGGACAGAAATGGTTTTTACCCAAAATTGAAGAAGAAGTTCAGCATGGACAATATTCTTTACCATAATTCTGGATTTTTGCACAGACACAGCTACCAGGAAGGATGCCACAAAAATTTCCATGTGTGACTGTGACAACCTCCTGATGCCAAGCTTACTGGTGGGGAGGGCTGCAAGACCATGGGGTCTGAATCTGCCCCCAGCCAGCACTGCTACAGAAGTGCAGGGAAGTGCTAGTGGAAAGTACAGGCTGTTCCTGGGAGGTGAGATAACCCATTTGGAATAACACTGCCTGGTTTTCCCCATGTAGAAATTATCACAAATGCCCAAAAGGTAAGAGAACAACCACATCTCACTGAAATAGCTTTTATTCCAGAAGTTTTACAGTCGTATTTTAAATGGGGGTGAAATTAAAAAAAAAAAAAAAAA
>VZTJ01005318.1:360507-398851 GCA_013397795.1 Orthonyx spaldingii | reverse complement strand
AAAAAAAAAAAAGGCAAAAAACAAACCAAAACAAAATAAAATAACAATCTCTGCAACATGGTTTTGGCAAATCACATTATTTAGGTTTAGGTTTTAACATTAGTTGTAATTCCCAACCTTCCTCCTTCCACTGAGAAGTGAAGGTTTGGATGTCTGTGAGCAATGAAAATGAGAGCCAGAAAATTTAATCAAGTCTATTTTACAGCAGGAAGCAGTATGCTGGGTTAGAAGAGACTGATTTCCAATGCTATTGCAAGCTCACTTGAGCTCCTGAGAGGAGCCCTATTAACAGAGAGAGGCCAGGCTTCAAATAACCCTGCAACTGCTGGGGGGCAGATAGGGAAGGAACAAATTCACAGCTCTCAGATTTATTTGAGGGGGCCAATTCTAGCAGCAAGGGCTACTCGCTTTCAGAAGACGGCTTGGCTTGCAGCATTTTCCAGGATTCTTCCTAATACTGAAAATGGTAGCTACTTCCATCAACTGCTTCCTCCTTTCTAAGGGGAGCAGTGTCTGTAATTCAGCATCCCCAGATCTTGCAATTTGACCACAAAGCTCACAAAGCCAGAAACTTGTATTTGAGATGAGAAATTCAGCTCTCCACTAACAGCAAAATGGAAAACCGAACCCTCCATTGGAGCAGGGGAAAAGTTGGAAAGTATGATCTGCAGCACTGCAAGAAGATTTAACAGGAGGGAAAGAGCCTGAACGCATACAAATGTACCCCCACATACATTACTGTTTGTGACTTCAGGACGGCTAGGCCCAAGGAAGAGGGGAAAAAGTGAATTTTCCACAAGTGGCAAGACTCTCAACATGCCTGGGTGATGCCATCACCCACCACCACAGTGCTCACGGGCTGCCCAGATTCAGCCCTCCCCACCAGGCCATCAGCATCTCCTTCCACTTGCACCCACTCTCGCAAAGGATAATTTTGCCTTTTGAGGGCCATGGCCCGCAGAGACAGGAGGTTTATTTAGCTATTTAACATCGCTGTTTTGTTCTCTGTGGTGGGGACTGGCTGTGCATACAGTAAATCCTGGGGATGAACTGCTTTTGGCTCTGACTATGGGCTTGCTGAACCGTGCTTCCCCTGCATGCTGCGACAGGTTTCCAACCATAATAACCCTACACAAAGCACCATCTCTTGCTCAACAGTTTCCATCAGTCACACCAAACCCTTTCTCTCTCCCACTGCCTAAACACATCTTTGATATTCCTGCCATTTGGCCAGAAAAAAGGACTCACCCTCTCTAAAGCAAGCACACCACGCTGACACTTTTTCAGTTTTATAGTTCCCCATGAGAACAAACATTTCCCAGTGAGCTGCCCAGTGACAGGGCTGAGGTTACTTCTGCCCAGGAAAGTGCACTGCTTTGAATTCAAGCACTTCACTGACCAATGCTCAGGATTTCCAGGTGGAAGCAGATCACCAGAAAAAGAGCAGCATTTACCAACTTGCTGAAGCTGTTACTGACCCAGGTGAGATAATCACCCCTGCTCAGGTGACAGCCACCCCCAGGATGACACCTCCATTCACACTGCACATCTCCACAATCCAATACTCAAGTAAACTTAGGAACCACTGCCAGATCTCTGCAACAAAACAGCCTGAGAAGGCAGGAATTGGCCTATGCCAGATACACATGTGCCTATCTGCCTGTAGGGAGTTTGCCTCTTTCCTTGGATCCTCACATAAACCAGCTTCTAATTACATCCTCACTTTCTGTTTTTACCACAGTGAGTTTGAACGAAGCCAAAAGGGAGAAGAATTAAGGAACACACATGGCAGTAGTCATAAACATTTCCTAACTTTCACTTGGTTTTGCAACACAAACAAGACAGACATGCCCTCCTCAAAGGACCCATGGATTAGAGCTTGCAGATGACTTCAACTTCCCCACAAATGCTTTGCACACAGTGGAGTTTCTGGATTTAATACAGATTTTCAAGCTGTTGTAACCATTCTTCCAGCTACAAAACACACGAGCACCCCTCTGGTAGGCCACGATGGGGACTAAAATCACTAAAATCATTGGGAAAGTCCTCACCAGCACCCCAAAAAGTGAAGATTATTTCAACAGTCAGGAGGTGGATGGGAC
The DNA here is from genome assembly GCA_013397795.1 of Orthonyx spaldingii. Taxonomy (NCBI): domain Eukaryota; kingdom Metazoa; phylum Chordata; class Aves; order Passeriformes; family Orthonychidae; genus Orthonyx; species Orthonyx spaldingii. The sequence goes on along the minus strand of VZTJ01005318.1, from coordinate 396,749 downwards.
TCTGCTTTCTTCAGCTATTCACATAACTGGCTTTTCCCAGCATCAAATTAATCTTCCTCAGCTGCTTCTGCAGCCAAAACTGATCAGGATTTGCCCCAAGTTATTGCTTCATTAGATGCTGCCAAATATAACACAGGTGCAACTCAACTCGTAACATCACAGCAGAGTTAAACACATGTTTTTTAATTAAAAGAAATGGAGATAGTAAGCTCTCATGCTTCATCCCATGTCAGGATACCACCCCACAACTTTTCTGCCCAACTTTTTTCTGCCTCACACCTCCATCAGACCATAACAACAGGGAGGGTTGTTCATTGATTTGTGCTCCTTGCAGACTCAGGAGGAGCTGCCTTCAGCCTTGACCTGGGCTCTGAGCAGGGACTGATCCAAAAGGTGACCGCAAGTGCACCAGCCCAGTGACCAGGATCAAACCAATGACCACAGAAGTACGTACGGGCAGGCATCACTGCACACTACCCCAGCTGAGATGAGTCCCTGGCACAAACACTGGGACACCCTCCTGCCTAAGCAGGGGAGGACAGTCCCATAGGAGAGGCATCACTCAGAACTGCACAGTCCATTGGGGTTGCTGTCCAACAGCTCCTGGCTTGTACGAAATGCTTGGTTGCTGTGGCACCAGAAGCATTACAGATGGATTACCCTGGGAGCCCAGTGAAGAGCTGAGCCAGATGGTGAGGAGGTGCAGCACCAGCGCTGCTGACCCTGCACAGTGCAGAAGGGAAGATGGCCAGGGGCATCCCTTCTCTTCCAGCTGATAGACCCTGGAGCCATGAAGGGTCTGTTTTGCTGTTGGGGCACTGGCGGCACATGGAAAAGTCAGAGTCAAGGGAATTAAGCATACATCACTCTGCACTCTGGCTGTACTTCCCAATGCATCACACCACCAACTGGATCACCCAAAGTGGCACAAAACAGGAATAACTGTCCTCGGGGTGTTTTTTCCTTTTCCTTTTTTTCTTTTTCTTTTTTTTAGATTTTATGATCCACCAGAAATCTGCAGCTCTGGCATGAGACAGACCAGCACCACGTCACAAGAAATCCCCTGTAAGCCTTTTGATGACTTTCATCTATTATTCACTTACCGCAAATCCTTGCCATTAACAAACTGCACTAAGGGAATCTGAACTTTCAAAGCCACAAATCTCCTAATAACTATGGCCGCTTTATACATGCCTTAGGATTAGCCATGTCATCTGGTTAGAAACTCAAAGCTGCTCTTCATTATTGGATCCAACCTGCCTGCAAACAGAGAACAGACTAGTAATACTGCCGCTGATTTCAATGATGCAGAGGCAGTCATTACGTAACATCCTCCTCCTGGACACATCCAGCCCAGTGGCACACATTTATGCTGCGCTACTGTGCCAAAGACCCAGAAACCTCCCTCGAGCACACTGACACCAACCCTGGCAGACGGCGCAGGAGTAAACTTGACTCTGAGCACACTCAGGCTTCACACTGGCTCCCAGTATGCAAAATGAAGGCAGTTTTACAACTATCTGCTCTGTAAATTAAGAATGCCTTGAGTTGCTTTGAAAAATACGAGCTTATTTAGTCAATACATCGGCTTCTTCAAAGAGCCTTCAAACTAATTAGCCATAGTGAGCTACTATGAAAATACAGAGCTTACATTCAATACTCTTGATGATAACAGAGCTGGTGCTTTGGTACTGAAGCTATAGAATTAGCACAAACTTCATCAGATCCATTTTCCTATAGGCTCCAAATTATATTTCAAACTGAATATTTTCCTTTCCTGCGGTGGATGTGGGAATTCACTTAATTCATTTGTAAGTTCAAAGCAATAATGATTTTTAGCCCATATGTAGATCAAGAGTTTGAATATTCAACAGTGACAGATAGTGTGAGGGGATGGAAGACAGACACACAAGAGAAGATGCTGAAAACAAAAACAAAAGCTGCAGGAAAAAAAGTAAAGAGGGTAAAAAAATAGTTGCTGTACTACAGATGAGCTGTTCAGCTGTTCCAGTTCAACTTTCACAGGACAGAGAAGTGGAGATTAAACTGCTTAACATAATGCAAAGGGCACACTAGCCAGAGGCAAACCCTCCCTCATAGCTGCAGATAGGCTGTCAAGGAAAACAAAGTTTACAAACCCCCACAAGATATGCAAAGGGCAGAGATGCAGACTGCAAGGCTCACCAATTTTAATTCCAAGAGTTCCTGCACATCCCTGCTTCTTAAAGAGCAGGTTTACTTGGCAGATAAGCCTTACCTTCTTAAAAAAAAATCAAAAAAGTAAAGAAAGTCAAAGGCAACAGCATCATAGAAAAAGAAATTTCCTTTCCCCTTCTGACTTCCATTTATCTGCTTTACATGCAGGTTTACTTACAGCAGAGACCAGCAGGGATGCATCCGAGAGCTCAGCACCACCGCACTCCCTACAAACTCAATCCTCCTTCTTCTCCTGCTCCTCCTCCACTCCCGGCCCCACCCAACACACCCAGCTCTTCCAGCTCACTTCCCTCCCTAAGGGAATTGACACCTCTTGCTTCAAAGGTGTGACAAATCATAATTCTGATTTTCAGGGCAGAACCTGGCAGCAACTAAGGGGAGGGGAAAAAAAAGCAAGTTCTGACAGGGGAAGGGGGGAAACTAAAAATTACCATTACAAATCATCACAACAACTTCATTATTAGTTTATAACATGTCATATAGCTGATTTCCTTCCCCTCCTCTTCCTACACTTTCACTGACTGTATTGATTGGACTTGTCAGCATGTTCTCACATAAGACTGAATTCAATTAAATGAAATGCAACCAACAAGCCAGCAGGTATTCGATGTTTGCTTAAAAAAAATATCAAGTAGCAACACCTGCAGACAGCCCGTGTAACCTGAAAGGAGGATGCTCCATAATGTATTTAGTAACTGCTATCTGCACAGAAAAAGCCAGAAGCAGACTTTAACCAGCAACTCTCTGCAAGTGTCAGGACAGTAGCAGAGCACGACAACTACTGAATCTTATTTCACACACCGGATCAGAGTTTAATCTGAGCAGCAGCCACATAAATCCAGAGGGGCTCTATTAAAAACCAGTGCAATGACTCATCCCACAGAGAAAAGCATAAATTCAAACTCTGGGCATCTATATATTTCTTAAGAAAGCCTTTTGTTTAGCAACAAGAATTTCTTTGTTGGACAAGCAGGGGGCTGGATCACATCCTTGTGGCAGGACGTTCCTGCTCCTTTAGCAACACAGAAGGACATTAAGACAGCCCACATGCAAAGCTGAGACTGTACATGTGTATGCCAAGCAACTCTGCCATGGGCACTTTAATACAGTGCTATTTTCAATCCTCTCTGGTCACTGCAACCCTACAGCAGCCCTAAGGCTGTCATCTTTCCTCATCCAGTCCCACCTCTGGCAGTAAAACCCTGACAAACACTCATCCTCCCCAAAACTCAATGGGCATTTTGCCACCTGCCCTGCAAGACCAGGATTTCCTTTCCAGAGCACAGTGATGGCTCAGAGCCACTGCTGCTCCTTCATGGTCCATTGAAAAGCTTTGCCAAGAAGAGCACAGTGTCTTTTTTTAGAGATACATCCCCATTCACCGGGAGGCACAAGACTCTTCTTCCTGCCAGCCAGGACAGGAGCCCTCAGCCTCGACACCCAGCACAGCAACAACTGCCCCAGGGACTTTCAGCTTCCACTTTCTTCTCAATACCAACCTGCTGCAGCAAGGAGGTTTGGGGTCTACCCTCTCCCTATGAGCCAAAATTAAAGTAATTCAGCATAATACCAGCTTCTTTGAAGACAGAAATATCCAACACCACCACCACTTCCCCAAGGCCCTTGTGTTCAGTGATAAAGTCAACTAGTGGGTCCCATTTATTGGTGTTTACTCAGAGGAGAAGCACCAAAACACACAGTCTCTGTTGGCCATGCTCGTGGAAGTCACACACATCAGACAATCTCAGCAAATTGCCACCGAGCACAAAAAGAGACACTTCAGCAACCACACACATCCCAGAAACAAAAGACTGACATCCATTTTAATCGCCATTCTGCCCCGTTTCCATGACAATGATGGCACCACCCCCATTATGCATTAGGGCTGAGGTAATAAAAGCAAAACCAGGAAAATACCAAAACTAAAGAATGGACACCTGCCGATTATCTCCTTTTTCTTTGGTGCTATCTTGATGCCAAGGCACTATTAACAGCTTCATCTGTTATATGCAAAATCTTAAAATTAGACTACTACAGCCTTTACTCTGAAATATTGTAGCACTTCCTTTCCCATGAACAATTTCTCTTTGGGAGATTTGCTCTCAAACTCATCAAATATAGAAACACATACACATATGAAAATTCTGCAGTATGCTGGGATACTGATTTGGTTATCAGCAGTTCAGGTGCCAGGTAAAGTCTGGGGTCTAGATGATTAACACAATACATGTTAAATCTAAAATACTACAAGACATAAAGCTTGGCATTAAATACAGGACAATTATATAGACATTAATAAAAGTTATAGTATATTTAGAAATAAAACAAAATGGTTATTCAAACCATTACAGTTATCGAAATGATTATCAAACTCCAAAAGTTTGATTAAATCTGATATATTCTACTGGATTTTGTACCTTTCTCGTACATAAATAAAACACACATACTCTATGCAGGTAAACAGAAAGACCTTTACTACCTTGAAAGCACTGAGCCAGTACTAGCTCTGCCTTCTCATCATGCTGTTTGCAAATCTGTGTTTCATTTGACCAAGCAGAATCGCCCTGCTACAGCTGTTACTGCATTTTTCATTTAAGACACTACATATTCCCAAAACTGGAGCTGGCCTAAGCTGCCTGTGACACAAGAAAGCAAGAGGGGACAAGGGCAGCACTGTACTCACAAAGCCCTTCTTGTAGTGGCTATGACTAAAGTCCCTCACTTTGAGGAAGTTTTTGGCAAGGACACTATGGAAATGTGCTGGATAACAGCAGAGGAAGATGATATCAGCTCTCCACATGCCCCTGGCCCTTGAAAATCCCAGCCTACCTCCCAGTTTAGAGGTTAGCCCTCCTCTCCAAATGTTTTTCTCCTCAATGCCCCCAGCATTTTCACTTTTTTTTTTTTTTTTCCCAAGGGAAGAGAGGCACAAGTACTTCTTTCCCTCCCTAGTTCTAAATACATCAGCAGATGTCAGGGTTTCAAGGTAGCTCCTTGTTCAAGCTAGGAGAATGCAAAGCCAAAGCATGAGGCCAACTACTTGATCAATACTCTTTGATTTAATTCGCTTTGGACCATGTTTGAAGCTGATGCCTTAGAGGAGTTGCCACAGGCAAAATTCAGTTTGCAAGAGGGATTCCTTTCACCATCTGAGAAATAAAAAAAAAAAAAAGATATAAACCTTAGAGGGACTGAGGACAATTTACCACCTAGAGAGACTTGCCTTCAGCAAAGCAAACAGTCCTCTGGCTTACCTAAAAGTTGAACTTCTATTTAAAAAAAGAGCTACCACACCAAATTTATTTATATATTTTGTACCATTATACTTTCATTTTTCAGCTTAGTTAATACATCCTACTTATCTTCCTTCTGTACCCTCCTAAGTCAGTTCTTTGGATAGGAAACCAGTATTGCCCAGCAGCCTCCAGCATAAAACTTCCAGCTCTTTCCAGAATGGGTCACAAAAGCCATTTGCTGCACATAAAAGCTTGTCACCTTCTCCAGTTTATTAAATTTTATCTAAAAATCAAGACCTTGATGCGTATATATGAAACAGAGCTGTGAACAGAGCACACCAATATCTCACTAATATCTACCATATTTTAAGGTCTATTTACACTTGCCAATATACATATATCAATCCTAATGTATTGGATCTGGACCAGAAGCTAAAAGCCAGGACATGAGGCTTGATGTAGCAGTCTGGATACAAGTCCCAACTTGGCAGTTTAAACTCATATATAATCATCATTACTCAAACTCAATGAAGGGAGGGCAGACCTTAAATCCCTATTATATTTACTGACTTACTGATTTACTCAGTTTGTTAATTTCTTTCATACCTTTATGGATCCTGTCACAAAGAATTCAAAATGGAGGTCCTTAACCTAAGGAAAGGATAGCTGCAGTTGAACACTTGCTTTATATCGTTAATGACACCTCCAAGATGGGCCAAGCACACTTGCAGACTCAAGTGCCAGATCCTGCATTTCATCCCCAAATGAGCAGTGAAACCTGCAGTGGAAACTGAGTGGAAGTCAGCAGCTGGCAAGTGTCTCTCCACCCATCCCATAGTACCCTCTTACACACTACTCAATGTCTGCTAACACATCCTTGGCACCCACATCACAGTTTGCTCACTGCTGGTCAAAAATATGCATGACAGAGAGCATTTAATGAGTTCAATGTGAAATAAATTAAATCAAATATCACGACTCACAGCATCGACAGCGCATTAATCTCTTACACAAAAGCTGTGCAAGGATACAGCTGCAAGACAAGAACTCTACAGGCACCTGCCCCTACAGACACTGAAGGCAAGACCAGCTTTTGGATGTGTTCCACTCTGCAGCAGCCAGGACCACACACAGCCTGCATCCCTGAAACTCAGCTCCATCTTTTGTCTTTGACATCATCTGAGGAGCACCAGGAGCAGACCTGAAGCTCCCAGCACACAGGGCTGACCTTTAATCTTCTCAGAGTAGGGCAGGCAAGGTGTGAGTACAGCACTGTGAACAGCGCTGGTCTCAAAGACGTGCAGAGATGCACAGATGCAAAGGTGTGACAGAAAAAACATAGGGACATCTGCAGGGTTCTGCCAGGGTCCTGACTACCAGCTCTCCTTCCAAGTAATCAAGGGGAAAACCCCCAGATCCCACATGCTACATGAACTGTTACTGGAGTGGCTGCCAGTTTTAGTCAGACCACAGTCTTCAGTGTTTAGAAAATGAGAAACTCTTAAGCACCTCTAGCTCGTCTGACCAGGGCTAATGCAGGTAGGCTGTAGATCAGCTGGGCTCTGCCCTGACCAAATCCAACAGGAGGAGAGCTCTGCCAGGCAGCCAACAAGAACTGCAGGCAGGAGACCCATCATGGCCACTGCTGCCTAAACCTGCCTGTACAAGAGCAGACTGGGAAAGAATGATTCACCTTTCATTTTCAGGGTCATGCATCATCTTTACTGCCAAGCAGGTGGTAAGTTCAAAGTACGGCTAGGGAAAAGGCAGTTAAAGGAAAGGAAAAAAAAAAAGAGGGATACCCTCCCTAGTAACTAAATGAAGGTAATAAAAACAATATCTGATCCATAAAGTGAGAAATGGGACCACTGGAGGAGGAGTGGGGGACCAGGAATCACAGCCAATCTCTGAAGTCCAGAGAACGTGGGAAAACCCAACTATTTCAAACTTGCCTAGCACATAAGAATTGCTTTTGTCTGCATTAAAAGCTGCACTGCTTTCACCACCAACGTGACCAGCAGTTACAAAAGGAGAAATCTCAACAAGAAAATGCTGAACTATGCCATGCCAAAAGGCTGCTGTCCCACGCCAGCAATATTCAGAGCTGGACCGCACTACCCGCTCACAGCCACTGTCTGCAGGACAGAACAAAAGCTGTGTCACTACCCTGTATGCAGAAAAAGAGACAATAGCTCCCATAAAAAGCCATGCAAAGGCTTTTAGTGAGATTTCTGGTCTGGGATCTGATCTGATCCACCGCTTAAAGCTTTAATCAGCTATGCAGTCAGTTGGCATACCACCATTTTAATATTAACCCTTTTAATTATCCATCTGAGCACTTTTCCCTAGCACCAGGAAGAAGGGCACTGACCCCACACTGCCCCTTATCCATACAAAACATTGAAAGATTTGGTACGAGGTATCATGTCTATATAGGAAATCAGCAGAAATTGCCCTCATCTCATGTCTTCGGGCTTTTCTATATGCCTGTTTTTACTCCATGGTTCTCTTCACAGCCTTGCTAGTGGCCAAGAAAGCTGCTTGACCACAGCAGCTGGGCAGGATGAGTCAGGGCACATGAATGTCTTTTAACCCCTCTGCACCTGTGCACTGAGAGTATTGGCTGCTCAGCTGAACACAGCTGGGATTAGCTCTTTCCCATGGAGGGAAACTCAAGCAAAGGTCAAACCTTCCTAATTCTCAACAACCTTCAGCAAGGTTTAAGGGAAAAAAAAGTGAGAGTGAGACAGACAAGCCCCAAACACAAAATAGACTTTCCAAACGACTGACAAAGAAATGCAGCCATCAGAGCACAAAACGTGTTGTGATAGCACGGCATATAATACAATATAAATCGAGCACACACCAGAGCCTCAGCCGGCTTTATGCTTTGCAGACCAGACAACTTTTGAATTCAATAAAATAATAAGCACCCTGACCTTAATGCAGTCATCAAGGCTAAATAAAGCCAAGCACAGTTGTGCTCCTTTGATCAGTCTTTTCATAAAGGCAGTATAAATAGTATTGCTGCTTTTCCATATCCTAAGAGGCTTTTACATTTGGAAAGTGTTACATGGGCACACCAGGAAAATAAGTAGTGTTTTGTTTCTTTTTCCTTTTGGGCTTTTTTTGTTGTTGTTGCTGCTTTTCAAACTGTAGAGAGAAAAGTTAAACAATCAACTCCCAGTGATCCAAACAATGTGTTTACAGAAGGGTTTACAAAATGAAAAAGCAAGTTACTCCACATTCAGATATTCTGTGGTCCTGCCAAGTGTCTCAACAGACTAATGTCCTCTGAGACACAGACTTGTGCTATAACGCTTCTGGTCAAAGCATTTGAATTTTAAAAACCAAATACAAAGAGAGAGGACCACAGCCAGCTGCACAGCAGTGATCCCTGGTCTGAAGCAAACTGCAGGGTTCAGTTTGGTTGGGTCAGTGTTTCTGCTTCCTTGCCAGCATTAGGAAGGCAGAGATCAACCCGACCGTTCCTGTAGCACCAAGGATTTTAGCAGCCTGCTCCACTACCTGCCCCACATTAGCTCAAAGAGCATCCTGTATATCCCTGTGGCTGTCAGCCAGGCAGGACTCCCATGCTAACCTGGTCCCTTGGCCATGTTCAGCACAGCGTCTGCAAACTCTTGGCAACTCCAGCCTCTGCAGAAATACCAACCCCCAGTAATGCCAGTCATCTTAGGTGCTTGAGCCAAGCTGCTTTCTTTCCACATAGTCTTTCCACAGGTTTTCACAATGCCCCAGTAATTCAATTAGCATTGGGGAAAATTAGCAAGGCATTCAACTTCTAGTTTTGCATATTAAAACCAAACGTTGACATCTGTGTGTTTTAGCCAAAGGTTATTGCCTGGCCTTGCTCGTGCTGTGCAGTAGTGTGACCCAGCTTTAGCTCATTTAACTCATTTCTGCTAATAAGTGAAAAAAATTTCTTTCTGTAACAACTAATATTACAGCCATTACCCTTCTAGTTGATGCTGACATGTTGCAGAAAGAAGCTGTTATCATGAAGGTGATACTTTAAAATACTACCACGTACATGAAACAGATTTAGTCACAAAATGGAGATGTTTTACACTTACTATGACTACATTGGCCCTTACCAGGGAGTATTGAAGCCTGTGACACTGTTCCATGTTTGGATCCAAGTCAAACACAGGCTACTCAGAGATCCAATGAAGCACAACAGTGAAAAATCCTCAGACGCTGCAATACCGCATCTTTAGAAAGTTGGATAAATAACACAAATAATCCTGGGTAAATTACACAAAAAGAGCAAGGAAACAAATCTGGGTTTACACATCTCAGGTACCTGACTGCCCTGTCTACTTGGGCTAACTTGACAGCACACCAAGGGTCTGAAGTGGACATTTGAATCCTTTCCTGACCCAATGGCTTAAGGTAGCATCAAGGGCATATGGAAAAACGAAGTTATTTCCCCTCATTCTTCAAATGCCTCTGTGCCTCTTTGTCTCATTTTCTCACTTTTCCACCCCAGCCATGAGTCCCCCGTACCCATCAACCACTCAGAGGCAGCCTGATTCCCCCTCCATCTGCAGAAAAAACCTTCAAGCCTTGACAAGGATGGAAGGGGAGACCTTTTTATACAAAGTGTGAGGGTCCAAAACACTATGACAGAAAAAATAACTTACAAAGTATATGAAGTCCCCAGTCCCAGACTCGGACCAGAGGGGCTACATTGCTGAGAGCTGTCCTGTACAACTGCAACTCAGCCACCAATTTAGCTGAGAAAACTTCTCTCAGGAGCAAAATTTCAGAGATGCATTGTCCTGAGCGCTGCCTGTCATGCCTTTTGGGAGCTCACTTCACCCTCTGCTTGTGGGGAATCATCCTTTCAAAATGCAAGTCCCAAGAGGTTTTTTTCCCTAAGAGCAATTTTTCCATTGTCAGTCCTTTACAATGCTATTTCTTTTATTATTTTTTTACAAAAGCTTTATAATCCTATGCTTTTTCATCTGAGTGGAAACCACTATATGACAGCTTTAAACTTTTCTTTCTTTAAACCCAGCACTTCCTCCTCAGCTATAATCCTCCTATTGGAAAGATCAGTTTGCAAGTCCTTGCCTCCAGGCAGCCACATCACAGCAGCAATTACAGACCCAAAAATCCAATCAAACCCCTCATCTTTTAACTCAACGGCCATGACTTTAATTGCATGACAAAAACAACAAGAAAATTAAGTGACAATTTGAAGTTACAAACTGCTCCCAACCCACGACATTCATTTTGGCTCCATGGTCCTTGAACTCTGAGGATGGCACATCTAAAAGCACCAAAATGGCTGTGACATCAGTGTCCCATTTTTAAACTCTCCCAGGCACATTGGCTTCTGAGACCTTTTGGACTTTTGATCACCCTCTGCCTCAGCCTGGCTTTTCCCCCTCCCTCCAATTTTATCCACAACGGCAAACGTTTAATAACTACAGAGGCATGCTCAAGTTCTTGCATTTTCTTTGTAGCATGATATGAACAGTGCCTGTATAACTAAAATGGTAGAATTTTAGCTCTAAAATTAGAACTAAATTTTACCTCCAATTCTGTGAAATCAGAACTGAAGATTTTTTTGTGGGGAATAAAAAGACAGCAAGTTAGCAGTGCCTGAACTAAAGCTGGATTGGTTTTCTCCTCAACAAAAATCAGGGGCATATATTATTTATAGTTCAGGGACAATGCAGTCAACACAATTTTGCAATGGATGAAAAACACAAACCCCTCCTTTTTTAAAAACTGCAATGAAGTCAGAGGAATTGCCACCATCCAGAACAAATCAATGACACACCCTGAAATCAGCCAGTTCCGAGAGCAGAGCTTCGGTCAGTCTGCTGCGATCACAGGGGAAAGCTGCAAAGTTCAGCTCAGGATCCCATTAGTCGCAGCTATGCTTCAGATCTGCTTTTCTCTTACAGAAAACACAGGGTAGAAAAAAGCCCCTGTGGAGTTCCCTGTCTATTCCCTCCTTCATGGTACATTCCAGCCCCAGAAACTTTCACTTCTATAGCCCAAATAGAAGTGCAATTCCCTGTCAGTGCAATGTCATTTCTAGAAGCACCTGGCACAATTGTGCCACACAATTGCAGTGGCACATCCACAGACAAGACTCTCCCAGGTGTGTTCTTCCCTGCATCCTTGAATTACCAGGCATCAGAGCTTCCCCTGACTGGAGAACCACAGTAGCCCCAAGCTGTACACCCACCCTGCAAAAGCTCTGAAATCACTTTAGGTGGGAAGCAAAAACTAATCCCCAGCATCCAAACCCTTAAAATTACAGTTTGTCAAAGTTTTCTTTTTTGAGCTACTGATTTCCACTGAGGTTTTTCCTCACAGAAAACAGTTAATAAGCAAAGAGGGAAAAGAAAACATTCATTTACAAAAAAAGTAAAATTCTGGAAAGGAACGGCATGAGATACTGAGACAGTTGTTTGAAAGCTATCTTGCCGGGACGTGTGTTGTTCGGTTTCAGACGGTCGGGACAGACAGTGACGAGAGATCTCTGTAGTCAGGTCTTAGAGCATGAAGTTTATTGTGGAAAGGCGTGGGTATGGGGAACCTGCTAGGAGCTGCCAGACGCAGCTCAAAGCAGGTCAGAGAAGTAAGAGAGCAAGAAAGAAAGCTGGAGAAGAGGCAGAAAAGGATAGAAAAAGTGGCAAGAAGTGACCGCGGTTCCCGTTTACAATCCAATAAATCATCTTCTGTGCTGAATATTCTAATTCTCATTAACCAGTGTGGTATAAGCTACAAATCTTATAACATTTACATATAGCCTGTCAGAATCATTGCATTACCATACAATGTTATATTTTAAACTCTAAAATCTACTTTTTTGACCCTCTGATAAATTGGAAGGGTCTGCTCTGACCGTTGGACCTGTCTGCAAGCAGAAGGTATTGTTTAATCAAAGGGGGGATTACCTTCAGTTGGTCTTACCATTGTTTTCCAGTTGTTCAGTAACTGGGGTTTGGTAACTCAAAGCTTGTTCTCATTTCAATCTCGCCTACAGTTCCTATATTCTCAGCATCTTTTGCCAGGTAATCATATTTATAAGGCTTTCCTATTTCATCTTCCCCAACACTATCTCCCAATATACATAATCCGGAAGCCAACTCTTAACTTTCACAGTACTGCTCATTTGGAACAACATCCCAAAAACTGGGGGATTTTTTTTGCTTTCTTATTTTTACTTCTCTCCTTCTTCTAAACTCTTATTTTTTTCCTTTCCTAGACAAGAAGTCTCACTTTGCACTGTTGACCGGACCTCATTCTAACTATATGGCAGACAGCTGCATGCCTTGTTGGATCTCTTCCAGACATCACAACAGACAGTATCAGCACCACTCCCTACACACACCCTCCTTGCCAGCAATTTGTTTTGCTAATTATTAATCTGTCCTCAGAACAGACAGTAATCAATGAGACATAATAAACATACACAAACCCTGTACATCACAGCCTCTGGTCAAACTCATGTGGCAAAAAGGCACCCTGATGACACAAATGGGAGCTGGGAACATTATGATATATAGAGATCTTGGATGCACTTGTAGTGTGTAGGTGAAGTGTCCAGGCTGGCTCTGTACACTCCAATCACAAGTGTATAGACTGGCCCACAGCATCACTTATTCTGCTCCCTCAGGCCACAGCTTAGCAAGAAAGTAAATCTAGTCCTGAGTCCCATAAAATAAGCATAAAATTGTGCCAACCACACCACGCAAAGGGCCAAGTTACTGCAGTTACAGAACCCAAGTTTTCATTTCCAAGTGTCATAAAGCAATCCAAATATTGTGTTGGGGTTTTTTATGCATCTTCATTAAATAATCTCTTGCGTACATCTTCATGTCTTTCACACAGCAAATTCAAATTTAATTGAAAATGAAACTAGCAAACAACTGTCAGAATCTAGTCCCAAAAGCAGATTCCATGAGGAGATGCTACAGGTATGAAGAAGGAAACAGTTCAGAAGTCCTAAACAAGGACAACATCTAAATCAGAAGAGATGTCTGTATTTCTTTATCCATGAAGTGAATCATTATTTGTAGTGCTTCAAATTTTGTTTGATACATCAAAGTCATCAAGCATCACCTTATAAAGCCCCACAAGACTTCAAGTTCTTCAGCTCAGCTCCTTGTCACATCATCAACCCCCACACCTACACTTAGCAACTGCAAAGCACCCTTCAGGTAAAATGCAATGGCTGATTTGAAAGCTTTCACCATCAAATAAAGGACATGCAAAGAATACAGAACTGAGGAAGCAATTAGTATTGCTGAAGACATGTTGCTGAAACCTCCAGCTTTTTATTTGATTGTCAAATTGGGTCTAGGCAGCTTCAGTCAAAACATCTGTGTACTTGACTCTAAATATCAAGTACATGTAACTAAATCTAATGCTTAAAAAAACCCTCCCTATACTTCAAGCTAAAAGTATAATCATAGTGCATCTGGCATTTAAATAAAATAACCATTAGCACAGGAAACACACAGCATAAAAGTACCAGGTCAAGAAAAGACAGACAAATAAAGAGAATCAGCATGGGATTGGATTTAATGCCATGTTTACTAGGGATCTGCTGTGTTGAGAAATGTAGAGGACTTTCTCTGGCAGGCTGAGTTACAGAATTTAAAATGCTGGCTATGACTAAAAAAAAGGGATATTTAATTATCTGGCTTAATTGGAGAAGGAGGAAAACCAGCTCCAACTTCAAGAAAGCAGAAGATTAAGAGCAGCTAGGACACCCACAGAGCTCTCAAGGCTTGAAGGGTTTTTTGTATTTCCCCTTAAAACACCCAGGTATCTATTTGTTAACTAAAGCAATAGAAAGGAGCATTAGAATTTAAAAGGAGAAGCATGTTACTTGAGATGAATTGGATTAAACCATACCAAGACTACAGATTAGCATGAATTAGCCTCTAATGTCAGCAAGTTCTGGCAATGCTCCGACCTACCATCAGCAAACAACTCCGTAAAATTTCAAGTCACATTCACAATTATTAATCAAATCACATACAAAACTGGCATCGGCAGACACAAACCAATCATAGGAAAACTATCCTCCTCAAAGCAGACATCATGCCCAACCCCACTGACTCCTGAAATGTCTTGCAGCAGGTCATTTGAGGGTTTTGTGCCTTGATAAAGTAAGAACAATACTTTTGTGCCTTCATACTAATTGCCGCTTAGATCTATAGATGAAAACCACTATGGAAGTGATTACTAATAAATCACATCATGATATTCACAGCCCAAAATTCATTTTGCTCATCACTCACCAGTGAATAAGAGCACTTTCCTCTTAAGTGTAATCCAATTTGTTGTGTCTGTTTTCACAGCAGCCACACTTACTTTCACAGTTAGGTAAGGTTTCCATGATGTCCTCCTCATCACTGTGCACCATTCAAACAATCCCATGCCCTGGGTCCCCTATAGGGAGGTAACTGACGGCCCAGGCTGTTTCAGGTTTCATCAGTTCCCGCATTGGGATGCAATGTAAATGTACATCCTACACAGATGTGGGCTCCCCCATGGCTCCAGAGCCATGAGGAGATAAGAAACAAACAAGTTTTTCACCAGCAAACTAGGCTCAGCTCTCAGCCCTTATTAGTCCACATGTTAAACTGGATCACCTAAAGCTGGATGCATCCCTCTGCTTCACACAGGTCACTAGCATTAGCCCTGACGTGGAGAAACTTGTGATGGGATTACAGTGACTGCCTGAGGCCGCTCAGCAAATCCATGGCAGAGCTGACAGCAGAAGCAAGATTAGGACAAGTGGAATCAATGCCACCATAGTGCTGTGCCTGTATGCTTTTGCACTCCCATCCATGTGCTGTGCCCAGGGCACACGCAGCTGCTCCATCAGCAAACCAGAGATATGATGTAATTAAAAGCAGCAGCCTCCCCAGCGATGTGGGAGAGTCCATATTGCTGGAGGTTTTCAAGGTGTGACCATGCAGGGTGTAAGACAAGCTCATCTAGGCTCCCATTCCCATGAAACATTGAACAAGATGATGTCTCAAGTTCACTTCCAGATTGGGCTATTGTATGAAAAGCCATCCTGGGAGTATAGCACAAACGGTTTGTTTTCAACAGCACTGGTCCCTTGACCTTTTTGACCATCCACCCATGCCAACACTGGCATCAGCACAAGGGCAGGGTGAGAAAGCATGGCCACAACCAAGGGAAAGGGAGGAAAAACACGATATTCCTGTTTCCCTCTGAAAGCGTTCTCTGCAGGCTCCAGGAAGAACACCATGTGCTAATTCGTCCCCAAGCTTCTACAGGAAAATAGTAAGTGTGCTAAGAGGTCTGAACATTGCTTTCACCAAACAACTGCTCTCCCACTTGTTGTGCTGCTTCCAGAGATGAATCACTGCCTCCTGAAAGCTGTAATTTACTGGGACATCAGAAGCTCTTCGTGGTAGGCAGGTGAAACTGATGCCTCCCCACTTAATTGCCTGTTTTTCTTCAAACTCAAACCTGGTTGACTAGTAGCATTTCACAAAGATTTCCAAACTCAAAAGACAGATTTAGTAACACCTTGCCTTGCTAACACACTGCCCAGTGAAAAACAAGACACCTCTGGAGAAGTTCCTTAAATTCAGAAGCTTTGTTTTGCTTCCTTCCCTAACTGATCCCAATGACCTGATTCCCAAGAAATAAGATCTTGTCTTTACCAAAGGTCTCAAATGTGGGCTGAGGAAGCATGAGTCAGATCAGATGCAATGAAACATCCACAGCTAATTAATAGGATGCATCTAGCTTTCCTCTCAGAAGGAAAAAAAAAAAAAAAAAAAAGGGCAAAATCTACACCATGAAAGAGAAAACATTTGGATGAAGGCTTTAACAAGGTCCTTCCATGCAATTGTCTATGAGCAAGTGCCCCAATCCCAGAGCCCCAACTCCAACAAAGACAGTCGTGACCTCCTCTAACCACATTTTAATTATTTTTTATAATTAAAGAGTGGCCATGAGAGCTCACCTGCACACTGTGCCTGTTGTGCTTACATGCATGACTGGCCGGCACACCCAGAAATCACCTCACTGATCAGACCTGCAGGGAGTTAAGTCTAAGAACACGCAGTTCACAAGTCACTGCAGCATGTCCCGGCATGAGATCAGCACTGAGCTTCCTGACCCAGCCACGAGGGCAGTGGCATGGAGCATGTGCTGCTGCAAAGCAGCTGAGATGCCCTGGAAAACACAGCCTGAATCCAGGCCATGTGGGTAAGTCACAACGTGGAGCACACCCGGTGCTAGGGCAGGACAGAGTTCTGTGCTGGCAGAGCACATAAGCCGTTCTTGGTGCTTACACACGTTTTAATGTGACTCTCACTCAAATTAAGCAGTTCCCAGGGGAAGGGGAGCAGGGGACACTCTGCCTCATTTCCTAGATTGTAAAGGAGATCAAAAGCACTTCCTTGGTTTAATTTCTGCATCTCATTAATCCACCATGAATAATCGGGTGCTGAGATGCTGAGAGCCATGCAGATGGATATCTGAGCTGCTTATGGAATTGGAACTGAGAGCAAAATCCCATCCCAAAGCTTGGACTAAGTGATTATATATTTCAAACATCACTCAAGAAGGTCTACAGCTACCTTTTATACACAAGGTCAGACTAAATGGAAATAACTGCCCTTCAAACCTGACAATCTCTCTTTTTGCATACCCTATAATTTCTATCCCTTTCTCCTTACAATTTTCCTCTGTTTCCACTACTGGTTCAGACAGTAGAAATAATCAGGATATTTAGGACAATTCAGCTTAGATCAGCTAATTCATTGTATCCTCCAGGCTAGAGGAGTCACTAAAGACTAGAAAATTCAGAGATGTCATTTGTCAAAGGGACTTTGAGTGAATTTATTGTATAGATACAATGAGCTTATCGGGTGTTTCCCAATGGAGAGGCTATGAGTGGGGATCCATTTTCCCATTACAATACAATACCATTTAATATAAGTATATAAAGTATCTGTCACATCATCACACATTTAGCAAAGGAAATTAAGGACACAAAGGAGAGAGGAGGCATGAATTCTCCAAATGCAATGCTGTCCAGACAGTAGGAAACACTGAAAATACTGTCTCGTGCATTTGGAGCTGAGCCTTTCTGAATAAATTAGCATTCAGCCAGTGAGGACACATGGAAGGAAACTTTGCAAAGTGCCAGAAACGACTTGTCTGAAAAGAATTCGGTAAATAGATTCCAGTGTCTGACAAGTGTAAGCTGCACAGAGTATTATCAGAGAGCAGTACCTCTTAACCACATGGACTGATTTGCTAAATGGCAGCTCCTGCCAGCTGAAGTCCAAGAAAGATAATCTGAAGGGTTCCAACAAGGCAAGACAGGAATGATCACAATGACAGATGCTGCCCAAGCAGGGTACTCAGAAGTCATTTCATGAACCATATCAATGTGTTATTTATTTTCACAGACTCGTTCCAGATTGTATTTCTGGCATAAGGGGTAAGATCAAGAGCATTTCTCTCAAGAAACTAAGCTAATGAGGATAATTAACGCAACTCCTAAATATATAAACTGTACAGATAACGAGTCTCATTTGAATTTTGCTTTTCTAGCAAAAAAGCAGATGGATTGATCTGACCTGTTTCATGAGACTTTTGCCTTGCCAAAAAAAGACACTCTCCCTTTAGCTAAGGAGCCATAACCAGGCCAAAAGTCCTCTCCAGCGCTTTGAGGACATTTTAGGCTCCACTTCAGCTTACTCCGTGACTTCTGCTACTTCTGCCAAGCAGCTGGCAGCTGGGGTAGAAGGGGACACCACCCCCCTCCGCCCCCGCTCTTGCTGGCAGCAGCATCCACACTGTGTGCCCTGCCCAGGTCCCACAGAAACACAGGTTCCGTCCCTTGAACAAAGAAGCAATGTAATGGGACTTTGATTCACAATTTTGAATTAAGGCCTAGTTAGCACTTCAGCTGTGAGGACTTCAGAGTGCAGGACTTCAAAAGATCAGCAGATACTAGACAACCATGTAATGCTGGGAAAAAACGAATAACACAATCTTTCCTTTCTCTGCATGGATGAAAATAAAGATCTAGGAAAGTAATGTAGTACTTATGATCAATAATGCTTCACTTTTAATCAATTTTGCTATAGGCTAAGAACTAAAGAAATGCTACGTGAACAGGGCTCCTCTCATGGGGCCAATAAGGAATTGTGGAATTAATTATGTTGAAAGACTCCTCTGAATTCAACCAATAACCCAGGACTGTCAAGCCCACCACTCAGCCATATCCCTGAGTGCTACATCTACATGTCTTTCAAACACCTCCAGGATGGTGACTTCACCACCTCCCTGGGCAGCCTGTGCTTGACAAGTTTTTTGGTGAAGAACTTTTTTCCTAATATCCAATCTAAACCTCTTCTGGAACAACTTGAGGCTGTTTCCACTTGTCCTGTCACTTCTAACTGGAGATAAGAGACAGACCTCCACCTGGCTACATCCTCCTCTCAGGCAGTTATAGAGAAGGATCAGGTTCCCCCTTGGGTCTCCTTTTCTCCAGGTTAAGCTCTCCCGTCACGGTCACCGAGCTCACACATACCAGATGTTGGCCATCCCTGCAAGTCACCCACAGCATGCAGGTCTTCCAACATCCAGAGGAGAAAGTAGTGAGGGGGAGGCATGCCTGTGTTACTGCTCATCTCTTTCAGTCAGAGCAATCCATCCCACTGCAAATATAAAGGATTTACAGCACCCAGAGGAGTATCACATCCTGCATCAAAACTGCTCTGAACCCCCTGACCGCCAAGAAAATATCCAAAAGCCTCATCTGCTAACAAATTTTGGCATCTGATAGAAGCCAGCAAATGGCATGCTCCCAAAGTCTCCTCTCTCTGTTCTCAGTGCTTTTTAAAAAGGCATCATACAGTCTAATATGGATTATATTTAAACGGTTTTTAAAATGCTTTCAGTGCACACAGAAAAAAGAATCTATCCTGTGAAATCCCTGCCATTTAAAAGATGTATTAAACAGAACAATATAGACTGCAATAGTCTTTATAACACAGACAGTCATTCTGTCCAGAGATCCCAGTGAGGCAAGTGATCCCTGTCAAGTTCACACCTGGCATGCACATGGGTCTGATCTTTGCCCACAAACCTGTGACTGCATCTACAAAGCAGGTACATACCCATGCATACCCGGAGCAGCACATGCTGGCAAGAGATAGAAGCAATGCCACATTAAATGCACTGCTTGTACTTAGCAGCTGTCATAGATTTTTAACCACTTAGAAGAGGCCACATATTTTCTGCAATTTACATCCCTAATATTAAAATGGATTAAGATGTAACTATTTTGAATGGGGACTCCTAGAGCTGGTTGCCACAGCCTAGGTTTGGGCAACAACCTCAGATGATCAGGCCCAAAGCAGGTAAAAACCCAGTCCCTCACCCACTTCCATTGCCAGGGCACATGGTGACCCTTTTCATCTTTTCCCCTTGCTAATAGATGACTGCTGTACCTGCCTAGTCTGAACTTAGTCCTGCCTGCAGAATTTGGGTTGAATGAAGTAGCAGACCGAAGCTCAGTATCATCACCAGCCTGGGTACCAGACACCACAGGATCACAGACACCTTCTGGTGCAAAAAGCTCTCACTCAGCAGCCTTGCCTTGAAAGCCCAGATTGAGTCAGCCCTATTTAAGGTTCAAGCAGCCTTTATCCATTTTTCTCCCATCTGCCAGCCAAAGACAGCAACTGGCCTATCCTTGCGGGTTTTTTCCCATTCCCCTCTTCTCTCAATGTATAAAATGCTTTTTGTCATTTTTCCTCCCATGCATTATTCTACCCATTTCAAGTCCTCCTCTCCGCTCATTTCTTATGTGATGCCCAGAAGTTATAAATCTACAGTGCTTTCTCACGAGACGACACTTTCACAAACAATGACATCCCAGTCATTTCCTCTCTGGAGTTCTCTGGTGCATCCTGTTTATTCTATATCTCTCTTGTTTGCATTGCAAACTCTTCAGAATAAGGACTTCTCATATTTTGTGTCCTATACTGCTGAAAGCATGACTTGAGCTACTCAATTCAAGGCTCTGAAGGCCAGAAGAGATCATTGTGATTATCTAGACCAAACTTTGCCCTATCACGCAACAAATTTTGTCAAGTGACTTTTACATTAAGCCCCTGATAGTCCTGATAGAGGTATGCTACAAATGGATGATGATCACCACACCACTTTTTATTTTACATTTTCCCCAATTTTGCCACATAGGCAGTGTTTCTCTCCTTCATACTCAACACTTTCCAATACTTTCAGCAATTAGCCCATGGTAAAATTTTAGTAAACATTCTAAAATACATACATGCCTTATTTCTGTGATGTCTGCATTAAAACCATTGTCGTTAATTACTTATTATACTTTTCATTTTCCCAGTTTATATTTAATGTGCTTTTGCCAAGATAAGATATACAAAGAAAACAGAACTTTATTACAAATAGCAGACTTACAATTCTGCTTGTAAGAAGGTACATCTGTAAAAGATTAAAGAACTGAAATGATCTGGGAACAAGGTAAAGAGAGAGAATAAGTTGATGGCATTGCTGGCATGCAGGGTATTTTTGTGTTAAAAATGTATGTATGAAAAACCTTTCATACACTCTGAATACCTGCATTAACTTCAATGTTCAACATGCTATAAAATGATCATCTTCTGAAGAAAAAAAAAAGATTAAATTCCTTTGAGCCAAGTATTAAAAACATTCTTAAAGCAAACAGATACAAGAAGAATGCTCACAAAAAATCTGGTTTTCATCTGTCTAAAATACATGCTGGCTTCAGCTAAAAGCCAATCAATCAATATGCAAAGAATTTAAAAAAAAGCTCTAGCCAGTTATAAATATTTTTTTAACTACAATCATCTGGCAGTAGAGCACCGCTGACCTAACTTCATGAGCATCTGTCAGCTGGTGATGGCCATGGTGCTGTCAGGGGAAGGAAACAGAGACATTTTGCTCATTTAACTGAGCAGACAACAAGTGACCCACCACAAATCACAGCTAGGGGCACAGTCTGGAGGGGAAAAATACCCAAAACAAATGCTAGAGGAAACCAAAGAAAGCTTCCCCTGCCCAGTGCACCCAGAGCTCTGGGAGGCTGTGAGGCACCAAAAGGCTGCAAGTATGAAGTTCAAGAACTCCATCACCACTAGGTGGTTATCCATCAGATTCTAATTTCATTACTTCTCCTAAAAAAATTATATTATCCCACCCATAGCTGAAGTTTCTATGTACATGGCATCATACAAGGCATTATGCAAGAATGACAAAAGTGCTTCTCCAGTTTTCTTCTAATTGCCATTGCAACTCTGTTTATTTGGATTTAAGCATCATCCTGGGATGTTCATAACGCCAACAGCACAACACAGAAAGGCAGAACGGGAGAGTCGGTGAGACACTCGTGTGGCTAACTCTTGTCCAAGTAATTCAAAACCCTGAAGGCAACGGCTGTAGTGAAAAATACATGGGGATTAAGAATCAAACAGGAACAAGCATTTCTTGCCATTTCCATTTTTTTTGTTGAGGTGGCAGTCCTGTCTCAACTCCAGCAGCTTGGAAAACAGAGAGAGCTCTACCAACCTGAGCAGGTGCCCTTCTGCATCTTCACCTGTCTGCAAAAGTGGATTTTAAGTTGTGGCATCATGTAGCCTGCTCTGCACGTGGGCTTTCAGGCTCATGAAAAGCCTCCAGTTAACTGAAGATCCACTGCACCCATCCTAACAATTGTGCTTTCTACTGGGCTCATAAACAGGAATGAATAAACAACACCAGCAATACCTGCAGCATACTTAAATCCCATTCCCCCGCAAGATTAGGCTAAAATGGTGTGAGCAACACTAAAAACCACAGTGAAACCAATGTAGCAGCTCTTAACTATTACTACCTGAACTGATTTGAGCTCAGGATGCTCTATTTGTGGGTTATGCTGAATAGACAGGAAGTCCACAGCAGTGTCACCCTGTAATTTCACAAGATATCTACAAGTACGTGCAAGCCCTAGCAAGTATATCTTAAAGTGCACAAAGAATCACAGAACATACCAGCTTGGAAGGGGCTCATACAGATCACCGAGTTCTGCTCCTCACAGAACTGCCTCAGTTTTAACCAAACTCAGAGGCTCCCTGGACTCTGAGAGACATGGTGCCATGACCACTTCCCTGGGGTGTCTGTTTAGGAGAGCAACCACATGGGAGGCAGAATTCCAACTTCCACCAGATTTATGACTCAATAATGGAGGAAAAAAGAAAAAGAAAAGGAAAAAAAAAAAAAGACAGAAAAAACCAAACCAAAACACCAATCAAGCAACAAAACCCCAACAAACAAAAAAACCCAAACAAAAAGAAGAGAAACAAGCAACCAAATGTACAGTCCTGCCATGGTTAAAATGAAGGACTGAGAAATTGTCTTCAGACACAACAGGCAATTGTTGAAAGAAATCAAGAGAAGATACTGCAATCCATCTCAGAGACTGTCCAACAGCTTGGAAAATGGACTGTCACTTCATCCATCAGGAATTTCTACCGCCCAACTGGATACAATGTGTCCCTGGCTGGCAGGGAGCAGGACTGACGTCTAGGATTCTGGGAATCAAATAGTTTTACCCTCCCAAACACAGACCAATTTACCTTCACATTTTCCAAAATTACCAATACAAGGAGACTGCTTTCAAACACTCTGCAGGCAAAGAAAGTTTGTCCTGAGTAGCACAGAGAATTAGCAAAGATCAGGTGATTGCCCCAGGCACAGTTTTTCTTCCTGCACCAGGGGCTGGCTACTACCCTACCTTCAAGTTCTCCAAGCTTTTGATGAAGGAAGGATGTTTGTTCCACCCACACTGACGATTTTTATTACCTTGGAAGAGCTGAAGAAATGTTTTGTATGCACCAGCAATCTCACACAGCAGATGGGGAACACGGCAGAGGTATGGTGGGGTCCAGCCTACAGTGAGCACACTCTCCAACAGCCTCTGCATTGCATTCAGACATCCAGAGTTTAGATGCCTCTGTATAAACCACAGAGGTGCTATCCCCACCCACACACAAAAGAAAGAAGAGAGTTTTTTCAAGTGACCCTTATTCCCTCAGTACAGCAGAAAGGAGTCTGGATAGTCTCCAAACCAGGCAACAGACATGGGAAGTACTGAACCTGCAATTACAGCAGCCCATGGGGACAACAGAATCACCATTACTCCAGGAAGATCAGAAACCACAGAGGAGTTCCAGCTCAGTCTCCCAGCGTACCCAGGGGCACAAAATCCATCACCGCAACAGCAATGTCTTGCTTGCTTAACTACCCACACAGAACCAGTTCTGTTAGGACTTCATGGATAGACGAGTCATACAGGCCAAACGCAGATGTCTAAAAACAGCAACAGGGTGGGGATTATTTTTTTCATTATTTTGGAACTGAAGTGCTGCAGCAGCCCTCCTGACACAGAAAAATAAAAAGTTTTCCTTGGCAAGCAATATGTCTAAAAGGGTCTACAGAAGTAACATATAACAGCTACAGGTGCATAAACAAAACACCATTAGCTTCCAAAGTGACTTTTTTCTGACTGGTCAGGCTTGTCCTTAGCAGTCAATTGCAGCAGTCCTTTCTAAGAAGAAATAACCTCTGACTGCATCTGTGAAACAAATGTACAGAGATTAGAACTACATGGAAAACCACTTCTCCGATGAACCACCCCGAAAATTTTGAACGGTGTATTTCATTTTAGTCCCACCTCTGCAGAACATGGTTAGTTAATCTCACATTTAACCCTCTGTGCCAACATTTGTACAATTTCTGTTGCCACGCTGGAATCTGTACATAATGTGATCTGGCTCAGTGCTCACAGTGCTCCGGGGATCAATTACCATTTTATACATCACTGTTTCATTACTGAGCCGTGAACGTCCTCCAGCCAATCAGACCTTCAGCTCTGCGCTCCAAGACTCTAATCTTTGAAAATTAAGTATTTGGCAAGATACACTGTAAGAAAGAAAAATTGCCAGACTCATGCTGTTTTGAATATATCCAGCCTCCATTCACAAATACTGCCATTGCAGTGGCCACTAGATGTTTTCAGTGATGTGATTAAAAAGGAAGCGATAATAATTGTGGAGTGGAAATGCACTCTCATCTGTCACTTCTCTTGGAAAATAATGAGCTCTCTTCCTTGTTATGTTCACTGCAATATATCTTTGGAAAAGTCTTATAGAGATTAATGCTCAATTGCTCTAAATGAGCTTAGCTTTATTTATTCTAGGAGAGGATCTGGTCCCAAAGTCCCAATAAGCCATTACTTCACTATCCTCATTAAAGGAAAATCCTATATAGTAGCTAAGACAGGACTTTGGCCCCATGTCTCCCCTGTAAATTCAGCAATGGGGATTTGGCATGCTTTATATCAACAAGCCATGCCTAAGTGCGTACTTTAAATGAGGCTAAGATACACAACAGCAAACACTATAAATCTTCACACAATAAGGCAAACTCAACATTTCTACTGCGCATCTTCAGCTTTGCTGCTTCCTCCCCATGCACTGCCACAGGACTGGGAACCTCACTGAGCTGGCAGCACAGGAAACTCATCTCCAGCACCATAAATACTTGAAATAGTTAATTCTTGAGCAGCAGCTCTGTAGCGGAAACTTTGGGGAACAGAAGCACCGCATGCCCAGACAGACTGCCTGGGTCCCTGCTGGACTGGAGGTACTAGGAAGGGAACTTTGTCACCGGGAGGAAAACCCTGAGGAAAAAGCAAGGGTGCTCTTCAAACCACTGTGTTTCCAGTCATCTGTTTTGAAACTGCAAGTGCTGTAAAGTGACAACTCACAAGCCACAACCACATATTGGAGAGTTTGTTTTAAATCACAAGGTGAAAATAAGAATCCATTATAACTCTATTTAACATTCCCGAGCTGGTATGCAGCTATGCAGCTCATGGAACGCCACAGCTGTGGTAGTGAGGTCTCAAAAATCTGTTCCAATAGATAGCAGAAAGCACCAGAACCAAAAATTAGGACAGTGCCAAAAGTCTCACACAGACAGCTGCAATCATCCCCACCCAACCTTTCCTCTTCCATCACCAGGTGAATCCAGGCAGTAGGACAAAAACTGGCTCATGTTTGGAAAGTATTTTTTGCACAAGTTTCACAGTTCAGCAGATCTATGGATCAAAGCATCTTATACTGCCCACCCAAAGTAGAAACATTCCCTTAAATAACCCCTGTTGAGAACTGGGGCTTTCTACACCTTTGTGGAAAGTAATTGGACTTCAAGCAGAATTTTTTTTTAACTAAGTGACAAAAACCCTCTGTCAAGCAACTTAAAGGGAACAGCCCCTAAAAAGGCCTCAAGAGCCATTAAAATAAAAAAAAGGAAACCATACACTGCACAACTGACACACAACAGACTAACTACTAACTACCCAATCATATGACATTTCCATTACTTTAACAGAGATTCTGTGAACCCAACGCTGGCATTCTGATGAGCAAATATGTGTACAACAACAGCAGGGAACAGATGTCAGGCACTAAAAAAAAAATAAATTTTTAAATCCTACCTTTAGATGATTCTTTAACGGAAAAAGATCTGTCTGTGTACAGACTCCTCCTCCAGATACTAATACAAGGACAAAACTCTAAATTGTCTCTTCAAGTATACACACACACAGAGCAAGGTGTCATACATGGATTTTTGTGGCTGGACAGCAAATGCTGTTCATTTTCAAACTAGTGTAGTCCAGACCCTCACTGCCTCAGCTGAACATCTCACAAATGCCACTGAGTTCCTAATCTCCCTACGGGCCCAGGAATGGCCTGTTTGTTCCTTTCACGTGCTAGAATTCTCCAGGTGTGCTTTAAAGCCACTGAACAAAGGAAACATAGCAATTAAGAGTGGGTTTGTAGTACTTCGCCTTCCTCAAACACTGATTTTAGTGAATATCATGCAAATACAGGCTTTTCTCTCTGACACCCATATTCACAAAATGTATAATGCTAAAGCCCTAGATCTGTTGTGTTCTCCATTAATAATTTAAATTATTGGCTATTTTAGGCATATACAACATGTGCTTCAAAATTTAGCCTTTATTTTTTTTCCATTCTATAATGACCTACTTGGTGTGCTTGATGTTTTTAGAAATGGCTGTCCTGCTTGCTCAAAACTCTGGGAGACCACAGTAATTCTCTCCCAGCTGGAACTGGGCTTCTATGAGGCCCACAGAGATGATCTATTCTGGTCTTTCAGCACTAGCCATAAAGGAAGACATAGAGGAAGGTTTTCAAGACCATTTCTGCCAGACACACATGCAAATAATCAAGTGAGACAGTGACAATTCTATTTCAGTAATGCCTTCAGTGCTTAGAGATGACACAACTGATATTTTCAGCTCTGGTCATTCCTACAGTTAATAAGAGTATAAATTAAAAATGCCAGTCCCACTTTACATTCAAATCATTGGTTTCATGTATCTATTATTTTTCTGAGTTAGCTTTCTTTTTTTTTTTTTCTTAAGATGAAACAAAAACCTTCTCCAGGAGCTGTTAAGTGTTGATAATAACAGACTAGAAGACTAGAACACAAAGCCATTTTTCTCTGTCCAAGAGGAAATATTTAACATCACGGCCCTGACACATGTACTCTTGTTGCCAACACCCCGCACACAGCGCCTGTCTGCGTGTGGATCACCCATCAGCCCTGCTCCACAATACATCCTGTTTACTATTTAGGACCAGGGTTAAAGCCAAACCAAGCTCCTCCTCCCAAAAGCCAGAAGAAAGGCAGCTTGTGCAGATGTTGCAATTCTGGTGAGAAAGACAAACTATAAACAGATTTCCTAAAAGATCTGCCTTGGGACAGTCTTATCTAGCAATTCCACTAATTCCCTTGATAGGGAAAGTAGGGGACTGTGAATGAAGTCTGCAGACAACAGATAGCTGGGAAAGTCTGTCAACTCAGAGGATGGGCAGAAGTGTATTCAGAACATTTGAGGACTAAAACAACTGACAGGAGGTACAGCTTGTAATAAAACCAAGTGCAGTCATGCACTTTAGGATTAAAGAAATATGTTCTGCAGCTTGAAAGCTCAACAATTGGAAGTGATATAGAAAGGGAAAGATTTTGATGGTTTAGTGGCTCATGGCAAGAGCGTAAAAAAGCCAGATGTTGCTTGAGGTCTCAGCGAGGAATGGGAAAATATGCAAGACACTAGTAAGGTCTCAGCTGGAACAATGTGCAATTTCAGGTTACAGAGTTCAAGAAAGGTTATGTGACACTGGAATAGTGCAAGGAAAGATCAGCAAGATGACCTCTCTCATGAGACCAAAAGGCAATGGGTTTGCTACTAGAGCAAAATGAAGGCTCTCTTTAGGAAGGAAAAAGGAAAGATACGGCAGTACAAACCACCTATGAAGAGGCTTAGGCTGGAACTTCAAAGGAGGCTTGCAAAAAAAAAGAAATTAGGTAGGAGACTGTTCAGTACCTGAAACTCTACAGGATAGTTGTTGGAGACAGCCAAAAACATGGCCAACTATGCAGGAGGTCCAAAGTTGGTCCTGATAATATACATCCTCACCATCTACAGTCCAGTAAGCCCACCAAACAAGATTCAGGAGCTGCACTGCTACCCCAGAACCTCCCAGACCTTCCCCCACCTGACACGAGATCTTGTGCTGTCACCATGGAGAGATGGTGTTTAAGTATATGAAGAGTCCACACTCATGATGCAGACACAGTAGAAGCTTCCCAAATCTCTACATAGTTGAAAAGGGGATGACTTTTCCACAGCAAATTTGAGGCTATGCCCAAATCAAGTCAAAAGAAGACAACAAAGGGAGGCTGGTGAAAAGCACAGCATGGCACTTAAAATGACTGGGTTAGAAGAGAAACACGTCTACAGGAAAGGAGGTGGTTGGTGGCTGAAGGCTTTAGAAACCATCACTGTGGTAGCAAACGATTCACCCTCATGGCTGAACTTTTCCACTATTCCCCAACACTGCCCAACAAAATTAACAGTGCAGGCAGGTTCAAACAAGGGCAGTTGACTATCTTGCTACTCCAAATTAATCTCTGTTTCAAAGGAAAAACATGAAGTTTAAAAGGGGACAAAGGGTGAGAAAAGGAAAACACAGAGGCTAATTAATGTCAATCAGTATAAAAACCCATGACTGATGCTTTTGACATTACCCTTCCAGACAGTGTTCCTGCAGACACTCGAGCGTGAGGCGAGTGCAAGAGTGCTGCATCACAAGCAGGATTAGGCAGGAGATGCCTGGAAATCCACACAACACAAAAACATCTTGCTCAAATATTTATATACAAATACCTTTTCCATACATTGCAGTATAGAGTCCTATGGATATTTATGCCTTCTGTAGCATCTCAACAGCAAAGGCTTAAAATGCCTCTGTAGCAGGATAGAAATTAGACTACACATTACTTCCATTAACTATTGCTACTGTCATAGAAGATGAGCAAGGAAGGAAAACTACCCCTATGAACTTTTCTTGTGTGAATTTTCCATCCCACTACCACCTCAGATCTAGAAAAGACAAACTCATTTCAGACTTTTTTTTCCTACAACCAAATATTTTGCCCACAAAGGGGCTTCAGGTGTACATGTTTTTGCAGTTGCTGTACTCTACTCAAGCTTCAAACCTTTCAACAAAACACAGGTTATTTTTAGGTTATCTAAACTCTCTATCCATGAGAAGAAAATGAGTCATTAGTCAATTACATAGTTTATACAAACAGAAATTACCAATTTCCCTCCATTCTCTGGACCACAATCTGTTGCTTTCACTGTGCTGCATCTTTGGGACTGGCACACCTGACATCCTCTTCATTAGGCAGATTTCTGAAAGTCATCATTGCAACACCAAAGACAACTATTTCCTGCTCTTAACCAAGCATTGGCAGGAGGTTTTGCTAAGCAGTGGGAACACAGAGTGGAAACTATTCTTACATTGTAGCTTTTGAGATCCAAATTACATTATAGTCAGTTCTTTGAAGTGCCCTTAAAACTATCAGTGTGTGTTGCCACATTCCCCAAGCACTCTCTTGCATTTCACCTGAAACACAAACAACTGCCTTTGGCCAATTCTGCATTGTTTTTACAGGGCAGCTGAGCTCATGCAAGACAATATACAATTATTTTTCCCTGTTCCTCCAGAAGTGTCCTGGCTGCTCAAGCCAGCTGCTGCACTTTGCAGGCAGCTGCACTCTCTTAAATTTTAGTTTTAATGGCAAACCTAACTTTTCAGCCATGAGAAGTTCAGCTTTCTGCATCCCCAGCAGCTGTTTCTGGAAGGCTGCTCAAGTACCATGGCTGAGTGGCGGTTTCTTTAGAAGTTTCTTTGCTGGAGGATAACCTCAGAGATCATCTTGGCTGGTCTAAACTTCTGCTTTAAAACCTGTACTGGAAGGCGCTTCATGGTTTTTAAGTGAAAGCAACACTTTAAAACGATTGCAGCAGCTGGACGTGAGAAGAGATGAGACACTATTTATCCCTATCCAAAGTTTAAAACCTACAGCTACAGCCTACAGGTAGGAAAGAGCAGACACATTCTTACAGATTGGTGTAAATCACAATTTCATTTAAGTCCAGCTGGAGAATGAGTACCCTGAAGAACAGTTTCCCTTTGAAGCCTCATAACTTCTGAGCTCCCTTGGAAGAGCCCAGCAATACCTCAAGCAGACAGAAAATGCTGCTGCATGGACACACACATGTTCTGTCTACAAGACACAACCCACGGAAGTTTGCTTCCACTGCTAGAAGGCACTTTGCAGTTTTTCTTTCACTTTCTCTCACAGATGTGTCTACCACCCTAGAGGAGTGTCCCCTTCCCAAGCCCTTTTTCAGTCTTTACTCCCTACTCTGCTATTCAGACACCAGCTGGGAATTTAGCAGCGCAGCAGTTTTAAATCTTGCATCAGTGTTGGGTCTTGTTAAACAGGTGGAGCCTACCAAAAACATTTTACTTTTTTTACCTATGTTTCATGAACAACATGAAAAAGCTGAGGTGACTTCATGCAGAAAGCATTTCTACGTCGTTCACAACTGTCTTCCCAGGAGATATGGAGATATACAGGAAATAACTACCCTTTGCTGAAGAAAGCAACTTTCCCCATTTTCTTATCATTTGGCTTATCATCAACCAAGCAGTGGAGAATTTACACCGGAGATGCCACTCAGTCAATAAACAAATCTGTTTTGTACTCAACCCCAAAAAGCCTGAGTATCAGCTCAACATGTCACACTTATCCCTAGGTCACTGGTTGAGTCCCACAGAATTAAGACATCAATTTCAATAAATATTTTCACATTAAAGAATCTGGGAAAGAGCCAGGAACTTCAGCCAATCGGATGAATATACAGTACAAGCCAAGCAGTCCCCTATGGTTATCCTGTCTCTGGAAACTGGCCTCTTAGCAAGTCATTTACATCTCATGCTCATTCATATTTTAAGAAAGCCTTTTAAAAGCTGTTTCCTACATGTCAGTGTGTTTAAGGATCTCAATAACTTTTTGCTTTTGTTGCTGCATCCCCCCTTTCAGTTTTGACCTAAAAGAGCACCAGAGCTATAACTGGATCAACCCACATCACAAAATATCCTGCCCCAAAAGAGGAAGGTCAGTGTTCAAAGACAAAGGTCTTTTGCCTGGTGTCGTTAGTTGACTGCAAGATAATCCGTGAACAAACAGCACATAAGTCTGACCCCACTAAAGCATTCTTGACCATCCTTACGGACAAGAACTTTGAAAATAAGCTTCCTTCCTGTTCAGTAGGGTGAGATTCCTGTTCCTCTCTGCAACTCCTGTGTCAGCAACATCAACACTGCCCTTGCTGCTTTCCCAGTTCACCAGCAGCTGCAGGGATTTGCAGATATATTCCCTGTCTATTTTGTATATACTCACAGTAGTACTTGGAAGCCACAACACAGTTTCTTGAGACAAAAGGTCAAATTCTGCAAATTACTGCAAATTTCAGCTCTGGCAGATTTCATCTGCAGCCAAGAGCTTCTCCATGCTGTAGAAAGTGGTTGTGGGACTAACTAATCAGCATGGATCTAAATCTTCAGAAAGCAATACTGGCAGCCACGCTAATAGCCTTCCCCCTGCAGTGCTCAACTTATGTTTCAGATTTACATTAGTTTTAGTCAATCACTTGGTATCAGAAGGAGAATTGTATATGAAACAACAAAACATGACAATGGGTATGACATGATCCAAAGCCAGCACACCTGGGCCAGCTCACTCCAGCACAGGGCTAAACAAACACAGCCACACTGCATCCCATGCAGATCTAGGGGTAGCAGAGCCACATTCTCCTAAGGCTTCAGGGATCTATTTGACCTGAGCTGAGACAACAAGTGCTGTGATCACCTTCCCACAACCACAAGTCCTGCAGATCGGCCTGAGACATCAGATGGACTGAGGTTGTGTCCTCAAGTCAGAGAGTTCCTACACAACCCAACTCTCTACAACTCTGAAAAATAGACCAGGGCCTTTGCTAGGTTTTGGCTCATGTGACTTCAACCACTGATGACTATCAACATTCACAAAACGCTCTGCAGAAAAGACAACATTTTCCCTGTATCCAGGACTAAGCTCTTAGTCATTTACTACAGTTTGGCCTACAATAATAGAATTCCACTGTGTATTTTAACTGAATATATTATTCCTCATTAGCAGTCTCAGGCTGTTACAAGTCTTTAGCCTAGCAAAACACTGAGTGCAACTACTCCACAACTGATAACATTCCCATGACGAGTAAAGTGTTTCTTGTTCATCAGGTAGAGCAGAGGTACCAAATCCTGCTCCACGAGTTGTGAACAATCTCATGGGCAGTGCAGGCTCTGCTGTAAACCCAGCCTCTCCACCAGAGCAACAGCTACCACGGGGCAAGGTGTGGGGGAGGAGAAGGAGGAAGAGGGGAGAAGAAAAATGACAAGACTCTTAAGAAATATGTCTCAGCCTACAGCAAATGAAAATGCATGTGTCTGAGTCTGTGTGTGAAGTCAGGGCATATTCAGGTAACTTAAACCTAACAAGGATCCTTGCAGCGAGCATTTTCAGCCAGCATTCCTCAGGGGCTGCTTCCTTTCTGCAAATACACAGTACCCACAGCAGCACCCATTTCTACGCACATGTGTCAAACAGGCTACCGCCTCAAGTTCCCTTCAATCACAGCTGTACCAAGACTGTGGACCTTAAATTAACTTACAGAACCAGACAGAGAGAAGAAAACTTGACTGTTGTATCCCAGGGCTAGAAGGAGAAAGGAGAAAAAACCTAACACCCAAACCAGTCAACAACTCCTCACACCAAACAAGCAACTTTGTTAAGGAAATAACATCTGAACAAGGTATGCTGCACATACACACACACACTCTGCAGCTGGAATCTCTTGAGCTGATGCATCTCTTCATGATACGTAAGTCAGAAAATAATTCAGCTCAGCCTCAGAGGGCTGATGGTAGTGGCTCTGTGATCCTGTCAGGCACAAAGCTTGGTAAAAAGCTAGGCACAGACATTAGAATATATACAGAGTTAATCTGCTGAGGTCATGTCTTTTTCCGCCCTGCAGTGGGCTCTATGGACAAAAAACTATTCCAGAGTCACCAATGTTCAACCTCAAGGGAAGGGCTTTGAGTGACCAGAGAGAAGCTGTGAGCCACCACAGCCCACAGAAGCTATCCCCTTCCCTGAGTCCCTCCTGCTGCCAGACTGCATGTGTTAGAAGGAATGTCTCTGCATGCAAAGAGCGGACACTCTGCAGCACGGCAGAGAAAAATGCTGTCCATAGGTAGGGTTATAAACACCTCTACTGAGAGTGCCACAAACAAAAACAAACATAGGCAGCACCCAGACCACACCATGCTGTCTTTGTAAGTTCTTATTCTAAGCCCACATCATTTACCATAGTTTAGGCAGTAACAATGAAGCACTACATGACACTGTCGTACTGTTTGGCACTTGCTGGAATACAGAGGACATCTATATAGAAACAAAAGAGATCTTCCCAATTTCACATAGCTGACCAGCTCTAGGAAGGTATACCTTACTGCTTTGCTACCCCAACCAGCACCTAAAACACTGAACATCAGTGACAGAACAGCCCAACACCTTCCCCTGTCAGTTTGGGGTACAGCATGTGGATACAGAAATCTGGCTGTCACAAGCAGGACAAGCACCCTGGTTCTACTGTCTAGATAAGGCCCTTTCCCCTCTGTCTTTGGCATTTGAAGCAAGTTGTTCTCCACCACAGAGACGGCATACAAAAGATACTCCACAAAGGAAAGTTCCTGCCATCTCACTGTACTTGCAGAATAGGATTCCCTCTGCTCACACACAAAGTCAATCATAGTCATACATCTGCTAAATCACAGCAAGATCCTTCCACAGCACCACAGGTTTTCTATTTCAAGTGGATTAATAATTTGCAGGCAAGACACTTTCCTGACCATGCAGAAAAATCATGACATAAAGGATATATCATTAACACATTTCTACTAAAAGATCACACACAGAGATGTATCAGGCAAGATGACTAACCCTTCTGTTGAGAGCAGATCCATGAGAGGAATGAAATTCTAAATTATGATTTTCTAAATACCATGATAATATTTAGTCACTAAGTGAAAAATCTTTCCAAGACATAACAAGTAGCATAAGAGACATGCTCTCTTTTCAGGAAATAGAAGTGAGAACCTAATTTCCAGCTTCCAACAGAGTGAAGGGACCGTGGTGTAACAGACCCCAAGATCACACAGTTCAAATGAAGAAAAAGCCTTCGTCACTCTTCTCACCCACTTTTTATCAATACCACCCAGTGGCTTCCCATCTCTCCATACCTTCTCAATGAAGGGGGATCCTCTTTTTGAGCCAGGAGATGGAGCCAAAGGGACACTCCCTACTGTGAAGAAAGGGTGAGATGCAGGGATAAAGAAATTGGGATAAAGAACCTCAGTTTCTATTGTCAAGGGTGTTACTATCAGTCTATTGCTATCAGTCAGTATGAAATAGCAATTCGCGGGTGCTGCACAATACAAGGGAGAGCTGCATAACTCACAGAACAGCTCTAAAAAAGTTAAGACACCACCCACCTGAGTTAACAAACACCATTTACTCTTCTTATTCCACAATTTAAGAATATCTTGGATTTAAAAACTTAGGACATATACAAATTCCTAAGAAACATGCTGACCAGAGGTGTCAGGTATCAAAAGTACTATCAAGAGAAAGATGAATTAACCTCTATAATCAGAACTGCTGCTGTTTCAGATACTAATGCATGATATTTCTGAACAGCACAGGGTCCAGTTCAGATGGTGGACGCATTCACAAACTACACAGCTCTGTAAGCCGAATGCACACACAGAGAGCGTACTGTTGTGCAACACAATACTTAAGAAGCTTCCCATCTGCACTCCATTTCAAAGCATATTTTATTTGTTAGCTTCATTTGAAGGTCTCCCAATTCCGTTGCAAGAGAGGACCCTGCCAAAACTCAGCTGAGCAGAAACACTGGATCTGTATCACCATTAAGTAACTATGAAATAAGAATGAAGTACAGCTCTGCCCTACATGTACCAAACACACTAACCACCAACACTTTTGTTTTCCCAGGGATTAGGAGATATTTAAGGAACATGATGGCTGTGGCACTTGAACGCCACCAAAAGCTCTCCTAACTGAAAGCCAGGAATCATGATAGATTTAGGAAGTAATAATTCAGCTCTATTTTTTGCATCTAGTTGAAAGACTATATTTTGCTTATTAAAAGCCTTCAGTATGCAGGCTTGCCAAGAGAAGCTGCTCTGCAAGGCTTTCAGCAGCGCTTTCATTTTAAAAATCTGGTGTTCGTGTGTCCTACAGGAAAGCATTTTGTTCCTTGAGTTGTAAAGATTTTCTACAAACGAACTGTTCAGTGGTTTTGAACCGAATCCTCTCCCCACGGGAACGCGTACTCTCCTGCCAGATCCCAAATGAAGTTTCTGCCCAGACCCGAGCCCGAGGCCCTTCGCATGGACTGGAGGTCGTCCCGCAGCCCGCGGGTCACCGCGGCTCCCGCCGCCCGCACGGACCCTCCGGACCTCGGCAGCCGCAACCGGGTCCCCCCGGGCCGCCGCGCACTCGGCCCGCTCCGGCCGCCGGCACAACTTGCGGCTCCGCGCTCCTCTCCGCCTCGCCTCCCGCCCTTCCACCGGGCTCAGCCTCCCCGCTACCGCCGGCGACGCGGCTGGTCCGCGCAGCCCGCCCCCCGCTCATCCGCTCCATCACCTGCCGCCACCGAGCCTCGGAGCCGGTGCGCGCCGGCGGCGGTGGCTGTGCTGGTGCCTGTGCTGGTGCCTGTGCTGGTGGCGGTGCCTGTGCTGGCGGCCGTGCCTGTGCTGGTGCCGGCGCTGCTGCCTGCGCCGGTGGCTGTGCCTGTGCCGGTGACTGTGCGGGTGCNGCCACGCACGGCCCCGCGCCGCCGCCCCGCCCCGCCCCGCCCGCCGCGCAGGTGGCAGCGGTGACCCCGGGGCGCAGGGACCTCCGCCCGGGGCCTGGGGACAGAGCCGGGCCCTTGCCGCCGGTGCCCTCCCCTCCCGGAGCTCCAGCGGCCCCTGCCGGGGGGATGCGCCGGGCAGCCTTCGCGCTGCCTTCGGGCACCTTCACAGGTCGCTTTCCAGCGGGACCTGCTCTAGACACGGTGCTTTTAACACTTGCTCCACCCAAACCAGGCTCCTCTTGAGAGCCGTCCTG
>VZTJ01005318.1:264870-352169 GCA_013397795.1 Orthonyx spaldingii | reverse complement strand
CCCCCCAAAGCAAGCACTAGGCACAGGAAAGGACCGGGTTTTGGCTTCAAGGCCTCGGAAAAGCAGAATTCAGTTTTTCCATTCTGTCATTATTCTAGGAAAATTCTACAGGTAAAAAAGTCTCACTCTTATACAGTGACACCTCTTGGAGACACTTGGGAAGATTGGATAATAGCTAAATTCATAACCAGGCAGGTGTCTCCTAAGCTAGGGCTTATTTGTATTGCTCAAATGTACTTCTGCAGAAACAGGTATTTCAAAGAAATTTAGCTCTTAGGAAGGTACTCTGACTTTATAACCCTCCAACAGACAAGCAAATACCTGGAAACAAAAGCTCTGCCATAAACCCCAGCATTTAATAAAGTGCTTTTCCCCCCGAGAGCTCAAGCACCTGCAGGAAGTGAGCTGCTGTCATCACCTCCCTGTCACCGGGGCCATGACTTGTTCACAGTGTGGGGAAAAGGCCTGACCAGGACCCAACACTTAAGTCTACACATGCTCTCCATTAGGCTGCAAGACCCTGACAGGAGGTAGATACATAGCTCTAAGTCATATACAGTTTATGAAAACATAACTTACAAGTCAATGATTTAAAATAGAAGCATGCAGAAGAGAAATGGAAGGTAAATGCAGAACCAGCATGGGCTTACTGCAGAGAGCAGCATGAGCTACAAGCAAATAGCAAATGCCATTAAAATGTGAAGAAGTCAAAACTTTACATGGACTTTAAACTAGTTCTTTGCATTGGGTTCATGCTGGATTCTTACACCAGCTTATGACTCCATATATAGCATGGTATATGACATTTTTTAATCTAGAGGAGACCTTGACTTGGCTTTACAAAGTCACACATGATTCCCCTGATGTAGGACATGGACAGTGGGTCCCAGGTGTGCTGCTCTGCATGTTGAATATTCTATAAAAAGGGAGACTATTCCATCTCATATTCTTTAATACTATTATTGATACTATCATTAAATGAGAGAATATCCCTAAGGCTGGAAAAACCTCAGGGAGTGCGGGAGTTAACACCTGGACTCAGGATTGGTTTCCTTGGTTATTAGAGCTGGCTGAATGGTTTTAACAGATAATGATATCTAATTTAATTACATATGAGACAAAACACTTCTGATTATTATTCATCCAGCCAGGATTAATGAATTTCTAAGTCCTTCTTCTGTCCTCACTTTTTTCTACCCTCTTGTCATTTACCTCTTTTGTTTTGAAGCTCATCTGAAATCTACCTGTCTGAAGAGAGATGTCTACTTCTCTACTAACTTGCATGATTTTTTTCATAATGATGATGCTCCTAATATTAATTTCCACAGTTTATAATTTGTTTTTCAGGTCATCAGAGAAACCATTCAAGTCACAAAATCATTCTAATAAAGCACTGATATTTCGCCTTTCTCATCCACAATTTAAAATAGAGTCCATTTAAAGGTAGAGACCTGTAGTAAACCCTTGTTGGTTTAGAACTCCACATGCCAGCCACTAATTCTAATCTGTACACATTTTTAAACTATTATTTCTTTCTTCACAGCACAACCGGTGTAATATTGAAATCTGATTTATTTCAACCACGTAGTTCATCCTGATGAAACTGGACTATTAAATAATTTTATGCTCTGTTGTATACACCACTTACTTTCCAAATGCAGGCCATGATAGAAAAACAGATCTGGAAGTAGACTATTTTCTGTATTGCTGGGACAGAAATGCAGTGGCAGGAGGAAATTTGGAAGGCAAGTTGGAGTGGGAAGGCATTCCAGTGAAGCCCACGGTGTTACGGAATTGTCAGAGACATCGGGTATAGCAGCAAGAGAGCTGTACTGCAGAGCACTCACCAGCAAGGAAAGCAGAGAGAGCAAGAAGACAAAGTTGTGAGCCTTGGTGATTCCTTCAGTACCTGCACCCATGCAAGTGTGACATTCCCCAGGCTACCCACATACAGAGATCCCAGCGCAGGGTGAACCAACCTCCCCACACACCTACAGCCCCAAACATAGCTCCTTCCAGCCAGGCAAAGAATAATCCCTCCATGATTAAGCATTAAGCTGTCAGCTAATTTAGAGAGAGCGAGATCTAAACACAAGCCCTAAATGAAGGTGGTGATGAATATAAGGTTCAAACATGAAGCTTCTCATGAAGCAGGAGAAATGAAACTAAGAATATTTAGTTTCCTCTAAGGTCTCTAAAAATGTTTCTCAGGAACTTAACATTTGCAAACTGCATATCATACTTCTGTTAAGGCATGGTTTAAGAAAAAGTCGTGCCTGGCCAGCAGCAATAATTAAAAAGCAATTCTCACCTATTTAAGCTTTTAAAACCTCCAGAGGACCTCAGATTTTTTTTAGAGTTGCTATTACTCAAAAATAGATGGCAAATCTTGCTTTGCTACCTAATGCCTGCTGGCTTTGAAGCCAATGCAAATACTGCTTTTTTATTACAGGGCATTGTTTTTAAAACAAAGAAGTTTGCGGAATAAGTGTTTTACTTCAATTAATTGTGTTTCCTGTTTGGGGAAAAACAAACAAACAGGTTTATTCATTTAAAGAACCTGACAACTGCCCACTACTATTTTGGGAGAAGTATTTTATCAAGAATGTTAATCCACAAATTCAGTAAATGTATGGGATTTTCAAGACAAGCCAATAAGGCCATTATGGTGATTCTCCAGAGGACTAGTGGCCATCCGGAGAGGAAAGGAGATAAAATTGTAAAATGA
Source organism: Orthonyx spaldingii (assembly GCA_013397795.1). Classification (NCBI taxonomy): domain Eukaryota; kingdom Metazoa; phylum Chordata; class Aves; order Passeriformes; family Orthonychidae; genus Orthonyx; species Orthonyx spaldingii. Next base: position 349,441 of record VZTJ01005318.1, on the reverse strand, counting down.
TTTTCCTAAGGCCATTTTTGTGTTACAATGTCAAGTGCAAATCTTCTTTTAGTAATGTCAGTTTGGGAGAAGAAAGGAAGATAATGATACAGGTAACAAAAAAGAAATTTATGCCCATGGAAATGTTTCAAATCCTACACCTAAGCTTTAAGGAAAACACAACAGCCTTTATCTATACTATATACTATACTACTTTATATATCACATTTTTCTATTACAGTGACTTAAATTAAATTACTAAGGTCTAGAGTGGCCACCTTTGACTCATTAATTTTAGCAGCTGTTTATGTGGACAAAGAATTTGAAAAATGTGCTGTTACTTAACATCCACCAAACAAGCAATACAGTCAGTGAACCTGGGAAGATATACATAAATTCTTAGGGAAATAAATAATAACACAATACCCTTCTGTTTCTTAGGTCTTACGAACCACTTAGACTTGGTATTTAGATTTATCCTCTGCTCTGAAGTTCCAGTTACCGATATAAACTACAGGACCTAGTAACTTCATTCATAGAGGACTTTTACAATTGTCACATAAAGGGCAGCTCCTAGAAGTCATTGAAGCTGCACAGGTAGAGAAGAGAGTCAGGTCTTCATTAGTAGTTCCCTCTCTGCATTCCAAAATAGCCAAATCAACCCAAAATGCACAATATATTTCTTGCTTCTTAAAGGGATTAGCTACTGCACTCTACAAGCCCAAGAATCAGATTATATTACATAGATACACATCTTAAAAGCATGAAAAGAAACAATTTTCACTGCTGTCTTGCAAATTCCTAGATAAGACAGACTAAAATTCCCGGTTGACAGAACCCAGAAATTGCTTAAAATATTTATATGACATTGCCCTCTAGAGGAAATCGAGGAAAATCTGTTTTAGTAGAACTCTTCCACAGATGAAAACATGAAATGTTGTTTTCAGCAGAACAATTAGTGTTTGTTAGAAACCATTTTCCGTGAGAACATCGCACACTGGTTTGGCTCTATTTGTCATCCATGAGTTTTCAAGATGGAATTTCCCAACCTCTAGCCTAGGGCTCTGTATTCAGATAGATGGTACCACAAAGTTTACTGGCTACCACATGTCTGTGTTTTTCTCTTTGCTACCAGAATAAAAATAGTCCAGGCTATGAAAAATTGGCAAGCATTGAGTAATTCTTTAGTTATCATGGCAAAAAGAGACACTGGTCTTTTTGCCAAAGTGTATGAGGATGGGAAGGAAGACTTCCCTGACTTCCTCATCAAATTGTTACCCTGCTAGCCTGAACTCATTCCAGTGACTAAGTAATGGTGTAGGAAACACAATCAAAGTGATTGCTCTATCAATCAATTATTTGGTTTGCCAGTTGGGTTTTTTTTGAAGATCATCTGGTTATCTATAATACCTGTTATGGAGAAGGGTTAAAACCAGACCTTGTCATCTTTTTAAACAATAGAAAAGAGTCTTAGGCATCAGCAAAAACAGTTATCTCCTTCAGTCACATTTCAACAATTCTGTTTTATTTTGAAAATAATAATTTTCAATGATGAATCCATTTTTCATCTACCTCTAGGTTCTCACAGTCTTGTTAGAGAGGCTTTAGCTGGATAGGCTTCCTGAGTCTTGGATGCTCTAGGGTGAAGTTTGCTGCTAATAATCACCTTCTGCCTTACTCTTGTTCTGTTTTGGTAGGTACAAGTATCCTTGAACTGCCCCAAACCTTGTGGAAATGCCTGCCATCTTATATTTTCCCTGTTACTGGTCTGTTAAACATGTTTTCCTTTGGAGGCTCAGGTGATCTTGCTGAACATCATATATTTTACCCAGAGAAAGCAGCAAGTACAGTGAGTGATACTGCAGAGTCTGAGGTTGATACAAATGCCCTTCCCCTCTTAGCCCATATCTGATAAAAAGGAAACAGAAAAATAAGTTTTCAAGGAGGATGTGATACTGCTTGGAGCTGGAAGCAAGTGTCATATAATCTAAAAAAGCAATGAATTTTCTATGTTAAAAAAAAAAATCCCATTCCAAAAGCCATCCACTGCAACAGCTGTCTTTCTGGCTATATACCTGCCTCTTTTCTGATCTCACCTATGTTTATTGTATTTATCCTCTCACTTATGTCCACAGATGGCAGGTTCAAGCTGACAAACCATATATCTGAGGCTGATGTTGAGCCTCTGCCTCTGGAAGCATCTCCTGCTCATCACTTTTCAACACTCCCTGCCCCTGGCCTTTCCAGTCCAGGCCTGATTCCCAGTGACAAGGGATAAGTGGGTTTTAAGCTGACATCACTGTTAATGCTTTTAGCTCTGGAGGGTCACAGTTCAGTCCTAGTACATCTTCCAGGACAGCAACCAGAGGTTGGCAAGAAGGTATGATCTGCTTGCAGAGCAGCCCCAAAACACATCTAAGAATGGGAACACTGCTCACTTAGCTCATAAGAAAAAAAAATTTGAATGAAGACTGGAGAAGCTATGCCTTTCCAGGACTTATGGCACATCAGTCAGTACGGGTGGAACAGGACAACCTCCCAGGATCCTCACTGTCATTCAGTAACCTGGCTTTAGTCACTTCCTCCTCTTGCAGCAGCTCAGAGCTTCTGTATGAAGAAAATCAGTCTTTAGCCCACAGCCTGCTTTGTGCAAAATTCTGGACTCCCAGAATATGAAGAGAAATTCACATTTACAGTTTAGAAGACACTGTGAATGACTGCACATGGCAAACTGGCATGTAAGGGCACAAGCATTATAGAAAGATTAGGAATAATGGGCACGGAATGTTCCTTGCTTGTGTTTTTGAACACCTATATTTTTAATTATTGATGGCTAAAACACTGTTCTGTGCTGGCAAACGCACTGCTGGAGAGGCTGTGAAAATAAGTGATGCTGTGACTGAAGCCCTCGCCTGTTACTTGGCTGAGTGGTGGAAAAAAGCAACTCTATTTTGCACATTCCAGCTGTTTGCCAATTAGCTAAGTTCTGCTGCACCCTGACTGTACTTCCAGATGACCTGAGAGCATGGGATGCCTGCTGCATGTCAGGCTGAAAATCCCACTCAGGATGTAAAAGGGATCCTGCTGGTACTTTGGTATCAGGGTAAATGACAAGGCACAAGGCTGACTCACAAAACAGGTTGTTCCCACAGTGGATGAGCAGGGAGGGCAGAGCTCCCTCGCAAACACTGGGCTTGTTCTCTTGTAATTACAGCATGGTCAGAACAGCAAATTAAATGCAGAGGCACAGCCATACATTGGGCAGCAAGGTACAGATTTCTAATCAGAAATTTCACAGCTCATTAAAACAAAAACAAAGCCCAGAAAAGCCTCCCTCTATAACCTCTGAAGTTTTTACATCTCCTAAGGAAACACTGCCAACCTCTGTCCAAGTCTTTTCAAGCCTGATGCCATGCCTCTGAAAAGCAAGTGTGCAGAGGCAGGGCTGGGAGCAATTTTGGCAGAAGACCCTCGGGATGTTCCCTAGTTATAATGTATGGTCCTGGGGACCATGATTTCTACAGAGAGGCCAGCTCTGTTGTTCAGTGCCGATAGTATGTAAAAGGCAGTGATGGGCATTTTGATCCCTAAATTTTGCACAAACATGCAAACATACAGGATGCAAGCTATTTAAAACAGTGGAAGTCTTGCCATCATTTTTATGGAGTTTAGATAAAACTCGTCTGAGCAAGAAGATAAATAAGATGCAAATTTGAGGAGGGTGAGGGGTTCAGAAAGTCTGTTGAGGCGGCAGTTGTAGTGATGGGATGCTGCAAATGACCATTGCTATAAGGGAAGGAGTTGTGCCTCCAAAGGGGCTTGGCATGGGGACATTGAGTGGGACAGCAGGAACCAGAGGGTGAGGAGGGGAAACCGAGTGAACACACTCTCAGATTAACAAAGCAAAGAGGACAAACCAGCTAAATGATCTCTGCTGTGTCTGGGGATTAGTGACCTTCTGTTTAAGACTTTGGCTCTTAAGAGAGGATTTGGAATAAAGCTCATTTCTTCAGAGCAATTTATTTCTCAACACGTGTGGCTAAGTCTGCTCATACCTTCCAGGAGACATAAGGGAAGGAAAGAAAAACATCTCTTTCTTAGTTTCTTAGTCCTGCTGTATTTTAAGGGAGGGGAGAGGGAGGAATTTATATCCACTATCAAGTAGGCGATTTATATCCACTATCAGTGTAAAATACAGCAGCCATGCTTCAGAGGGGACTGCGTGCTCCAGACTTCGGGAGCACAGTGAGACTCAGGCTGTGCCTTGCAAATGTTAGACATCCATAGGCTTTCTCTCATTTTGCACAGGTTGAGCACACATTTACTGTACCCCAGCTCACAGCAGCTCAACTGCATGAGAAAACACTCAGCCAAAATCCCTATGAGCTGCTTATTTTCCATCCTCAGGAACTTGCACACCAGGCAGCTTGGAAGGCACATCAGCACAGGCTTCTCATCCTTGTCTGTGATAACAAGCCCCAGGTCTCAGCCTCTGTGCCCTGATCCGTCACTTAGCAGCATGAAGATTGGTAATATGATATAAAAAAGGAAACTAATTCAATTCTACAACAGGTTGCGGGTATTTTTTAGGTCACTTATGAGAACTCTATTCCCTGAGACTGCATTTGGAGGCTGCAGTCTCCAGCACCACTGTATTTGTTTTTTGCTGGGTAGTCAGTGCTGTTAATATTTTAACAAGGAGCTCCCACAGAAATGTTTGCTCCTTGGCCAAGGGCAAAGGGACATGATAAATTTTCATCTGTTTTCCTATTAAAACAAAAATATTTTCTTATGGACATAACCAAGAGAAGGCCCAGCTAACACCAGGCAAAGCAGCGCTTATACTGAGCAGCACTTTGTGTTGACAGCACTTTTGCTTTAGGAAGGAGGTGAGGAAACACAGTAAAACAGAGAATCAATCCATGCAACCTGACATGTGTGGGAGGTGGGGGTGCAAAGCTTTCTGTGATGACCAGCGATGGTCTTCTTGGGGTGATTTTTCTGTAATGAAAAGGATGTATAAAGGAGATTGCACTGCACTCTGAGAAAGAAGATAAATCCCCAAAAACTTCAATGAAACACAATCCCATCATAGGCACAGAAACGTGAACCACCCCTGTCCACCATAACACAGGCCTGCATATACCCCAATACCCAACCCTACGAAGGAATGGATTTTTTAACCAAAATGTGGCCATCCCTCAGCTGATGTGCTGAGGGAGCACAGCCCTTGATCCTGGTTCCCATAGTAGCCCATATAGCTGCTGAATAACACTGTGCAACAAAATCTTGCAGATGCTCCAGAGACAACTGCAGCTGCCAGGGCAGGCACAAAGCAGTCATGGCAAGGACAGCCAGTCTCTTGAGATAGTGACAGTGCCTCAACACAGCATGGCATAAAGCAGTGCCCCATGGAAAATGTAAAACTGCAGCACTTGAATATCAAAGAGTGACCACATCTGGAGGGGAAGGATGTTCCTCCCAGCAAGAAAATATTTCTATTGAAGGAGCAAAGCAGTTTATTTTTAAAAAATAATTCCAATCAACTGTCTGAGGAAAGGGGATCTCAATAAAAAAGTTCCTTGAAAGGTGTGCTCTTCTGAAACAACCATTTTCAAACCACACTCAGATTTTTGAGCAGCTCTTCTCAGACACAGCAAAGATTTCACCACTCCCAGCCTCACAGCACATGCACTGCTCTGCAGGTACAGGTCTGCTCCTTGTCTGCAGGGCTCACAACAAGGGAACAAAGAAGATCACCCTCCTGAAGACCCCTGCCCAGGGCAGAATCTGTCTCTAATTACAGCCAGGAACTACGTGATGTGTTTCCAGCATCAGCAAGAACTTTTTTTTGACAAAGAACCTCAAGGTTTTACCCACCAGAGCCCAGGACTGTTATTGACTGCCACAGCAGGCAGCACAAAGTGCTATGCACATTTTGAGACCTGTAATTTTGTTAGACATTTTGAATTGTCCTCTGTAATCAGCTGCTAGCACTTACAGAGAAGCAGGACTGTATTTTGAATGTCCATATATCACACATCTACTAATGACATTGACCTGTGAGGAGGAACAGGACTTCACCTTCATAGTGCCAGCTATCCTGGAGGTATGTACATGTGATGTGCAGCAGCAGAAAGTATTCAGGAAAGACCTTGGCTCTACCAAAAACCCTCAGCTTCAGGTAAAGTAAAAGCTTTGCCTTCAGTAGTGGCACTTGAAGCTCCCTTTCCATTGCAGACCTGATTCCTGAAGGTCTTTCTCAGCATCTTTGAAAATAAACTGATCTCCCTGACAGTTGGTATGCCATATCCTGTGCTAAGGAGGAGTCTTAGCAACTCCCCCTAGGACACTGATTGAAGAGGAGAGACTAAGAAAGCATTGTACAAAGGTATGTCTGTCAAAACACTTCTCCCTTCATTTTTTGGAAGCAATTCCAGTTTGTGGGTTAAAAAGAAGCCAGCCGCTTCTCTGACTGTATTCCCACATATGGCAATGTTCGGTAATTTTTGGCAATGAAAAAGATGATATTTTGAAGGAGTGGTTGGGTTTTCTCAATGACAAAATTATTATAATATCTCATGTTTCTACCACACTGTCATCACTGGTAATGTCTCTTACTCTGCTTTCTTCAAGAACACTTTGAATTTGGAAATCTACTTAGCACTGATTTTAAAGATTAAATGCATATAGTAGTTGTGTCCAAGCAGTGCAGTTATGCTTGATGAAATTCATAATCAAATATTTCAAACTGAATTATATTCATGACAAAATAATTTTTTTGCAATCCTCCCAGGACTTGGTCAATGAAGCTCCATTCAGTTATGTTCAAGAAATGAAGGATTCATCTGTCATCTGCAGAAATACTAACAGCCTCCCTCCAGTAAGTGAGTAATAGCCCAAAATGAGTAGAGTAGTTCCAAAATACATAGGAAGTTGTTGTCTGGGGGAACCTAACCCACGTATTTTGGAGATACAGTTGTATAGACAGAAGATAAATAAATAGGCAGAGTTTTGACTAACCATTATTCAGTACTCCAATACAGCTCATTTCCCTGCAATTGTTTTTGATAGACACATACAATTTGCTAACTCTAAAGAGAGCAATAATTTTCCCTCAATCACTAACATCACCAAAAGTGACACCACCTACATTATTCGTCTCTAATGTAATAATACCCTGTTAAGCAAAGAGCTTTGATGATTTTATTACTGCATAATGTTTCCCTAAATGAAAAGAAAGAAAAAAAATATATGAAACAAGTTCAGCAATAATCAATCTGTCTCTGCTGTTTACATGGAAATCTGATGGAATTTAAATAAATAACTTTTCTTTAAAGAAGTCATATTCAGCTTTCCTAGCAAGGAGAGACAGATGAGTGATAGTCACAGCTGGTCCTCCAGTAAGTGTTGTGCTGCTCTTACTCACTGTGTCTGACCCCATCACCATTCCCAAGACCTGAGGACCTGTAGGCACACCACGCAGGTGCCAAAACAGCCCAGTCTGTCCAGGGCTGCCCAGTCTGTTACAGCTCCAGTCATCTGCCCCTGCATCCTCTAGAGGCTGCCCACATCCATACGGCAGCCAGCAGAAGGGACTGTGTGCTCTCACCTCTCCTCTCTCGTCTGCTTTATTGGTTTAGCCCCTTGGAACAAGGAGGGTTTGGATGGCAGGTTGGAACTAGAGCTGAGGTTACATGAAGCCCAGGGTATGTAAGGACACATCTGCAAACCCTGCTGCAGAGGTGGGAAGTGGCAGAGCTGTGAGACCCTCATGCCAAATCCTCCACTGTTAAGGGAATAAATCAGAAGATTCTCTAAAGCATCCATGGGAAAAACTCCTTCATCAGGCAAGATGGGGCTGCCCTGGAACACTTGGCAGGTGAGGAGTAAACATACAGGAAGTGATTTTGCTTGCCCAATCCAGCCTGATGCTGCAGGAGCTAAGGCAATATTTTAATTTCACTGACCATGTGCAGGCTCCACTAAGTACATCACACCACAAATCACAGCACTCACAGCCCATTGTATCAACCTGGAAGTGTTTCTCACTTCGCCAGAGAATAATTAGGCAGTCAGAAATCAAGTCAGGACTATTTAGTGTGCTGTCCTGCCCCAACACCACCTTGCAAAACCAAGGGAAAACACCTGTGCTACTTCCACCACAGTAGCAATATGGAAATACTCTAGGAAAGTTTCTTCTTGGAAGCAATCTCCCCAGAAGGCAAGTTGATGTTGCCTATTATAAAGCTCGACAGAATTATGCCCCTTCTGAGCACCCCAATGGAGAAAGCTACTGAAATTCCCTCAAAGCATCCTCAAGCACTCCAGATGGACAATGTGGGAACATGGGGCTGGAGCTGCCAGCCAGCTCCTTGATAGACAAAAGTCAGCACTCCAAACTGGGAGCATCATCAAAGTCCCTAAGTGTCATCTATCAACATCATCCTTGTCAAACAGCAGTCAACAGTAAGTTAGGCAAGGATGCTTTGGATGCTGAAAATAAAACAGGTTTTGACTAAGAAATGTCCTAAATTTTCGCCTAAATTGGATGTAGAATATTCCAAAACCGGATTTTAAGAACAACACAGGCCCCACACTACCAAAACTCTGCCTTCGTAATGGCCAAAAAAAGCAAGGAAAATGGAGCACTTGGTTCCCATTAGCTGCAGTCAGCTTGCTGGTTTAATAGCAGAGCTTTCCAAAAGGAACAAGCCCTAAATTAAGCCTTCAGGGACAGGCCAGAAAGGACAGATATTCAAATATTTTGGGCTTCATTAGCTATTAACTCTCATTTTGCATTATTAATAAGATAACATTATTGCTGGCCACTGCAAGCCACTTCTGGCCCTTGGCTTTAAGAACAATGACATCTGACAAAGGGGAAACAACAAACTAACTGCTTTGTGCCACAAACACTCTAAAATTTGGAGGTGCCATTGATTGATACTGCCACAGTACCAATATTTATACACTCATTGAATTACAGGTTAGCAATTACAGAGGTTTGTTTTCATACCTGTAAAACCACAGAAAGTTGAGCTGCCCAGCACCCACAGACTGAGGAGTCACTGCTTTCATTCTGCCACGTGGCGGAATTGGGAGTGATAGTCAGCCCAAACTCCTGCCACATACACTGCCTGTTGGGATCACTTCATTAACACTTGGTTTCCGAAAGTGTCCATCCCCAAGACAGATTCCCTTTTGGCAAGACAGGGAGGATTTCATGCTCTCAGGTACATTGTAACCTCAGATATGAATGAACATTACACCCTCATCTACAGCAGAGAAAGGTTTTTGCCTTTGCAAAGGGTAATGTGAGAAAGTCTGCCAGCCCACAAAGAGCAAAACTGGGACAATAACTGATTTTACAGCATGGAATAGCTGAATTTAAACAGCACCACAAGAATAATCTGTATCATTGCAAGAACCTTAATTTTTGATTTGAACTCTTAAAGATTTCAAGTTTTCTGGGTCAGGAGACATCAGAAGACAGCAAATGCATTAAAATCAAAGGGAAATTATTAAAATGAAGTTGTTTCAAACTGGAAAACACAAAAATGTCTTGGTTTGAGGAAGTCTCAGACAACATTTAGCTGTCAAAAAAGCTTCCCTCAGCTGAACTAATTCAACAAAAATACGGAGCACCTGTAAAAATATCTTCCAGTGCTGCTGCTTCTGTGTTCATTTTTGCTTAAGGAAACAGTTTTATGCAAACCCCGGAAGGCTCCTATTTTATTGGAGCCCCTCTGGTGATTATGACGTGTAATTTTTTCACACAATGACCCCTGAAAATTTTCCAGTGGAAGTGTGAGTAGCACATGTAAGCTAATTATCAATTCGCATTTGTTACTTATTTTCTACAAGACCTTAAGAACGAACCCAGGGCTCTCTCAGGGGCTGGAAAGCAGAGGTCAAAACCTCTGCTCCTAGACTTTCATCAATATCAACTGTGGCTTGCACCACATGGCACCAGCGGCGGCTGCTGGTGGTGGCAAGGCTCTTCCACCCTTACCTTGCTCCGGTGACATCCACACCGACCATCAGCTGTCCATTCAGAGAAAGGATCTCGTCTTTCAGGCGCACTCTCCCGCACTTCCCGGCCGGGCTGTTCTTCTTCAAGTCTGTCACCCAGATGCACCCGACGTCGAGCACAGGCCCCTTATGCGCCTTCCTCTTCTTTCCTCCCCGACGCTTCTCCCCATAGTCCCCCAGGGCAGGGATATTCCCAAAGCTCAAACCTAGGACCTCATTTTTCCGCATCTCTTGGGCCAGGTACATGGTACAGATCTCCGTATCCAAAGTCCCGCAGCTCCCTGGCTGCATGTTGCTCTCGTCCACGGAGAAGTTGAGCTGGATGTACTCGCTCAGCTTCTGGACGGCCGAACGGCAGAGCTGCTGTTCGGCGCCCTCGGCCCCCTCCCGACGGCTGTTCTGCAGCCACTGGCACAGGAGGGGGAGGAAGACCCCCGCGTTGTCCTGTGTGATGGGCATCGCTGTCCCTGGGCATCCCCTCACGGCATCAGCTCCGGCCCCAGTCGGCTCCCTGGTCGTCCGCCGTGGCCCCCCGCAGCCCCTGGGGCCATGCTGGAGTGGCGCTGCAGGTCCAAAGCCAGCTCCATCTAGTCTCAGGGAGGTTTTTGGGGGGTTCCAGCTGACCAAGAGCACAGTCAAGGCAGGATGTTTGGTGTCAAGGGGCTGCAGCAGGCACTACGACCAGGCTGGAGGGTGAAGTGTTTGGGAGCCGTCAGTGACTGTCCAGGTCTGCCTGCCGCCAGGGTCCCCGCTCCGTCGGGAACAAAGCCTCCTTCCCACCACGATCACCACAGCGTCTCGTCCTGCAAGGGGAAAAGAGTGTGGTAAGAACTGCCGGAACCACTGCCGGAACCACTGCCGGCAACCCTCACCCCCAGCCCGGCGGCCCAAGGCCGGCTCTCACGGCCCGGCCGCTTTCCTCCTGCGATTTACCACTTGAGGGCACCAGCTGCTCTCCTCATTAAGGGAATAAAAGGTCACCATTAGCTCCTGACCTTCCCACTGAAACGGGGATTGCAGAGCCCGGGGGATGCTCCTGCCGCAGCTCCAGGGCTCTCACCGAAGCAGAGGAGACATTCCTGCCAAACCCGCTCCAAGGGCCGCTGAAAGGGCACCGGCCTCGCCAGCGGCTGAAGCTGGCAGCTCTGCCATCCGTGCCAGTGATTTTGGGCTGGGATAGGTTTAAACCGGTCTCTTCCCGGACTTAGCTCCCCACCAAGATGCACGAGGGATGGGGCAGCAGCAAACACGAAGGATGAGGACACCAGTGGGGTCCCTCCCTTAGTGGCAGCAGTGGCTCACAGCCACCTTGGGGGTGAAGCATTTAAAGGAGGTGACTATCCAGTTCCCTGGGAAAAGAGTTGGACAGGTGAATTCCCCAATTTCGTGCAGTTTGGAGAGCGAGGCACGCAGGCAGCCAGCAGGCAGCAGGAGCTAGCAGGCAAGAGAGCAAGGCATGGGTTTTTTGCCAGGATCATTAGGATTTATGAAACAAGAAAAAACCCTGACACGAGTCAAGTCTGGTTGACTGGATTCTCTCAGGGATTTATCTTCCAGCAGCGGATGCTGCTCAGTGAGCTGTGCACCAGGAAAGCTGAAGAAAGCAGCAGCTGAAGAAAGCAGCAGCTTCAAGCTTGTTGCCTGCAGGTCTGCTCTTGCAGGTGTGTATGAAAGGTTTGTGTTAGGTAGAAGAGCTGTAGAAAGAGCTTGTAACCTCAAAGAATGAGTGTAGAGGGAGATTCTTGCACAATGCTGCTGCCCAGAAGCTGTATCTAAAGTTCTGCCACCTCCCTGGCTGTGGGACACTATCTAGACAGACAGGAGTGACCCCAAGAAAGCTAAGGCAGGGATAACAACAGATCAGGACCACATGTGATGCTCCTATAGGAGGACACCAGCATCTTCACCAAGAGGGTGATGTTACATCAACAGCTCAACAGGGATAGACATCAGCTTGGGAAAGGAAGAACTGGCCCACTGCTTAGTGCAAGGGACTTTTGAGTTAGGCTCAGGGTAGGAAAAACAGGGGAAAAAAAGGTAAAGAATAAAGACAGAAACTGCCCAGGCACAGGTCTAAATCAAGAGATGATAATATACACACGGATTGACCAGGAGATAAGGTTAAATCCTCTGAGTATTTTAGATATCTAATGCAACACTGGTGAATATGTGGTTTTTAACACAGAACTTAAGTCTTATTTAAGATCTCAAGACAAAAGCAATGATTTAATTGACATAACTGGAACTTGCTATAGGAAGACCTAGATCTGGAATACTGATCTAAAAAAGCACAGCTTATATGTGGACCAACAAAGAAAAAGTAGAGGCAGAATCTCTTGGCATATCAAGGATGATGTATATATTTTTTCCAAGGTCCAGAACACGGGGAAGAAGAACTGTTAAATTATCTGGTTAATAATAAGGGGGAAAGCACAAAACAAAACAAATGCAGGGGAGGGCACAACAAACGCTAAACCAAGAACCTGATAACAGCTGACTCAATGGCAATGGGAAAGTACAAGCATGAGATATCTGCTAGGAAAGGAAAGCAGTAGGAGACACAAGGTTCTGGTGCCTTCAGAGCAACATTCTGACATAACAGATGGGTCAAGTAATCAGCAGGTAACTGCCTTTAGAGAAGGATGTGTTGGGGGTAAGAAGGTGGAAAGAAACTCAAGTAAGAATGCCTATAAAATCAAGGGATCAGGAACAGTAAAACAGAAATGCCTGGCTTCAGTACATTAAAAAAACCTGCTAGGCGAGAATTCATGGAGAAGAGTTTAAAGGAAAAAGAAATCAAGGTGAGCTGCAGTTTCTCGAAGAAACAATATTTTGTGCTTTAAAGGCACAGGCACAATAGCATCTCAATGCAGAAGGATCAGAAGACTTGGCAGCATCACGAGCTTTTCATTTTCCTCAAAGACAAGAAGAAATAACACTAAAAGGTTACTGAGCACGAGTTAGAAAAAATAGTGTGAACACATAGGCAAAAATAATAGAAACATCAGGGCATAAAAATGAAATGAAACTTGCAGAAGATAAAAAAAAGTGAGCCTTCATATGCATATTAATACCAAGAAGACAGTCCAGAAAAATGTTGCTCAGAGAGAAAGTTATTGAAAAATGACACCAAAAGAGGCAACATTGGTTTGATTTTTGCTTTAGTCCTTGTTAAAATTATCAACTATGCATAGGGGATTAGTACACAGTGTGACACAATATCACTAGAGAGGTATACTATTCTCTTCTCTGCCTATTCCAGGGTAAGAGATAGTCCTCTGTCCAAGCCAGGTATTTCCAGTCCAGTAGAGTGGGACAAACCACCATTTAAATTCCCTATAAAACCAGCTAAAACCGTCTCAGATACCTCCCTGTTGGTCACTTGTGAGAAGTCACAGGTAAGTGGTCAGAATTAAGGACAACAGCAAATGCCATGGCCGTCTTCAAGGGTAGAAAGAGAAGCAGCAGAAGAATGCTACATCAGTCAATCTAGCTTCAATCATCTTTAAAACTCCAAATCAAACAAAGAAACAGTTTGCATGTATGTGGAAGAGAACAAAAATATAAGCAGCAGCAGACACTGAAGAGACAAGAATAAAACTATGTAAAATCAAATTAATTTCTTTTCTTAGTGGAGAAGTTGTTGGATGTCATTTATCTGGGCTTTATTATAGCTTTTGTCACTGTCTCAAACAACTTTATCATAAATACACTAGGGAAATATGATTAAATGAGGCTACTCTAAATCCATACCCAGGGAGTTATTAATGACATTCTGTGAAAACAGAAGGACACTGTGAGTCGAGTTCTGCTGGATCTATATAGTCTAGCTCTGCTCAGCACATTCATTAGTGACCTGGACAATGAAAGCAAGTGCACATATTAAATTTGCAGATTACATGAAGCTGGGAGTGTCTGCAGACACACTGGAAAATGGGATTAGCATCTAAAATATCTTGGCAAAAATCAGAAAAACATAGTCTAAAAATTGGGGTCAAGTTCATCAAGGACAAATGCAGAGTACCACAAAAGGGAAATCTCACCTAGGTAGGGTTGGCTATGTGGCAAATCTTTGGCAAGAGATGCAGCGTTTCACAGAATCACAGAATGGATTGGGTTAGCAAGGAATGTGGTCCCAAAGCCTTCTGCCATGGGTAGGGACACCTTCCACCAGACCAGGTTGCTCAGAGCCCCATCCAGCTTGGCTTTTAACATTTTCCAGGGTTTATAGGGAATCATTCCTGTCAATAAAGTCCTGCTTTCTAGAAAGAAAGGATCATTGTCCCAGGATGTGTCAGCAGAGACAAAGCCAACAAGGTATATGAAATATTTCTGCAGTCTCACACAGGGCTGCAAAGATCTCAGCAGCAAAACTGCCCTGTTGGAGCAGAGCTCCGACATGACTTGTCAGTCTTGAAAATATGACTTACTAGGAAATTCAAAAAATTAGGGCCTGCTAGTCTAAAAAGTAGAAAGTATTGCAGGTGTGGTGTGAGAGCACAAGCTAGAGGACCTCATGTACTTTAAAATGCCCCACAGTGACCAGGAGCAGAAGAGGACTCTGCTCCTCTTGTCCATGATGGAGAAATGGATGTGAATCACATCCAGGTAGATTTAGGGTGGTGGTTAGGTAACACTCAGAAGAATGAAGAATATCAAAGCACTGGGGAATACCATCTCAGGTGCTGGAGTCTCCATCACTTATGGTCTCTGCAGAGGGTCAGACATCTGCCATGAACAATGACTAGAGCTATTTCTTGGGTTGTGTGAGACAGTAGATCTCTCCATTTCAATCCCTCATACTTTTATTTCCTTCAACATCATTTTCTGTCTTAGTGAGAGTACAAGAGGTCGTTTAAGGGGTAACATCGTGTGAGTTATGACAATGACACCCCTGTGACAATGACACCCTTTGCTTTCTTAGAGAAGATTGGACCAGATCATTCTTTGAGGCCCTTTGTGACTAATAATTTAAGGAGTTTTGCTCTCAGCTGTTTATCAGTTTTGACATTGGGTAGACATGTTATGGGTTGTCCTTTGCAAACTATCCCCAGATCAAAAGAACTGCGTGGGTCTCCAGCCTGGAGATCTTGGGGCTCCTTGAGAGCAGCTCAGAGTTTTAGCTCAAATCTCCAAATCTCCTCTGCACTGGCAAAGGGCGCTGATGTTGACTTCAGTTTCAATCCTGCAGTTAGCCGGCTGGAGCGTTCAAAGGCATCTGCATTCCACGCAAAACTCATCCATCATTCATTTTGCAGCATTGCTGGAGGGCTCTCCCCCTCCATGCACACACATCCCTCCAGAGACAGTGGATGACAGCCCCCTCCACGCCGCCGGAGGCAGGCAGCCTTCAAAACCCCATTCCTTCTCCCCACAGGAAAAGCTGCGGGCGTTGACACGCTGCGGGTTGCCTGTCTACGCCCCTGAGCTCACTGCAGAGCCACGGCAGACACTTAAATTAATCATGTAGATAATTATACAGTACTTTCAAGGGATTTGATATTCTCAAACAAAACCTTCTGGCTTTGGAAAAATTATTCCAGACAAGCATAAATAGGAAATACTCCTTCCAGATGTAACAGACAGCACAGCACTGAGCTGAAAGCCTGTGTGCTGGTGAGGAGAGCAGCTCAGGTGTCCACTGCCAATGGAAGCAAAAAATAGAAAGGTGGTAAACTGTTCATCAAGGGAAAAAATAGACCTGCCTGATAAAAATGGAAACCTCAATGCTAAGAAGAAATTTATTTTTACTCTTGACTTCCACAAAATAGACTCAAGACCCACATGAGAAAATTTACTGGAGTCACCACAACCTTGCTTACTTTCTGTAGGTGACAGATCTGCCAGACCACCCCACGTGCCTCGCATTGAATGCAGACCTATGTACAAAATACTCTAATGTTATGCCCACCCTGGAATTGCCTATACTTGTCTGGAATAAAACAAGCCAAAACTGGGAATGGGCAGCCCCATGGGCCTGAAGTCCCCTGTCCTGGGAAAAGGAGTTCCTGTTCCTGGGGACAACTTTCCACCAAAGAGATTTTGTCCTGGTTGCTCTGAATCCCTCTGAGGCTACCGATTCACACTCTCTGGTAATTAATTCTCCTATCTTACATAGATCTCAGAGGTGTGGTCTGTTGAGATTTTCTCATTAACAGTTTCAAGGAGAAAGTGAACTAAGATTTTGCAGATAGGATGTTTGCAAGCACAGAACATTTCAACTGGGAAGATACTGGGGTGCGAGATGTCAATTAATATACTGAGTGTGATATGGAAACAGTATTTTTCCTGTTCAAATAGAAGGATCATGATGGTGCAGAGATAGTATGACCACTCAGTCTGAGGAGGATCCACAAAGGGGATCAACCTTTCACGGGATTTCACATTAGAAAGACTCTCACCATGCTAAGTACTGGTTTTAGGGCTCAGGCTTAGCCCCCATTGCTGTAGGAGCCCATGGACTGAACCCAGAGCCAACCCAAAGCAGAAGACAGGCACCCTCCTTCGCAAAAAGAAAAGCTTTTGGGTCAGATGTTCTCAGAGGATCAAAAAGATGCTGCTGCAAAAACCCTGGAAAAAGCCTGGCCCCTCTCACCCAGCAATGCCAATAGCCAAGTACCACCCCCTTCCAGCCAGCTGTGGAGGCCGGTGGGCCTGCACCACCAAGAACCAGGAGGGTCCATTGGTGGGAAGACTCCTGATTGGATAACTGCTCCTAAGGTTAGAGTGAGCAAACCTTCCCCCAGGATTCCTTGTTCTAATTATTCAAATATAATCCCAGTTTCTTAATTTGGTTGGTTATTGACATTCCCATGCCTCTATACCTTATTTTGTCCCCAATTCCAGAGAATTCTCCCGTCTCTGTTTCCCCATTAGCCCCTGCTCCCTTGTCACCCCCCCAGGTTTTCCCCATCGGCCCTCAGACCCTAACCCCGCCTATGTTCCGTTCCTATGCCCTCAGAGGATTGGCCCTGATGCTCTGCCCGCCCCTTATTTGCCCCATATAAAAGTCTTGGACACTTCTTTGTTCTGGTCTTCGTCCCTCGGTTGTTTTGTGGATATCACCTTCCATGTTCCTTGTTCCTGGACCCTCCTTCAATAAACCCCCCTGTGGAATCCCAAACGAAGACTGTTCTCATGCTTCACTGTCGCAGCTATCTGGCAAGTGTGTATGTGTGTGAGTCTGTGAGCTGCTGCACCACACCGAGAGTGACTTCTCCGGAGACGCTTTTGGGAAGGTCCCAGCATCTGACCACCCCACACCGGCCGGGACAGCCAGCCACTTTGCATGGCTGCAGCCTGGGTGCATGCCTCTTCCCAAAGGTGTGCCACCAGCACCCAGTGAGTGGAGCTGCCTAGTCCCCTTCCTTGTGCCACCAGCCACAAAGATCCTCCTGGGCATCACCAAATCCACACCCCAGCTATCACAGCAACTTTTTCATGCTCTAATCAATAAAACTCATCAAATTTCAAATAGAAGTAAAGAACACTTACATCTCTGATATTTTGCTGGAAAGCTGCCCCAACACACCACATAGTTGGAAATGGTCTGTATTCCTGTTTAAGTGTATTCATAATCAGTTTATACCCACAGGCCTACAGCTTCTACAGCTCTCTGCTCTTGTTAGTGTTTATCAGCTCTTCTCACCTTCATCCCTGGAGTATTTACAGCCAGAAAAGTCAGCTTTTACCTGCCCTTGTTCTACCCAGCATGCCTACATAAGATGTGCTCTCAAAAGCTGAAATATCACCCACGTAAATAAACTGGCTATCTTCTTCTCCATTCCTCAGTGAAAGTTTTTAGTTATGGCTCAGGAAGTATCACACTTTCTTCCTTCATCTCCAGCTTTTTAGTTCAAAATACCAAGTTAAGCGTACATGATGTAGGTGAAGAGAGGCTGCTTCTTTGAGGCTTTCTTAAGCCAGCAAAAAAGCTGTCTTAAATTATTGCTTATGGAAAAATAAGAATATTTTCTTTAAATAAGTTGAGGCTGGAACTGTCAAAAAGCATATGTGGATATTCAGTATATAACCAATAAGCTTTTTTCTTTTCTGACAAACTGAGCTTTTCCTTCCTATATTGTCCTCAAATAAATGATGTAAAGAGCTCCAACAATCATTTTCTCATAGGGGAACACAGAAATATAGAGAGTCATTAAAATGCCCCATTACCGATTTTTAAAAGGTGATTTGTGCAAATGGCCAAGAACTAGTCCTCCAGGCTAACCCCTTCAGCATTTCCAGCCTGAACTAAACTTCCAGAAAAACATACATACAATTATTCCAAAAATTGTTTTCGTCCCCTGAGTGAGATCACTTTATAATTGCTTTAAAGGTTATGTTTGACATGTGCAGTTAATCTTTTTATATATAGATGAAGGCATTGTACTGGTTTTCCTAAAGTTATCTAGGCATTTCAGCACCAGAGAAATAAATCCACTACCACTAAAAGATGTTCATTTACTAATTTCTATTCAAGTGTAGCTTCTAGATATTAGTTAGAAACTAATAGCAAAAAAAGTAACAATAGGAAAAACCCCACCTTGGAACTGAATTGAGGTTTTTCACTAATAGGCACACTATTGTTGAAAGACAGTTTTGCTGTAATGGTCTGAGGTCTGAGGTCTAGCAGCAAATCTGTTTTATTCTGGATTACCCAGTGGTACAAATCAGATCCGGGCACACAGTTATGTTGCTGCTGAATTAGCCAGAGTGCACATTTACAGATCAGCTTTATGCCGGTCATAGGAAGACTTCTGATATTTGACCTGGCAATAAAAATTTAAATCTTATGCTGGGAAGCTTTGAGAGATTTTGAACAAATTTGAATTGACAGCAAGTTTTATAGCAGTCAGCATTTTATATTTCGTGGCCTCAAAGCTTTTAATACAGCTGTGGGAGTCCTAAAGTTGGATTTTCTGCACAGTCAAACCACAGCATCAGGTTTGACCTCCACACAAGTAACCAACAGGAATATAGGAATATTAAAACTGGGATTTTTGTTCTTTAACATCAGCTGAATCCTTATCTGAGCTGGTCACCATGGGCTCCATTTCTGGCCAAAGTGGAGGAACAGGTACTCTTGGAAGGAAATAGTTACCTGGCCGCTTGTAGATCTTTATTTTCAGACTAGATGCGTGAGATCTTTCAAGTGCACTTTCTGCTCCATTACCTGGAAAATATTTGGCCAAGTAAAATAGAAGTATCTGAATATGATCAGATGGAACCTGCTTTAAACCAGTCAACCAGGCAAACTGGGCACAGAAGAAAATCTAATACAGCATAGCTGAATAAAGGCAGTGGTGAAATTGTATCAGTTCTTGCAAACAGGTTCCTCGCACTGCTTTCTTAACTGTTTTGATTTTCAAGTATTTATGTCCACTATATTATAGATCAAAAGACCAGTGCAAAATCTAGACTTACTAAATCAAACCTAGCAATTGGCATGACATTTACAGTATCAGCACAAGCAATCCCTAAGAACAAAGAACAGTTCACCAAGAGGACACTGAAACAGCCAAGCGTAGAAATGCAAAATTCTTGCAGGAAATATTACACTCTAAAGGCGGGACAACAGTTAGGTAAAAACCTAACTGTATACTTGGATTTGTTTTGAAAACCTCACCATCAAATGGCTGTCTACAGGCGTTATTTATTTCCAGGTGCTCTCACAGTATCCAAAACACTGGCAATTAGTAAAATCTT
This sequence comes from Orthonyx spaldingii, assembly GCA_013397795.1. Taxonomy (NCBI): domain Eukaryota; kingdom Metazoa; phylum Chordata; class Aves; order Passeriformes; family Orthonychidae; genus Orthonyx; species Orthonyx spaldingii. Next base: position 329,722 of record VZTJ01005318.1, on the reverse strand, counting down.
TCCTTAAGAAAATGAGATTGTGCCCGTTTTCATAAAGAGGGAATGGAATTACAAAAAAGTATGCATCCCATACAACCTCATCTGAAGTTTTCTTGTACCCATAGGGCCACTGGAAAATTTTGTAAGTACCATATGTGCCCACTCTACTAGGCACCATGTGGAGCACCACATCCCACCAGAGAGAGAGCAAGGCTCTTCTAATTCCTTCTACCCTTGCTCCAGAGCATCTGAGTGCAAGGTGGCAGCACTGCAAGACTGGATAACTCTCAGTCTGGGGACAGTGTGAAGTCTACAGCGGCTTCCACCACCATTATTATCTCAAAGGCCATGGGGTATGTCCTTGTCAGCAGCACTGCTCAGGAGGAGCTGCCTCAGTTCTCACAAAACCAACCAGTGCCCCTTGGTAGAAGCTGCTTATTCCTTCTAGAGCCCTGAAGCCATCCACTTCCTCCTTCCTCTTTATGTCCGTACAACATAAGCAAGTTCATAAAAAGAGACACATTTCCAAAACATATGGTGTGAAATGATACCAGAAATCAAGGATCATGATATCCCAGGAAGTATTTCCACTGGACCAGGAACATGGTGGGATTTTAATGATATTACGAAAAATAACGTGAATAGGTAAAAGCTGAAAAACACATCCGCTATATGTCAGCAGGTAACAATAAAGCTGTGGAGTGTGGTGTTTACAAAGGCTCCAGCTCCCGCTCCACAACAGGCATCACAAGCCCTTCCCTCATCGCATATCCCTGCAGTCTTGCCTATGTTCAAGAGACTGGTGTCCTCTGGGGACAGCACATACAATGTATTTTGGGATGGTAAGCAATCATACCGGCAGCCCTGCTCTGAAAGCAGGGAAAGCCAAAGCCAGTTGTGTTGCAGATGGCAATAAACTGCTGAGCCAGGGCTGCGATGATGCAGCTTCACAGTTTTAGATCTTTCATGTATTAAACAACTGGTTTCTTTGACCAGCTTAGTTTGGTAAGGAAACTTCCCAAGTGCACTTTTCAACATACCAAAACTGCTGTGTTGCAAGACGAGATTCGGAGACAGACACGGAGAACTCTTAAACTGGAGAGACAGCTGCACTCAAACCACTGGACTGCATTTTCCACCATCATTCAGATGAATTAAAAAGAGACAGCAGAGGAGGAAGCATTCATCTAGTCATCCATTATTAATGAGAGGATCAAATCTCAAACTCTTTCTGATACTGATACAGAAATCCTTTAGTACAATCAAATTATTCTCTTTCGTCCTCATCCTCTTTATACACAAACTGTCTCCAGCAGCCAGCCTCTCCTCCAAGTCCAGGTCAGGTGGGAAAATGAAGAAGCTTTGCAATTTTTAAGTGATTTTCTAAATCTTTCCAATATTCTGTTGCACTCAATGTACTTTTGAGTATTGAAGGAAAATAGGCCTGCCTTTTTGCATTCATTTAAACCAGAATGAAACAACTTACTTCAGACAAGACTTGAAATTACCTAATTCTCACATGATCTAGTGTCCTAGACTATATCAAAGAAAACTTCTTTAGCTGTCAGATCATTAAAACTACTTATCTATCTATAAGCCCGTAAAGATTATTTAATTTGATAGCAGAACAAAAAAAGCTTGCTTAAGGAACCAAGTTATTGCAAGCTTGTTCAACAATGAAAGAACTATATTTAAAGAGTTTCTTGCAGAGTGGTACCCATCCAGTTCTGCAATTTTTCAGCCTCCTCTGTACACCAACATGCCTTAATCACCCTTTGGATCTCTTCCACTTGCTGACCAGTTCAGAGCTGATGCTGGGATGCACCATTATGAATTTTCAGAGTACTCAGAATTTGTTTCTGACATCATTTATAGTAGTAAAAATCTGGAGTAACATAATTAAAGTCAGTGATGCTTTTCTGGATTTACTCTGTAGTTGTGTAACCACGGAGGAAATCTAATTTTAAGTATGCCAATTCCAAGAAATATCCCTTTTCCAAGTTTGAAAATAGCTCTATCACACACACACACACATACACATTTTCACAGAGGAAACTAATCACAACTACAGGCATATAATGTAAGTAACAGAGTTAGACTTCAACTTTACATTTGGTCACCTAAACAAGTGACCCAGTTTTTAAAGGCCCTCAATAATGTCACCTATTCCTGTATGACTTCGAAACAAGCACCTATTTATGTATATCTTGACAGCCAAAACCCCAAATTTCTCAGTTGCAAGGCTTCCTGAAGGACTGGGCTTCCATGTAATGTTTTGAACACTTGTATAGAAATTTACTGTACACTCCAGTTCTTTCTGAAAACAACACTTATATTAAAATAGGGACAAAAATAGGCTTTGTAGATCTATAATTATTTTTAAATACTTCCACTCTTCTCAAGATCTTCCTGTGGGAAAGATCTCTGCAATAATTATTCATAAAACAAGAAAATGTAAATAACATGTTAAATTTGGACTGCATTGTCTGCAGGAGTCATGCATCTTATATTACAAACAAACCACAAACATCTCATGTTCCAATACTGTGATTCTATATTAAACAAACAAATGTCCCCAACCAGCTGTTTAAATTAAATTTTGATAAGCACCAAGAAAACAAACAGCTTACAACACTACAAACTGAATACTCTTGGAAGGTGTACTGATGGGATTTCACCGTGTTACAGGAAAGGCCAAAATTTTAAATAAATAAATAAATAAATGTTTTTCTAATTTCTCATAAGTCTGAATTAAGATAAACAAAATTATTATTATTATTATTATTACCAGATATAACAAGACATATTTCCACATCACTATTCCCAAAATCCATTAATCACCTCTAATCTGACCTGAGCACTGGAAATAATTAACAGTCTACTGTGAGTGTTCCCAAGCAACTGTGCCAAGTAGAGCTTAGGAAGGGACTTTCAGAGAAGATCCTTCCCATCTTTGCTTTGGCACTTACTCATCATCACCAATATTCTCTTTCACTTCCCAGTGAGCTGGGAGGTGAAAAACCACAGGATTTTCAGATAACAGTTTATATCTCTTCCACCAATATCTATCTACCTGGAGGCAATAACTGCATCTCCCTTCAACGCTGCATAGTTAGACTTCACTCTTTCTCCGTGAAGGGTTGGTCCAGGAGTGTGAAACATTTTGACACATCAGCAGAGCTCAGCTTTCCTCCATACAGCCCTGACAGGCAAGAGCACACATGAAGCTGACTGTTCATCACCTCCTTAAGGAATGCATGTCCAAAACCAGCGCATGGCTTCACCCACAGCCAACAGCAGGATTTCCACAGATGGAGGGTCAGTCTCTGCACTCTGCAGTTTTAATTTAGTTCCCGTTCCTGCTCTCAAGTCAATACAGAGGTTTTTGAGGCACAAAGGGTTCATCTGTGACCTCTGAAGGACACAGACCACTGAACCATAACCTTGTCATTGCTCCCTCTGTCCTCTTAACCTCCAGCTGAACTACAGCAGCCTCCCAAAGCATGCATGCCAGACTGATTTTTTCTTTCCCAAAGTGAAGGTTAACCCTGCTGGTAGAAGCTTGCTGGAAGCAATGAGCTGTCACCTCTCAGAGAATAGATGTCGCTGATGCTGACCACAGCATCCATTTCTTTCATAGAATCATAGAATCATAGAATCATTTAGGTTGAAAAGGACCTCCAAGGTCATTGAGTCCAACCTTTGACCGAACACCACCATGTCAACTAAACCATAGCACCAAGTGCCAGATGTTTGAACACTTGCAGGGATGTGACTGTGGGCAGCCCATTCCAATGCTTAACCACCTTTTCAGTGAAAAAATTCTTGTTGACGACCAACTTGAACTTTCTCTGGTGCAGCTTGAGGCCATTTCGTCTCATCCTGTCACTTGTTCCCTGGGAGAAGAGACTAATCCCTACCTGGCTACAGCCTCCTTTCAGGGAGTTGTAAAGAGAGAGAAGATGCCCCCCAGCCTCCTCTTCTCCAGGATAAACACCCTCAGCTCCTTCAGCTGCTCCTCACAGCACTTGTGCTCCAGACCGTTCCCCAGCTCTGTTTCCCTTCTCAGGCCACACTTCAGCACCTCAGTGTCTCTCCTGCAGTGAGGAGCTCAAAACTGAGCAGGGTTTGAGGTGTGGCCTTACCAGTGCCCAGCACAAGGGGACAATCGCTGCCCTGGTCCTGCTGGCCACACCATTGCTGATACATTCAGGATGTCCTTGGTCTTCTTGCTCACCTGGACACACTCCAGCTCATGTTCAGCCACTGCTGACCATCACCCTCAAGTCCTTTCCCATCTAGCACTCTGTTCTAGGCACTCTGGGACAGCCAGCTGCTCTGTCCCAGCGTGGAGGTGCAGGGAGTTGTTGTGACCCAAGGGCAGGACCCAGCACTGGGCCTTGCAGAATCTCACACAATTTGCCTTATCCCACTGATCAAGCCTGTCCAGATCCCTCTGCAGAGCCTTCCTGCCCTCCAGCAGATCAGCATTCACACCAGCTTGGTGCCATCTGCAAACTGAGTGAGGATGCACTTGATCCCCTTGTCCAGATCATAAATAAAGATACCAGGACTTGCCCCAATACTGACCACAGCAGCAATGTCTTTCTGCAGCCAGACCTCTTGGCACATGGATGTGGAAGCCTCCCAAGCCTCTTCTGACCTTTCTCAGGCAATGTGTGATTGTGCCTTTGGAGGCAGCTGAATTTTGTGGCTGTTTCTGAAGCTCCACACAAGCAAGCCCAGGATGGTACTCTGGTTCCAGAAATAACTAGACAGGGTAATCAGTGCAGTCTTTGGTCTAGTTCCTCTCAAATAGAATTTTTTGCCTGACTGAAAATTATCTTTCAAGAAAAAAGTGGGGACAGTGCAGCTAGAGACAGAGCAATCTCAGCTTCTTATAAGGTAAGGGGGGGCTTTACTTGGCTGTGGCAATTGTGAAGTGTTTGCTGCCATAACTGTACATCCTAGCCCCAGTCAGTAGAGTCTGTGCTCTCAGGGTAACTTCAGGACATACTTGCCTTCCTGGAAGTCTCCACACAAGGTTCATCAGAGTCCAGATACTGCAACCCACATACACACAGTCTTCATTGATTTCACTCTTCAGGAACCCTGTCACAACCATGTATTAGTCAGGAGGTTCATTTTCTACACATTCACACCACATACAATCTCACTAAATCTGCACAAAGCCTGGGGCAAAGGTTTTAAGCACAGAAGTTGCTATCATGGTAGTTTTTGTGTATCTCTTTGGTGCTTTAAAGACTTCAATGCTGAATTGAGTCCTGATTAAAAATACATAAATAAATGGTATGGTCTATAAATAATGTTTCAATGCTAATCATTGCACCTAATCACGTGCTTTTACACAGTCATCATCTCTGCAAAGGCAAGGAGCAAAGCCTGGAGAGCAAAGTCTTGCCTTCAGGCATTTTAAATATTCAAGTTTCTGAGTCAATGTTCTTACTGGGCTGAAGGAACAAAAGAGAGAGTCCATTCAGAGTGAATACACAAAATAATCTTTACTATCCCAAACAGTATTGGTGTATTAACCACACACTGGACTTAAAGAAACATCATATGCACTTTCATGCATTATATTGTTCAGATGTGTGTAACTGCAGATCATATCTAAAAGAAGCTAGACAGGCTTTCAGAGACATGCCAAAGATTAAGAACATGTAACAAGCCAACTCCCCCACATAAGCTCTCATCATAATCATTCTCTGTAACAGAATATAACCACAAAAAGGAAAAGACACAATGCAGAACCACCACACACCCCCGTTTCCCCCCCAAATCTACCATTAAGCTTAAGCTTCAAAGTGAGCCTTATTTAAACCAAACAGACTTTTAAAAACTAAATATAGTGCTACTACAATATTGGACTCAAATATTATAAATTAAGTACACATTTGGGGATATTTTTAAAGAAAAAAGCAAGTGCAGCATAGGCAAAAATCCAGTTATTGAAAACTAAAGTATTAATCCTTCAAACACTTAAGGAACTATTCAATATTGCTCACATCAACAGACTTACAATGCATCTATTTTATCATGTCCTTGGAAACACACTTGGGATCTGAAATATGATTTGAAATATATATATCTTGTCACCAGAATATTCCCAAAGACCACATTATATATATTCAATATTCAGTATATATTTCAGCATTAGAAAATTCAACCCAGTTCTTAGTATTTGAAAATAATTTTCTTAAACACTGTCAGCTTCAAAGTCATCACAGCATCTCAAGCAACATATTAAGATGTTGCCAAAGCGAGGTATTTGATAGCCATATCACTGCGCTATGTATCTAAAAAAAAATCAATTTTACTGATGACTAATATTTTATTATGAGCAATCTACAGGCAGGAAAACTCAGAGCCAACAAGAAAAACAACACAGAAAAGGAAGTACTCTGAAATTGCAGAGAGAACCACTCTTCCCAAGCAGGAAAGCTCATGAGGAGCTGCCAGCTAGCATTGACAACCCAGCAGCCAGGAAAGCCAGATCATGACAAAGTGTTATTCTTCTACCCAGCGCCAGAGAAAGCAGGTACAACCTTCCCTGCTTTGCTAGTCCCACATTCTCCTGTTCTGGCAACAAGCAAGCATGGACCTGATTAAATAGCATCTCTTTTGCAATAGCTGCTAGTGTGGTCCAATTTGGGCAGGGTGGATAAAGAGAGGAGGAGCAGGGTGTCACACACAACTTTAAAAAGACCCCATAAAACCTGAGCAATCCTCTCCAACAAAATGGAAAAGAAGGAGAGGTGGCAAACCCAGAAATCACCTTCACACTAATGTGAAGAGTGGCAGAAGAAGATTTGCTAGACTGAACCTGATCAGCCTTTACACGTGCCAATAGCAGGTGTAGCAGTTTCTGTCCCTCACTGGATTGCTTATTCAGTCATCTTCAAAGATCTTCCTTAGCTGGCTCAAAGCTCAGTGGAAATTGCAGCATGTGGAGGCCTTTCCCCAAGGGGAGAGGCAAGAGCACCATGGAGATCCAGCACAATCCCCGCTCTCCCGGGTGCCCTAGGCAAACCTGCAGCCCCTGGAGATCAGACTGGCTCAGAGTTCCACCCAGGTGCTAAACCAAGACTGAAACACCTCAAACTCAAACTAATGACGTGGCGGCACCGAGAAACCGTGTGGCAACTGCAGCTTTATCAGCAGCCTCAAAATGAGCTGGGCTGACCCCTCCAGCGCCAAACTCAGGAGCACAAGGTCTCCTTCTGTGTGTCTTCACCTACTTTTCTTCCATTAATTCTACTAAAACATACAATACTCCCTTCAGATTACTGAATTTCTTCATATTTTGGCTGACAATTTAGATGATACCCAGGGCAGGAACCATCCAACAGCTGTGTTGTGTGGAGAGAGGCAGAGACACACCACAATCCAAACTTCATCCCTGAAATGATTTCATAGGAAAATGTGCTGAATGAGACTATGAAAGACAAATCAGAAATTATAGTTACAAATTACAATTAGAACAGTGGTCTTGTTTCCTGGGAAAGGGTATTCTTCTTTAATGCCCATTTTTTATTTTACCAGAGCCACCAGAGCCCTTGTATGAATTCCTGCTGTTACCAAGCATAGAAACTCATTCAATTATCTTCATATCATCTGGAAAACAACAACATAACAGTCTTATAACTCTGGGCTTTGTCAGGTGAACCAGTTTGGTATCATAGCATCCATTTAACATATTATAGTACAATAGTTTGTAACTTCGGTTTCACTTTCTTTGTTCTGTCCCATGATGAAACACTGGGTAAGTACTTATATGTCAGCATGGCACTTTGTTTCTAAAAGCTGATTAAAAATGCATTCTTTAAAAAGGAAATATATGGAAGTGACTTTGGAGGCCTAGATTTTAAGCTTCTTCTTTTTTTTTTTTTAACATCTGTTTGCTGAGCGCATATAATTTCTCCCTTGAATTATTTAAATGTCCCAGTGCTTTTTTCATAAAAGGAAAACTGAAGTCAGATGCCCAGCCTCAAGATGGAAAACTTTAAAAATACAATAAAGTACAGTTAGTAAAAAATTGGAATTCTCATCCACTGGGAAATCCCAGTATTTTAAAGAGACATATTCACTCAAATATCAGAGCTAAACCCCTGTAGAGCTCTGAAAGTTCCAGAGAACTATACTAAGAAATCTCCAAGTATTTTCTTTTCTTTTGCCTTTTTCCCTACTTTCAACCTTAAAAATCTGAAGAGTTTGGGTGTCTGATACTGTTCTTGCAGATTAGGCCGATGACCACACATCCGCATTGTGCCAGTCCTCACCCCCATGTAAAAAGCCCAACGTGCATTGCAGGAGCCAAGTCTAAAACAATGTTGCCCCTTGAGAGGAACAGTGTCCCACAGGAATTGCCACTGCAGGCTTTCCCACAAGGAATAGCTAATTCATGGACTCTCTATTCCCCATAGTCAAAACATACAGATGGGAATTTTGCCCTCTTCTACAGAAAGCCTAAAAGTCCAAACTGTAACAGGAATCCATTAAGGAAAGATGCAGAAATAAACGGGATTTCTTAAAACCACAATCTGCCAAGAGGTATTTTGGATTACTTTATTTTGAAAAGACTTGATACACCAGGTAATAGTATTTTTCAAAGAAAAAATTAAGCCCTTGTTTAACCGATCTCAGCTACTCATCCCTGGGGTTTCCAGCCTTGCAGTTCTCCTGGGGATAGGCAGGTTGCTCACAACTTCTCTTCCCAGACTGGAACATTGTATTTTACATTTGCATTTTGAAACTGCTAATCTTTAGTTGGAAATTAATTGTACTTAGGGTAAAAAAAAGGATGGATGCATGCAAGCTTTCTGGACTGTCATATGAGAGGGATAAATATAAAGCAAAGCAGTTTCCAAAGCAGCAGTACAACACTTGGAGAGGAAGAGGGAAGAAAATGCTGAAAATAAAGTTGTTCAGATAAATTATGTTGCAGTTCATAGTTTTAAGATGGACAGAGATGTGCAAGATTTAGTTTCTGCCTCATTATCCATGTGGCCACAGCTCATTACAGCAACAACTCACCTCATGGGCCTTAACCAGTCCCGAATGGCAGCAGGGACTTGCAGGAGTGGCAAATCCTTCCCTCAGACCTCAATTTGGGAGTGCAGGACAACAAGCAAGGGACTACAGCTTGGTCTCAACTCAGAGCTGCTCCAGTAGACTCAGACAAAACCACTGAAATGCACCTTAATGAAGATCAAGTGAGCGGTCACCAGTCTGTCTCTGCTTCAGACACCTCGGGAGTGTGAGCTGTAATGCTAACCTTTACATTTAAGGCAGTAAAGGCTTTGGAGAGCAGAGATTTCTTTAAGAGACCAGACAGAAATCCAGCCAGGCTGCCCTCTTCAACTGGCATGCAGTGAATAAAGAGCAGGACCATGCCCTCAGAGAGAGGTTTTGCTTTCTTCCTCCAGCAAGGAACCCCCAGTCTCTCTCTCTCTCTCTCTCTCTCTCTCTCTCTCTCTCTCTCTCTCTCTCTCTCTCTGTTTCTCTCACACACAGACATACACAAACCAGACACTGCCTTTCCAGACATCTTCTCCCTCCTCTGCCCTCTTCCACCCTCCCTCCCTACCATCATTACTTTGGGATGCTGCAATCAAAACCTATCCTGCTCCACTTTCCCTGACTGAAGAGCCTCACCAGTCTGAACCACAGCAATGGTTTGGGAGGCTGAAGGCAGGATTTTCAACCCTCTCAAAGGGCATTTAGAAACCAAACACCTCATGCTAAAAGCAATGGTTTCTAAAAACCATAAGCAGCCTCAGCAAACTTCAGATGTACTTTGCAAGTCACTAGAGTAGAAGCAAACCTAATCTGGCACCAAGAAGCAATTTTTTGTTTCTTGGAAGCTACACAAAACATTTATTGTCATGAGAATGGTGAGAAAGTAGAAATTCAAAATCTGACAATCTAGCTAGAAAAAAAAAGTTCAGAGCCCAAGCCAGTCATCACGGCTGAGCAAGCTCCTTCCTGCATGTTTGGGAATGCACGATGTCCTCATATGCTCTCTCATTGCAAGGATTCAGAGTAGTTGGTCTAGGGCAGGACCCCTTCCACTGCCCCAGGGAATCAGCCAGGCTGGAGACCCTACGACAGAGGTATTGGTGCTTGTGAAAGGAAAGGTGAGGACTACGCCCTGGAAGTGAGCAGGGCAGGAGCCCCACAACAGCCTGGTTTTGACCTCTTGTTGATTGTCAGAGACAATCCTTGAGCCCCAGTTACCACAGCTCTGCTGACCTGTATGAATTTGTTACCCAGTGCAAACTCCACTGTATGCCTGAGCCTGGATTTCCCTCCAAACACAATATAATGGCTCACTCTCAAGTCACCTCTAATTTTTATTGCCTGCTATGAACTAGGTTTCATGCTGTGAACTGTCTCTTGGGGATATGAGGTTTCAAGGTCTCACTAATCAGCTTTCCACTGAATAATGAGTTTAAAAAAAAATCTTTAGGTTTACTTACATATATACCACTTATTGAACAAGAGTGACTCAACAGTGCAAGGAAATATTTCATTTGCAGGTCTGTGCAAACATGTGCAACCAGGTGCTGGGAGAGTATGAGACCTCAAAAGCCATCTCTCTCTTGGAGATAAGAGATATCTTGGGCACTAATAAATAAAAAAATTTTCCTGACGCACCAAATACAGACCTTTTGTTCACACTCTAGCGAACTATAAAGTCTTATAAAGCCAAAGAATAAATGCTATTTTAACATCACAGAAAACAGTTACTTTTTGAAGCTTATGACCTGCTTAGGGTCAGGGTGTTCCAGTACAGCTGTAAATGTGTTATCATGATTACTACACGTCTTCTTGGACTTACATTCAGCAGAAAAATATAAAATTAATCTCAAGACCTGCCAGCTTTAGACTACCCATTCTCTGAAGAGCCCTCAGGCAGAGAACTTGCTGCTAAGAAACCCAAAGGTCTGGAAAAAAATCAAAGCGACTTTTTGCAGCCATGGGGATCTGGACCTTATTCTGCTCTGGTTGTACATAATTTTTTAATGTCAAATATTCTTTGCATTAACACGCTTTTCTGTCTTGGGCAAGGACAAAAGAAGGTAAAACTTCTGCTTTCTTGGTTTTAACCTAGTATAACCATCTTCAAAGGCTGACTGCCCTTTTTCTGTCACAGAAAGCACACTAACCTAGTTTGGAAAGTACCTCAATGGGCCTCTGCTCAACCTCCCTGCTTGAAATAGTGTTGGACAGAGATGGCACATCCCTGCAGATTCCTGCACAAGAATCTCCATTGGTGTGGATTCCCCAGCCTCTCTGGCTAAGTGACCCAAACCCTTATGGTCAGAATTTTCTTCTCGAATGTCTGAATTATCCCTCCTTTGCTGCAAGCCTGTGCCCATGGGCCATTTTCCATCTGGTGTTAGAAGGGGAGGGGGCATGAGAGCTTGTGTCTTTCTCATCTTTAAAATTCTTGAAAAATCACAGAGCAAAAGAGAGAGAGGACCAAAAGATACAGACTGAGCAGAATTTCTGTGTTAGTTTTATTCTCACATTAGACAAATTTGTCATTTTTATTTTATTTTAAATGCTAATGTGTGGCAACACCAGCTGCCAATTTAGAGAGACATACTTGGCATGCCAAGATTTATGTCAAAAAGCTTCGCATCCCTTACTTAATTCTCCTGATAGTCACCAACCCTTCCAGAAAGATAGATTTACTTGGCACTCTTTAAAAAACACTTACTTGATGAATGATGCTACCTCAAATCATGAGACTCCCCAACTCAAAGCTCTTTGTCTAATGAAAACTATTACTGTTTTTTAATAAGTTCTTCAGCATTTAAAAATAGCACTCCTAATTTCCTGCTCCACCGAGCACCACCTTGACTTCAAGTCAAATTATTCACAACCTCTTCTCCACCAGCCCTGGGGGATACAAGTCTTGCATTTTGGGGCTAAGTACTTCTCTCAACAGCTGTGAGAAGCTCTCTGAAGCAGGAAAGAGTAACTCACTCCTAACACTATCAGACATCAAAGCGAAACCACCCTTTTTTCCCTTCTATTTTCACCCAAATGTTGTAGAGTAACAAGCAGCAACACCAGCAGGATTTCTTTGAAGCAACTTATACTCAACTAAATTATATTGTGGGAGAGCAATAGCCCATGAAAGAGATAACATTACCATGCAAGCAAGCTTTAGCAGTTTTAGCTTGCTCTAGTTCTCACCAGGCACATTTCTCTCAGGAAAACACCAGAGGCATAATACCCAGAACATAAACCCAAACATAAGTGTGTTACTGTGCCGCAGTGTCACAAACCTTAGTCCTGATATTTACAGCAGCTGTTTCATCCACAAAACCAGTACATGGGTACTGCACAGAGCCCCCAGAGAACAACAGATCTCCTTGCACAGGTGTCATCCCAAGATCCAGGCATGAAAACCTTCAGGAACTCACAAAGCCTTCACAGGGGTGGAAACTTCACCCTTCACCCCAGCACGAGCAGCATCAGGACCAAGGGCACCCAGAGGGCACAAACATCACCAAAACCAATGATCTCTATATTCTGTTGTCTTGCCCTTGTTCAGAAGTTGTCACTAAATACTTCTTCCACTGCTTCCTGAATTTTGTCAGACCTACAAATCCACTATATTTCTTTACATATTTTTGTAAATCACTTTTTGAGTTACTTTGTTTTTTCTTGTTGACAGTTCAAGCATTTCAGATATTCTTACAGGTAAATGAGTCTCTTAAAAGTCTGTTCCTTTCCCACACTGCCTGACTTCCTGGAAAACAGACATTCCTCAAACATTTTTACAAATCTCGCTGTTAATTGCTTCATTATAACATCCTTCTGTGATTACATTTTTGTCTGGAAGACACAAAAAGAAACAGTGCACCCTAGTGTGACCTACTTTTCTATAAAACTAGAAAAAATATTTTTAACAAACATGGGAGATAAATTCTGCAAAATATCTGCCTTTTTAAGTTCTAAGAGAATTTTTCTAAGAACTTGAAGGAAAACACTGTTTTTCTGAAAAAATGCTGTAACTGAGGGCTTGGTCATATGGTCAATGAGAGTTTTCCAGCTTTCTCCTAATGGTCACCTTATATTATCTTTGATTCTGCAGCCTATGCAATAGGAGAAAAAACAGTCAAGTACAAGCTGTCTGCATTTTGGGAGTCAGTTATCCAATATCTCTGATAAGACTTGGTGCCCTGATGCTGTGGATCTGAATACCAGCAAGCTCCTTCTCTGCAAAATTTTTGTTTGGGCTATTGACCCATTGAGTCCATGCAAACTGCTTTTTCCCAAGCATGCAAGTTGTGCATCTTGACGGGGAAAAAAAATCTAAAGCCAACTCCTGGTTTTCCATTTGGGTAAACTCTAGCTGGTTCCAAGAGAACTTCTGGTAAAGGTTGTAATGCAAAGGCAAAACAACATTCGGAAGACTCTGCAGGAAGAAGGCACATGAACACAGTGGGAACACATACTCATAAAACATGAAAAGGTCCATTTGCAGTATAAATGCTTATCCTTCAAAACACATTAAAAAGTCCATTTTAATCCAGAAGTTTTAAAAAAAAAATACTCCATTACATTGAACTGTAGTGTTTGTCCAAATCTCCCAGCAAACTCAATTGCAGCTTCTCCTTAATTTTTCTATTTGCAAACAGAGACAACCTTTATTCCACATATACAGTGACTTTCCTGTGCTAAGAACACAAGTTTTATAGAAATTCATTTCAAGCATGAGATGAGTTTCTATACAAGAAACGGGGCATGAGGATGCCATGCCTAGTACACGGCAGCTCTTGCCTTCATTCTCTGTGTTACAAATCTTTCCCAAGGACTATTTTTGCTGTAAACAGTCTTTCTGGACACAGATTGCTGGAAAAAAAACAAAATAAAAACCTGTTGATAATATCCTTCAGATTTTTTGACACTGTGTTTAAGTGTCTATATGCTTTTACATATACACAGAGAAACCAGACACAGGACAACCTATTCCGTTATATAAAAACTATTAAAAGAGCTAACAATTCCAAAATAAGGCAAAAATTGTGAATGTAGAGTTGTTGGTTTTTTTCACTAAGCCTTCTTGGGAAATGACTTGTGATAATAATAACAGATATATGAATTCCTTTAGCAAACATCATGCTCTCTATCTTTTTGTGCTAGCACTGCCTTGGCCTTATTATATATGCAGAAAGACCTGGACTTTGGCCACAGAGCATTTTTGTACTGCCTTTAACCAGAACTTTCTGAAATCAATAGCATGCATACGCTCCAGTGCACCCAGCTCGCTTCTCCAGGGACAGTAAAGAGGTCCAGTTTAACACACACTTAATTCAATTAAAAGCTACACAGCGATATCCTTTAGTAAATTTTAACCTCCTCTCCATGCATCGTTTACTAACCCACCATTAATTAGGCACAGTTATTAAACTAGCATGTTTACAATTACTGTATTTTCAATGAATGAACAAAAGCTATTTATGGGGCCCAACCAAACGGCGCCTGTTCATTCGCAGCGTGGGACTTAGCGCGGATGCCCGGAGCCAGCTGGCATTTCGACAGCACAAACAGCAGTCCACAGACACACAGAGGCAGGTCGGCACAAATGTCTTCTGCCCAGAAGGAAACAGTGCACTGGAATACTTTAAATTCCTGCTTTGAACATTTACTGCCAGGTGCCTGCATGCCCAGAGGACCCAGTAACCCCAGCTCACCAGTACAGCCCTTCTTCAGATCTAACAGGTTGCAATCCATTGTCTTTATCAGTGCCTTTGAAACAGCTTGGCACAAAGTGCCACTAGATACTAGGAAATATTAAATACCAGTGTTACCACCACCTTCAAACGTGTGCCTCTCATCAAACAAATCTCTGGAAAGAATCTGGTCTGGGTAGAAAGGTGTGCTCACAGATGGCTGACTGACAACTCTTCCGTGCAAACAGTGGCATAAGGTCATGAAGCACATGAGCCTGTAGAAGTGGTCAGGGGTACAGGATGTGCAGCCCACATCTTCCCACTAAATCACATTCAGCACCTTAAGGTAAAAAGATTAAGATTCTTCAGAGGAGGCAGCATAGGATTGACACTGCATGAGGTCTAAGGCAGCTGCAACGCCCAGATTACCCACAGGCCTTTCATCATGCATTATCAAATTCAAGCAAACTAGCCAAGTGACAGCAAAGGTAGGGAAACAAAGGGTTTCTGATTAACACCACTAATCCAGAGATGTGTAACAAATGCAAGAAAACTCAGACACAGATTTGAATTTTTAAAAAAGAAAAAAAAGGGAGTTTTGCCTGTCTTTACAAAAAAAAACCGCTAAATGTTTGTGCATGTGGTTTTTCATTCATGTGTAAATAAATACATGACCTAATCCTCCCACACTAACTGGGAATGTTTTTATATAAGTGGAGCAACAGGAAACTAAGTTTAGACTTAGCTCACAAAATCAGCAAGAAAATTGACAGTCTTTCTCCTAGAAATATAGTGAATAGGGCATCCCAAGAGGCAATATGATGTATTTGTTACACTGGCTTCAAATCTCTCACAGGGAGGGCTAATACCATGGCCACCCCCCTTTTTGATAGTTTCCGTTAACATTTTCTATTTTGTATCAGATACCTGTGATGTTTGGCACAGATGGCTCTGCAAGGCAGATAAGGGCAAGACCTGGGCTGCAGCTCCCTGCTGCGCTGAACACTGAGGCACAGGAGAGAAGAGAACCTTCAACACTGAAAGAGCCATCATAATTCTGTCCGCTTGGGTGATGGTGTCCTCTAAGTGGGAGAGGCCTTGCAGGGATGGTAGGGAACTGGTTGAACAGTCTCGTCACATGGTCAGTGGGCAGGAAGTGCTGATGCTGAATGGTGATGTGCCTGCAGATCCGGCACCCTGAATGCACGAACGCGGTTCAGCAAACTGAGAGGCAGCTCTTGCCACAAAGTCACATCTTGTGATGGACGAACAGCTCACTGTTGAAATGGAGGTCAGTGATGTGTGGTGTCCCTCAGGGGCCTGTACTAGGACCAGGACAATTTAATACCTTCATCAACAGCATGAACAGCAGGAACAAATGCACCCTCAGCAAGTTTGCAGATGACACCAAGCTGACTGGTGCTGTTGACACATGTGAAGGACAGGATGCCATCCAGAGGGATCTGAACAAGCTCAAGGAGCGGCCCAGGGGAACATCAGGAGGTTTAACAAGAACAAGTGCTGGTGCTGCACCTGGGTCAGGGCAACCCCCAGTATCAGCACAGGCTGGGCATGAACAGACCGAGAGCAGCCCTGCCCAGAGGGACTTGGGGGTGCTGGTGGGTGAGAGGCTGGACATGCCCTGGCCATGGCACTCACAGCACAGAGAGCCAAACGTGACCTGGGCTGCATCCAGAGCCCCGTGGGCAGCAGGGGAGGGAGGGGATTCTGCCCCTCTGCTCTGCTCTGCTCTGCTCTGCTCTGCTGAGACCTACCTGGAGCACTGCATCCAGCTCTGGGGTCCCAGCACAGGAGGGACAGTAACCTGCTGGAGCAAGCCCAGAGGAAAGACACCAAGATGATTAGGGGCACGGAGCACCTCTGCTATGAGGACAGACTGAGGGAGTTGAGAATGTTCAGCCTGGAGAAGGGAAGACTCCAGGAAGACTTTATTGTGGCTTTTCAGTAAAGAGGGACTTGTAAAAAAGATGGGGACAGACTTTTTAGTAGGGCCTGTTGTGACAGGACAAGTGGTAGAGATTTTAAACTAAACAAGTTTAAACACCGTAGATTTAGACCAAATGTAAGAAATAATTTTTTTCTGATGACAGTGGCACAGGTTGCCCAGAGAGATGGTAGGTGTCCCATCCCGGAAAACATTCAAAGTGAGACTGGGGCTGTGAGCAACCTGATCTAGTGAAAGGTGACCCTGCCTATGGCAGGTGGGTTGGAACTAGACGGCCTTTAGAGATCCCTTCTAATCCAGCCTATCCTACAATTATATGATTTGCCAAGAACGAGCAGAAAGGATGCTACATAGAACAGGACTGTGATGTCTGTAGATCCGCATCCTTGGGTCTCTGGTTTAACAAATGTCATTAATTCAGAAGAAGATAGGTTAGATAAGAAGCACAAAAACTTCATCTTATTCCTTATTTTAAAATTATTATGAAGTCCTTCTCTTATTTTACTTCATGGTCAAAACGAAGCCCCATTCTGCTTTGCCAGCAGCATTAAAAAGCTTTCACACATGTTCCCACCAGTGTTACTACACAGCCACTGTTCACTGAACACATTTGCAACTCAGGAGCAATTACTCCTGGAGCTTATTGCAGTTTGGCCTGCTTATTTGTCTTCTAACAATTATTCTGCTTTTCAGAGAACAAACTCCTCCCCTTACATGAGCAGACGGGGAAATGTCATCTCTCATTCTTAGAGAAGCTTTGACCAATATTCTGACTTGGGCATTAAATAGAGCAGAAGTCTGCAGAGCTACCTATGCTTTATGGCATAATTTTTTTTATGCATGAGCTCTGCTGTCAACAATGTCAGCAAG
Source organism: Orthonyx spaldingii (assembly GCA_013397795.1). Taxonomy (NCBI): domain Eukaryota; kingdom Metazoa; phylum Chordata; class Aves; order Passeriformes; family Orthonychidae; genus Orthonyx; species Orthonyx spaldingii. The sequence continues at coordinate 312,193 of VZTJ01005318.1, read as the reverse complement.
AATATGCATGATGTTACACTCAGTGTTTGTCAGCTGGGCGCTTACTATGCAACAAGGGCCCGGGAGCAGCAGAGAGTGGAAAATCAGAGCCCTCTTCATTTAAATTTATAATCTGCAAAATCAGGACAATGAACGAAAATACCAGAAACTGGCCTAAGTAGTAAAATTCAGACCAAGCCTCAACATGCTGAAGGTGCAGGAGCACTCAGGAGCAGTGGTGATGACTCAGCCTGTGAAAAAATTCAGAAAGGCAGAGAGGCACACAGCTGCAACAGCTGGAGGAATACACACCACACTGAAAGCCAAGAGGCAGCAGAGTCTGCCCCTGGACCAGCAAAGGACAAAAGCAGCTGACGGACAAGGAGCACAGGGAAAGGGGCAGCCTGGGAGGCATCTTTGCTCAGGCAGGGCCGCAGGAAAATGAGTGGCAGTGCTGGGGACTTGTTCCTGGGGACAGTCAAGAGGGATGTCCCCCCACTCCGTGGCAGGGTGTGAGGGATGCACTTGGCACCATTCATAGCATCACTGGAGATGACAGTGACAACAAGGGGACACAATAGCACTTCATTCTGGCCAACAGCTGGCAATGGCCACTATACTCAGAGGCTGCAAGTCAGTTTGCATTATAATCTCCTGGGTCTGCATGCTCGAAACATATCATATTTGATCTCCAGAAAAAGATCTGTCACTGTATTTTTTAAATTTTGTGTTGAGGAGGAGGAGGAAAAAATAGCTTTCATAAAAAACTACTGACTTTTGTACTACAAGTGAAGATAAGTGGGAAAAGTATAGTTGCCAAAATAAAGAAGAAATGTACTGCATGTCACTGAACAAATTTCCCTTGAAACCTGGGATAGGCATTATCCTCCCCAGGGAAGCAGGTCAGTGACAGTGGGGAAGGAGGATGCAAGCAGCTATGGGAGAGTTGAGCTTACATCCACTTGAAGAACACACCTGCACACAGCACAAAAAAAAATCTTCAAAGCAATACGTAACAGTAAAAACAAGTGTAAGAATTCTGTGTGCTCACCATCAGGACGTACCCAACACTTCCAGTATTAAGATGGTTTTTACAACTAAGCCTACCAACACTGCTTAAGACTGTGTCTAACAGTAGCTGGAAAGAGCGTGGAGCAGCCACATTTAGTTCCAATAAACTGCTTATCTGCAGTTTTTCCTCTTCCCAACTATTTGTTAAAGACGTATGTTATAAACTCCATATATCAGAAGGCAAACTGTGGCATGCAGGCCACTGCTGTTACCTATGACATTTGCCATCCCATTTATAGGCTGAAGGGGTTTATTTGGTTTTTACATCAAGAATCAAGCAGCGAGGGTATAACAAACAGCACAAAGCAGTTAGTCAGCCAAGTTTCAGTTCCTCTGATGGGACCCAAGCAGACATCTCAGTGATGTGCTTTGGCTCTCCATCAAGACTACTGGGAGCATAATAGAATTGATAAAACACTGAGTAATTATGCATGACAATGGCAAAAGGATGCAGTTGCAGATACAGCTGCTAACACATTTTTAAACTCTTGTCTTGTTGGCAAAACGAGTGCTTAGAAAAAGTAAAAATTACTGCAAGTACCAGGAAGATTGTGCAGCACTCCCTTTCTTGCCTTCAGGAGGTAACAAAGCCTTAATTAAGTGTTGGTATGGTTGAAGATCCTTCTTGGGTATATTTTGTTTCTCTTTTGAGCTGTTCTTGTAGCATAATTATTCTCCTTTGCATACCCTAAGGGTCAATGTGAGGTTATGCTCCACCTTTCTGGAAGAGCTATCAGAATCCTGGTTGGAAACTTGCCCTCTTTTTGACCTTGTGAATGTTTACATATGCAACTATTTCTCCCCTTGTTTCCAGATCTTAATTCAGGGATCTGCTTAGAGACTTCCCCTCTTAACCATATGTGTTGGTTTGGCACAGCCTGGTTTTTGGTAGTGGGTGGGCCACAGAAGTGGCTTCTGTGAGAAGCTGCTGGAAGCTTCCACCATGTTTGGCAGAGCCAATCTGTGATGGCTCTGAAGATGGACCTGCTGCTGGCGAAAGCTGGGCCAATTAGAGAGGTTGGTAATGCCTCTGTGATTACATATTTAAGAAGAAAATCAAAACAAAGTAGGGGCACGCAGAGTTTCTTTCCTCTAGTCAGAGAAGAGGAGGAGGTGAGAACATGTAGGCGAGAACAACATGGAGACACCAAGGTCAGTGGAGAATGAGGGGAGGAGGTGTTCCAGGCGCTGGAGCCGAGATTCCTCTGCAGGCCGTGGAGAGGACCATGGTGAAGCAGCTGTGCCCCTGCAGCCCATGGGGGTCCATGCAGGATGCAGAGATCCACCCACAGCCTGCGGGGTCTATGGGGGATGCAGAGAACCACCCACAGCCCATGGGGGAGGTGCCCACGCTGGAGCAGGTGGATGCCTGGAGCAGGCTGTGATCCAGTGGGAGACTCAGTGGAGAGCGGTGGACCCTGCTTCCAGGCTGGAGCAGCCTGTCCTTGGAGAACTGCACCCCATGGAAGAGTGATTCATGCCGCAGCAGTTTTGGGAGGACTGTTGCTCATGGGAGGGACTCATGTTGCAGCAGTTTTGGCAGGACTGCTGCTTGTGAGATTGGAACCACATTGAGGAATTTCATGGAGAACTGTCTCCTACGGAAAGGGACCCCACGGTCTCACAGGGGAAGGACTCCTCTCCCTGAGCAGCGGATGAAGAACTCAGGTGATGAACTGACCAAACCCCCACGGCCCTGTCCCCTGCCTTGTCAGTGGGAAGAAGGGAGGGCTTGGAGGGAGAAAAGGTGTTTTAAGGGCTTATTTTACTTCTCATTATCCTCCTCTGATTCTGTTAGTAATAAATTCATTTTATACTTCTAAGCTGAGCCTGTTTTGCCCTTGGAGTGTTTTCTCCCAGTCCTCATCTCAACTCATGAACCCTTTGTTTTCTCTCCTCTGCCCAGCTGTGGCAGGGGAGGGTGAGCGAGTGACTTCCATGAATGCCTGGCATTCGGCCAGTGTCAAACCACGATACCATACATTTCGAAAAGCATTTGTGTTGCCAGTGGTGCCATACTAGATTTGCATACCTAAAATCCCTTCTTTTCCTCAAAAGTCAGAAAAGTTTTTTGGCTGTTTTCAGCAGCATACTGAGTGTCTCTCCTGGTGCAAAGGAGGGGACATATCTGCGCAGTTGGGGGAGGACATGAATGTGCCTCCAGCCACCGCGGGGCTGCGCTGCACCTGACATGCCAACAAGATCCAGGGTGTGCAACCAAAAACTTTTGCAGGAGACAGAACAAAAGTCTGTTCAGGGAGATTATAACCACTCTCCCTCCCAAAGAGTCTGGAGCACAAAAGGTATTCCTCTATCAGACAAGAATAGGAGACTCTGTAGGGAGGTTAGTGAGACAGACACAGACTTAATTTGAGAAGTTAAGCCATTTTATTCATGGATCTGCTCTGCAGCACTTGCAGTATTGACATGAGCAGACTGTAATTGCCAGGATTGTTTTCTGCTGAGTTCTCACTTTCCAAAAAGTCATTACCCAATCAGTATGGAAAGTCATTAGCTAATCCCCTTAGGATCACACTGTTAACAGAATTTGGTGGGCTGCCTGGACACTAGCCGAAAATATTATATATCAACACACAAATGAAGGAAACATCTTAAGGATTACTCAGGCTGCACTGGGCAGAACCTCTGCTCGCAGGCTGAGTGCTTTTCTGTGCCAGCTTCAATCCAACAAATTTCCCAACTCAGTTCTGGGAGAATTTCTGATCTGTCCTAAATTGTGCCAGTTTATAATCCCCATAGTCACTGCTGCACTTCTAACAGCATGTTCCCTGTGCCAACAAGGAGAGTTGCAGAGGTGGCTCTCCACTGGTGGAGAAAGTGACCAGCAGTGGGCAACCCAGAGCATGTTTGGTGCCAGAGCAGAGTGCAAAAGAGCTGTCCCCTCTCTGACTGCCAGAGAACAACATACAGAGCATCTATGCTCATTCAGAAGAAGCAACAATATGTTCACTCTTGATCCAAATTAAAATTGTGTTGCAAGATAAACCACGCATTTGCAAAACCCAGATTAACTAATGCAAACCCACAGGCTAAAGGGAAAAAAAAACAATCTAAGGATTAAAGATTAGAGTGTAGGGTATTGGCTGAGGCACAGAGAAGATGTAACAGGCAAAGGATATCAAGGACACCTGGATTTAGCAAAAGCAGAGAAACTAGGGAAAGAGAACATTGCAATTTGAGATGAAGATTAGCAAGGATTACTTCCCAAGAAAACAAATTCCAGGCACAGTCCTGTGGTTTGGTGGGAGACTATTGCTGGCCAGGGTGAAGGCAGCTGGGTGCCAGCTTGACTAAACAACTTTTCTAGAAGTCGTGGTTTAGTTAAGGCACATTTTGTCTCTAAAAGCACGGCAGCTCTGCTTTTTTTTACCAGTTATTTCCCCATTAAAAATGTGTCTTCTGATGACAGATAGCCATTTGCGCTGAGCAAAAACTAGTGGTTACCATGGGAGAGAAAATAAAATTCAATTCCCAGTAGGTCTGCAAATTCCAAGTACTACCCTAAATGAGCTGCATGCATGCAAAACATCCCCTGTGGGATCCTGACAAAGAGGAAGGTGCACTGCTGCACAGGCAGGAATGTGATGGTGGTTTGATGACCATCTGCACCTGGTGGAATCCATAATACAATGGTGATGGAAACAGGTAGAAGTAGAAGGAAAAAAAACCCACCCTGATTTATAAAGTAGAATTTCACATTTCTAAAGAGATGGTAATGCAAAGCTAAGTAGAAGCACCAAGTGTCCCTTGGTAAATATTGTGGGGTTTCTGGTTGTACTATCCAGAGTTCAGCCCTTATGGATAACAGAAGCCTTTACCCAAAACTGTGAGCACCCCAGCTGTTATGAAGCTTTCTCTTAGCATCTGTGGGCAGCAGAAATCCTAGTATACAAAGCACTTATTCTCTGATGCAGATATCTTATTCTCTGAGTGTCAGTCATTATACCAACTGTGTGGCTCTCACAGGCACTTGTGTAAAGCCCAGGCAGTGCCTACAAACCTTCTGCAACAATGTACTTACTGTCTGCAACAAAGCACTTGAAACATTTTGCAGAAAAGTGGTTGACAAAGGAAAAGAAAATGCACTCCCTTCTACAGATGCACATCCTTAGGTTAGGCTTCACTTTGTTATAGCCAAAACACTAAAACCTTTCTTAGCTGGAGGAGTAGATCCAGCCTGCACACTTCTGTGACGGCCAGGCCCAGAGCCTTTGCTCTTCCTTGCACGGCTGCTCAGTGTTTCCACCCTGTTGACACAGGAGCCCACGAGGGACTGGCACATCCTTCCACACCAGTGCTCAGGCTCTCTCCACGGGGAGCAGCAGCAGCAGCCCAAGCGGGCAGATGCCCCCATGATATTTTTCATACCAGCAGCCCAAATTTTGGAGTGTATAGCATGGGAAACTGACCAAGAGGCCAGGTCATGCAGCCATCAAGCTGGCTGCAGCCTGGTATCACACTTGCAATTAACTTTGGCTGTCTGTAATCTGAAGAGAGGACACGCCACACCACATCACACAGCACAAAAATCCCTCCAAGTGATACCGACTGTGCTTTTTATAAACTAAGTACCAGTTTCTGCTGCAATGCTTCTCCCAAGAAACTAAAGCAGACTGCAAAATAATGCTTGGAACATGCTGATTTTGTACATATTGAGAATCAGGACAGCTACATCACAATATTTCGCTGAAGTGAAATATTAATTGCAGGTCTGTGGCACTACCTCCTTTCTTTGTGGGAAATATTAGTGATATAATCTGTATTCATGGTATGGAAACTGTGATCTGTTGAATAAATTTGGAACTATAATTTACTTAGTGTTTTCTTCCCCCCTGTTTTTTCATTGCTTTTAGGAGAAAACCCTCCCACACAGTCAAATATTCAGCTGCAAGAAAATAGTTTGAAGTCATTCAAATCCACAAAGCAACTCCAGCTCTGGTTGCCCCCACGTTTACAAAATTGCCCTGTGGTATTCTGGAAGATGCACAATTTTTGTAGCAGAGTTTTAAGGTAAGAAAAAAGAAAAAATGCCCATGATTCCCTAGATCTTTCCATCCTATATTTTGAAAGGAAGAAAGAAGAACTTAAATTGTTGCTGTATAGAAAGGAACTTCAATAATATTTTGTGTTAAAGAACATTTTTTTTTTTGCTTACATGTGTACTCATATCTGGTAAAGTCATCTTAATAAAGAGGTTCAAAGAGAAACTTCTTAGAAATAAAGATAGGCATGACAGATTACAACCAGCATTTTTCCATGAATCATCTCCACTGCATACACTAAGAAAGCTTCCCAAACAACATAGTGGTGACCAAGAGAAATATTCCAGATTTTGGACATTTTAGTGCAGGGGTGGGTGTCCCTCTCTGGAAAGGCTCAAAGAAAAGAATGTATGTATGCTCAGAAAGAGAAGTCTGAACACAGTAAGTCTTCAAAGCTGTGTAAGGTTGCAAAAAGGACACCATTCAATTGTGCTATATGTCCATTGAGAGTAAACCAAAAATTAATCAGCTTAATTGTCAACAAGAAATATCTAGGCTACACATTAGAAAAAAACTGCAAGGACAGGGCAGTGGAACAAACTAGTAGAAGATGATCTTGCCTTAGGTTTTTAAAAGAATAGGCTAAGTAAGCTAGGACCCATCCATCAGGGATGGCCTAAGCATGTTGTTCTGTTCCGGGATGGGCAGCTGGATTCCATAACTGCCGTTATCCCTCTGGACCTACATTTTGTTGACATGCTGGTCCACACATCTCCTCAGAGCAAAAATAGATACCCATCAGAAAACAGACACAAATCCCCATGATGGCTGAGAGCACTCATATGAAATGCTGTGCTCTCACTAAGAACACAGACATATTTTTTTCTATACTGACCCGAAAGCACAGTGCAGGTAAACAGATATTCACACAGTTGCACTCATAACCCATCTAACAGCAGCTCAGCATGGGTAAAACAAACATCAGTGGAAGAAAAGTTTCAGCTCTGATTTCAAGAGGCAAGTGGACACTTTCAATCACCAAGCAAAACAGGGATTGTGTCATTCAGCCAGAGACAACCGTTCCTATAGTACCATCAGAGGCAAGATAATCCATGAGTGAAATAGGACAGCCAACCCCACCAGTGACCATGAGTGCCATTACCTTGGTTACAGACTCACAGGAAATTCAAATAATTTGCAGCAGCGATGCACTGGAGATGATGAGTCACAGACCCGTCTGGTCACGGAGCTTGAAATCAAGACAGTACATCCCCTGGCTTCCTACTCAGCTCCTGATGTAAAAGAGCACCATTTCAGTGTCCACAGGCAGCACGAATGTTTGGAATCCCTCTAAGTTTCTGCAGTTTGTACAGCAGCAGATCTCAGCAGAAGGATGAGTATTTTCAAAGATATTCCCCTGAGGCAGAGGGAAACATCTGGCACCCCCCTACAAAGTGTTCCCTGCTACCCACACATGGGCTGGACACCACATTGTGCTGTCAAAAACTTCAATCTGTTTTTAACAACTAAGGAAAAACATTTCCGGCAAAACGAAACTTAACCTAAATGCTCCTTTGCCAAGTGATGCCTCCTCCTTTCTGGTTACATTTATGGGGGAAGGAAACTCACCAGTTAGAAAAACAAATTAGCAAATCAGTGGCCACACTGCCCAGCCCCCCCAAAAAAGGATCCCAAATGAATCTAAGTTCTACCCGGTCTTGGTTTCTAGTTGATCTAAAACTTACAAACCTCCCATGTAAAAATGCCAGCAAGGAAGCAGGACACTGACTGCCTCCCACCCCGAGATACACACAGGCATAAGGCAGCACCAACAGAGGATTTTCAGCCAAACTCCAGGGAAATCAGCTGTGAGAGTGAGCGGCTCTTCCCCAGAGGACCACAGAGCAGAAGCCAACAACTCCCAGTCACAGGCAGATTTCAATTTTCAGGGCTGAGCTCAGTAAGCCAGTGCTTAAAACAGAGACTTGTTCTTTTCTTGCATCTGGGGAAAGTCAACTAATTCACAAAGAGGAAAGAAAAGCTGAAGTGCCTTTGAGGAGTCGATGGTTCTGGTGTGCGGGCCAACAGATGAGGTTTGTCAGGGCTCAGCAGAATTTGCTCTCTGCAGTCTTTTATTGCGTCCCCATTCAGTAATGCCTAAATCCTGCCTAACACCATATACCCAAATCCACACGATTAGGTATTCCTGGGGAATGGATGGGATTATTTGCCGCTTGCTGCAGCTCTTCTGTGTCCCTTCACCATGCAACATATTTCTTGAGCTTGTGGAGTTTGAGCATGTGGAGTTGAACCATTCTACCCATCAAGTTCTACCCCAACACCAACACCATCTCTGACCTCAACGCCTCTCCATTAAACCTCTTCTTTCAGTGTCGCAATTGGCACATATTCCCCACTAATATTTAATAAAAATGAAGGTAAACAATACACAATATAACCCTGATATTCGCCAAAACAAAGATGCAGGATTGTAGCACTCAAAATTATGCAGACATCTTAATTCCAGTTGAGAGTTTCCAGACTCTGCCCTAGTCATGGGAGATCAGACTGGTTTGAAGAGTTACTTGACAACTGACTTCCTGTCCTATTTTTTTCCAGCTATCTGAAAAGAGTTTAATTAAACCCTTCTAAAGGACATAAGAAGCACATACTTACATAAGAGGCTTATAAATGAACAATCAAATTATTGGGTTTTAGGCTTTATACTTAGATGACAGTTGAAGATACATGGACAAGCATGAAAGGGAATGGCAGTGCACGAGCCTGCTGTTCATACAGATGCATAACACCAGGCACATGGCACCCCTGAACGTTAACCGTCCCATCAAACAGGATGAAAGCACAGTCATATTGTGATATGAAAAACAGACAATTTTGTCAGTCCCTCTAAATTCATGATCTCATGTAGGCAGGGATCTCTGCATATCTGACTCCATAGATACAACCTGATATTGCAGATCTTAGTTGCATTAATTTCTTGTTATTGAAAGATCTGACACTATTTTTACATCCATTCAATTTCATATGCTTTTCCTGACAAATACTTCTAAGACAAAATAATTTAAAAATTACTGCAATTAAACACTTTGTGATGGCTTCCATTTACAAAAACAATAGTCAAAGCCACAAAAGAGAGGCAGACATTAATGAATTAAACAAATTCACAAAGCAAGCTCTAAACCTCTGACAAGACTTTATCAGAAATACTAAATAGCCCTAAGTTTCCGTTGAAAGTCCCACTAGGTCAGTTTGTAAATCAATTCCAGCTTTTCCTCTGTAACTCAAGAAAGTCTTAGGTATCTTTCAGAAATTACAGAATTTAAAGAGGGGGAAGGGCAGGCCGAAGCCACAAAGTAGAGGAGTCTCACACCAAATTTCCTTGGAGCTATTATGGTGTCTATCATCATTTAGCTTAAAAACCCTACACAATATAGGCCAGCTCAACAATAATCATTGTCATCATCAGTTCTTTTCTAGGAGAGGTGCTTGTCAAAGCAAAAGTAAATGGACAGCAGTTTGCTCGTGGGTAGAAACAAGCCTTTTGAAGTCTAACAAGGGTCAACCCAGGACTACTCTCTGAGCTGCTGTTTTCCTGTCTAGTTTTTTTGTTCAACTTCATCAGCTGGTGGTGGCTCCTCTAGATGAGTATTTTGTTTAGATAAATTGAACATCACACTTCAAGACACAACATTTCAGCCATCAAGGCCCCACACCAGGGGCTGGACAATGGAACTGAGGCTGGAGAAGAGCCTGGCTGCCTCCAGCAGCCCCATCCCCAAGTGTGCAGAAGCAGGGCAAGTTCTCCTAATGACCCAAAGCCTCACAGTGATACCCCTCCAATGCCGGCAAACACTGATGAGGCACACAGAGACTTCATAGACGGGAGGAAGTATTTCATAGGACAATTTTTTAAGTTAGAGAGCAAACATATTGCTCTTTTACTTATGTTACACACAAATATTCAATTCCCCTCCATCTCACTTTCCCTTTCTGTGTTAGCAACATTTCTGCAGATGCTCTCTTCGGTTAAAAACAACTTACTTAATTGTCTTACTGCTTGCTCAGCTTTTAAAGCCAACAGTTCTTCATCTCAAGGCAGAAAATACAGTTCTATAACCACAGTTAAATAAATTACTTAAGAAATCATTCAGCTGAAATAGGTTTTCCACGATTACAATAAATTATATATGTGATTTGTTGGCGTATTAGTTACAGATGTGTGTGTACCAGTCTGCTGGCCAAAACATTCCAAGATCAAAGGAGAAGCTGAAAGTGGACAAGATTATTTATTATCTTGATGAATACCATGCTCGAGAAGTCGTCATCACAGCCGTGGGCTGTACAAGTACAGAACAAACAGATACTGTCCTCAAAAACTGAGTGCTGAAGCAGAAATCATGAAACAGATCCAGGTACAAGTCAAGGATGAATTAATGCATCATCACCTCACTTTTTAATTTCACTGTATTAAAAAAGTATACTTAAATCTCTTTCACTTCATCATGCTGCCTCTGTCATCGTGTAACCATTATGTAAGGCAGTATAATTAAAAATAAACTTTTCACTCCCCAGCAGCAGTTATGCAATAACTTTTAATTAACTAAGATCCTTCATGTTCAAGAGAACATTTAAGGAGTTTAAGTTATAACTCAATGCCCTTCGTCATAGCTTCATATTAAAATCCTCTAACAGAAACTATCTGCATTTTTCTTTTCATCTCTCCCGCACAAAGACAGTTTGTCAGGTTTTATTTGGTTTTATCTGCTTGCAAGATGCTGTCTCAGAGTCCTAAAAATGCAGGGACATATTTTGTGCAATCTGTCAGCAACTGTCTTCAGATGCAAGGCTACAGGGAGTTGATGAGCTCCTTTCTTATCGGAATGAGTCACAAAAATGGATTATCCACTCTTAATCCTCCTTACACTGGTGAATTTCTTTATTTGTTTTGTACAATAAAAATAAAATAAAAGTTAAAATTGGTCTGATGAAACCATATAAGAAGAGTTTTCTCTTGAAATGCTCTGGCAGAAGAGAACATCACTGTGTCATTTTAGAGAGCCACAGAGCTTCCAGCACCTATTCCATTCTTCTCCAAAAGGAGGTATCTCCCTACTTCCAGGACCCATTCTGGCACTATGGATGGTTTCCCCCATTACTTGGGGTTTTTGTCATAACCTGTACCCCCACATGATGTTCAGTAGCTGTGTTTTGGGGGTTCTTTAGGGTTTTTCTGAAAAGTCGTCTTCTCTCCACAAACTAAACAAACACTAAATCATTTAACCTGTTCTCTTCACAAAACCATAAAAGTATTTTTCACCATAAAAGTCTTACTAATCTGCATTTGCTTGAAATGCAAATATTTTTCACAAAATCGTTCTGCTAATTTTCATGAAAGCCAGCACCTTACAGGATCACAGCCCCTCACTGAAACTCTCTTTCAGTTAAATCTCAAAAGAACAAAACCTGAGCTTGGGTAACCTCCCTTCCATTTTGAATTTTGTACTGATAAGGTGGATTTAGGAAGAGAAGTGTGAGTTTTGCTGCTGTTTGCTAATCCCAACAGAGAGAAAAAGGAATCCAAACTGCCTGAAAGCTCATCCCTGAAAATAATGTGATTTTCCTATAGGATTTTAAAAAATGCACGTCTTCATAGATTTGAGCTTAAAGAGGAAAAAAAGAGGGGGAAAAAGAGGTCTTCATACTTCTAACATATGGTCCTTGGCCAACTTTTAGTGCAAAGCTGCCCCATCAGGCAGCAAGCTGATGGACAGAATGGAAACCAGGGCTTCTTCTTTATGGTTATTTCCTTGCTTATTGGATTTGGATTTTTAGCTTCACTCTGAAATGCTGCCATGCTACATTGAGTACATAGTAGCTGGCATCACTTTAAAGGCCCCGGCATATCTCAGTCAGCAAACCAGATTAGTTACACCATGCAGGAAGGAGGGCTTGTGTGTTTTGGGGAGCGATGGGGAAGCAGGAAGACATCCCGTTGCGGTGGTGAAAGTGGCACTGGTGGAGGGAAAGGGAGGGAAGGAAAACAAGCCTGCTCTGAAATTTGACTTTCATCTCAGGCAGCGTGCTCCACTTAACTGCACAAGGCCATTACACACGGATACGGCTCAAATGTCCTGGGAGACTCTGGCAGACTGCACTGCACATGAACAGTCTCACTGTTCTCAGAGCAGAAGTTGGTGTCTTGTCATGCCACATCAAATCCAGGTTAGTGAGTGCTGTCAAGGCTGTGGCATTGCACAATCAGTGTCTGCATCAGTGCAGGCGGCGTTCTTCAGGTGACACGTGCAGGCAGCAGTGGGTGAGCACCTGGGTGAGCTCAGAGAGCAGCAGCACTGCTGGATAACATCCCTTTGCTCCAGAAAACATCCTGCCACTCAAGGTTTCCTCTTCCACCCATATGAACGATACTGTGCCCATGTGCCTGTGCCATACCTAATTTGTCAGTCACTTTGAAGGGGGTTCGGGGCCAAGTGCTTCCTGTAAATTACTCCTTTCTCTGCAAAACCTGCTTAATGGAATTAAATGAAGGATCTATTTGACCCATGGAGTATGTGAAGCGCAGAATTAGATTTTATCTCAATCCATTACAGCAAGTTCCAAAAATGGAGACAAATTTTCAGTCATAAACGGATAAAAGTTGTTGCAAAAAATACAATGCAAAAGTGTGAAAGGCTTTTTTCTTTCTACAAACCATTTTGAAATATATGGTTTATTCAAAGCATGTACATCATTCAAGAATCATAAATGACAGCTACAGAGGAATTGGATAAGGAGAAAACTTTAATTGTTTAAAAATTTTCTTTTCCAGTTTTTTGGATAGACAAGAAAAATCAGTAAAGCAGAATCATAAAGATTACTCTACAAGGAGGAAAAAAAAAGTCCCTCACATGCTACCTAAAAGACCAAACAAAGGTAAACATATTTGACAATCTTCTATTCATTAAAATATACATTTGTCTAATCCTCTTGGTCTTAGGAATTTCCAAAATGTAGCCTAAGAATCATGTCCTGGGCTGCATCCAGAGCCCCGTGGGCAGCAGGGGAGGGAGGGGATTCTGCCCCTCTGCTCCGCTCTGCTGAGACCCACCTGGAGCACTGCATCCAGCTCTGGGGTCCCAGCACAGGAGGGACAGGGACCTGCTGGAGCAAGACCAGAGGAGGCCACCAAGATGGCAGAGGGATGGAGTGCACCTCTCCTATGAGGAAAGGCTGAGAGAATTAGGTTTATTCAGCCTGGAAAGGAGAAGGCTTCAGAGTGACCTAATTGTGGCCTTCCAGTACATGAAGGGAGCCAACAAGAAAGCTGGAGGGGGACTATTTACAATGGCCTAGAATGACAGGACAATGGGTTCAAACTGAAAGAGAAGATTTATCTTAGATTATGTTTTAGGAAAAAATCCTACCGTGAGAGTGGTAAGGCACCTGGCACAGCTTGCCCACAGAAGTCGTGGGTGCCCCATCCCTGGAAGCGTCCAAGGCCAGGCTGGATGGGGCTCTGAGCAACCTGCTCTAGGGAAAGGTGTCCCTGCCCATGGCAGGGGTATGGAACAAGATGATTTTTAAGGTCCCTTCCAACACAAACCAATCTATGATCCTATGATCTCTAACCTAAAGTTAAAGTACCATCTTTTCCCCTCTATCCTGTCACTTTTTTTTTTAACATTTCAGCACTTTTTCCACTAACAAAAGAAGAGGACGTTATTTTATTATTTGGACCTACCCCTAGGAAACGCTGCTTCCTCAGCAGTCAGATTTTGCTTACGGCACGACTCCTTCCCCGTCAAAGGGCTGTACCCTGCATAGGAGGAGATAAAGAAGTAGCAAAACAATTGCATGAAATATTATGAATATCTGGGAATTACACCACCTTATCAGTACAAAAAAACCATGTAAAAGGATAAAGACATATTAGGTCATGTTTTGGACACAAACTACTAGTTCGCTTTCATCTCTAATCCTCCTATCTTTGCCTGCATCACCTCTGACAATGCTCTTGATGCCCTCACCGACCATCACTCAAGGGCTGTGTGACAATACTTGCTGCACACCTGTCACCTCTGTCTTACACCTTACCTCCCCAGGAAGAGACATATGCAGTGCATAGATCATAAAGATGGTCTTTCAGAACAATAATATTATTTTAGCATGACATGCACACAGAGTGCCATCTTGGGGCAACCTGCTACTAAGTTTTCCAGATATTTTGTCACTGTAGGAACTACAGACTGGATTAATTTCAGGTCAGTTCTGTTGCCTGTATTGCGTATCTAAATGCATGTTTGAGTTGCTTGAACAGAAAGGTGGTTTTTTGAAGGAACAATTGATCAGATTTTTCCAGATATCAGTGTGAAGGCTGCCTGAACTGCCCAAAGCATTGCCAGTTTTTATGCCCTGAGTGGAAGAGCAAAAACTCTGACAGCATTTGGTTTTGGTCAGATGACCACACATATATACACCTGTATACTGATTAAATTAATAAAACCACAGAACACAGCCTGCAAGAAGTCTAGCCTCTACTTTTAGTAAGTCAGCTATTGCACAGGGAAAAAAATATACACAGCTGATTCTTGGAGAAATTACTAAAAATTAAAGCACTATACTACTGGCAGAAGAGCTGAGCTGCTTCTGCTATTCTCTTCCTGCTGTGGAGGCAGTGCAAAGCACCTGGTCTCAGGGCTTTGCTCTGCTCGAGTCCACCCAGGATCAGCCCAAAAGCAATGCCACATCTTATCTCTGACGTTCAGCCTTAGCTCCAGGGCACTCTGAAACCCGAGAAACACACAAACCCCTCAGGTGGAGCAATATGGTTTCCAAGAGGGGTTTCCAAGACCTGTGCCTAGCCCACAGGAGAGTAACAATCCAAAAATGACCATACAACATCAGCATCAGACAGACTTGCTAGACAGCAGAGAAGAAATGCTCTGAGGAGATGAAGAACTGCTGTTGTAGTAACACTTCTATCCTTCTTACAATAATTTAGTACCAACAGGAAAAAATACCAGCCCTTTCTATAAATATACTTAAAGTATTACTACCATGTGTGTGGAAAAGGGTTTTTGCACTTTCTTCCACTGCAGAGCTTAAATCCTGGCAGGATCTCAAGTGAAAGACGAAGCCAGGGGTCTGCTGCAGAGCCTGTGTGTGCACCACAAACCACCAGGCGCCCTGGCGCAGCCCAGCCCCACTAGCAGCTCTGCTCCTGAGGGCCAGGACCAAAATAACCCCGTGGGAAAACTTCCAAAGCCATTACCTACCCATTTTAACAAATACAAGTCACTCTAATTTTCTGAAGTTCCCTGTTTTATTCACTAAATAACAAATATACATGAGGAAACCAGCAATGGAATTTAGAAGAGGAATTTAGAGGTCCAGTGTTTAAAATTAGCCCTCATGAAGATGTACGAGGGAGACAAGGGACAGGCAACAAGAAAGGTTACAAAAATAAGAATACATCATCTGTAGCAGAGATACAAAAGCACTTTTTGCTTTAATACACAGGGATGACATCTCTTACCCAGCAGAACCTGCACACAACTGTCCATACACAGAGTTTGGACAGCTAAGCACTCATATGGGAAATGTCCTAGGTTGGAACAAGCTGGTTTCTACCTGCCAACCATTAGGCAGACCCAGAAGTCCATCTTTCTGTGACCTTCCTTACAGTGCTTGGACATAAAGAAGCATTTAGGAGAAGGAGGGATGGGCTATGAACAGTCTCTTCAGCATGACCACAAATCAATCAGTGCAGAAAGCTGAAACCACCAGTGTTACCAGAAGGGCAGCTACAGTGAGTCCCCATCTGGGTGACCTTCTGCTCACATGGTCGAACTTATGAAAAAGTCATAAGTATGGCAAATGAAACACAAGTTGGTGTCTCCTGTGCTGAAGGGCCAGCAAGGGTCACTCAAAGACTGCACCAGCACCAGACCAGCTTTATATGTGCAGATCCTCTGATACCCCTAAGCATGTCTACATAAGTAGATTCACCCAGGTTAAAGTAAATTTGGATACAAACCAAAACAACTCTTCTTGGTTAATGGGACAGGGGACAAAATAAAATAAATTTGTAATAAAAGTTTCAAAAGGTCTACCATCAGGAAATCCATTGCAAACAGCATCTCATGAGGACAGGTCCTTAGTTTCCTCCTACACCACCTGAGATCTTTCAGCCAAGCAGGAAACCACCAAATACCAACAAAAACAGGGAAAACAAATGGTCTTATGCTTTTTCTGGAGTCTTTTGCAGTAAGAAGTGGGGCCAGTGCCAAGCAGAGAGAATGGATACTGGCAGCCATGTGGTAAATCATTCCCCAACCTAGACGCCAGCTTTTTGGAGAGAAGTTTCTGCAGCCTGCAAAGAGAAAGTTAGGCCCCAGGCTTGCGTCATCCCACCCCTGAGTCATCCCACCATGCAGATCCTCTCCCCTACCATCACTCCTCGGCCTGGCTCATGAGGAGTGTAATCATCCCTGTGCAGTCAGAGCAAAGCTGGCATCCCCACCCACACACAGAGAAAAGAGCCACACTCACCCCAAATTCAGCACCTGAACATGAAACTGAGACCCCAGGATAAAAAGGGGAGGCGGGGAGGGCTCCCCTCAGGCTCCTGAAAAGATTCACAAAGGAGATGCTGCCTGAGATACAGGATGCCCCACATAAAGGGGACAGGAGTGGGGACAGAGCAGCGGTGGGGGATGATAATCTCTGCCTGGCTCGTGCCTGTGACCAGGTTATGTCAGGTGCTATTAAGGTATGAAGCGTGAGCACACGTGTCTGAAACCCCAATGCAGACTGCTCCAGTAGCCTTGAAATGAAACCTNAAAAAAAAAAAAAGAATTAAAAAAAAAATAAAATAAACCAAACACAAAACAACAGCACACCCTACGCAGCAGTCAAGAGAGAAAAACATGCACCCAGATGTGCCCAGGGGAGCAAACCAAGGAGACCCACACCTCCAAAACCACCCTCCTCCCCCGGGCTGAGCGCTGCTGCTGCCGTTTCATCTGCTCAGCTCCACCGCCCGTCCACATCCCCCGAAGGCAGAGCTGCAGCCGCCGGGGAGCTCTGCCGTGCCTTCAAAGAGCCTAAACTGGGTCAGCAGAACGGAGAGAAAAAACCTGATTAAAGCATGAAGAAAGGGAGCAGACCTGCTGGCTGAGAGACAGCAGAAGGCAGGGAAAGGCACTCACAGGCTCCGTATCTCCTTGGAGGCACAGAAAGACAAGGACTGCTGGTACCCCCTTCCACAACTGCAGGGAGGGAAATGTATTTCTTAAATCTGTAATGGGATGCAGGCCAGAAACACATTTGGGGATGGGGGAGTATAAGTAGATAAGTGTGTCCCCCTGTCCTCCATGCAGCATCCTGCCTAAGGCCACTCTCACCCACATTTCCAGTCAATTTATTCTGACTTAAACCAAGTGAAACAATTTAAATCCATGCAAATCTAAAACCCTTCATGAGCCTTATGGCTACGGTTTGCACCATCCTTGCTTGTGCCTGAGTAAAGCCAGAGATGTCGGAGGAAGAGCCCCAACAGCTGCCAGACTCAAGCAGCATTTTTTGGATGCAATTAAAAATGCTAAACAGGCTAAACAGGAGACCATGAGGAGGAAGCTTTGTTTCTCTGACACAGACTTCTAACCTTAAAATAAAACAAGCTAAACCGCCACTGCATTTGTAGGTGAAGTGCAGCAAATGGGTTTGGGAGCTGCCAAGCTCCAGGAGCAAGGTAGATCCTTAAGAAACACATGACTGGTGGAACCATAATTGGGGTGACAGTTGAAAAGAAAGAAAGTTTTGCAAACCATGGAACTCGGAGCAGCTGAGAGTTCTTGCGGTGACCAAGGCTTTGCTGATGCCCAAACCAGGCGATGGCAGAAAATAGAGCCGGTGTTATCCTCTGGTACCACCACAATCTCCAGAACTGTACACCCCATCTCCCTTAAACCAGCATAAATCTAACCTTGCTCTGGAAAACACCTTTTCCAAGCCACATTGCTGAAAAGACAAACAGGTTTTTCTCCACAGATCCTGGGAAACCAGCTCCAGATCCCTCTGTGGAGCTGCACACCCACCACTGTGGTCTGTGGGCCCACACAAAGCCATCGCACCCTTGTTCTGACCACTGGCTCCAGGGTGGGCTCTGTATTTGCTTAAAGACTTCCAATGAAAATATCAGCTTAAGAAATCACAGCAGCACAGGATGGGAGGGGAGAACATTCCCCGCTAGAAAGAATCCGAGCTCTGCAATTGCACATATCATATCTAGATACTGTCATAAAGACCTCTGTCTACAGAAGGAATAGGAGATTTGATCTAGTACACAAATAAAAATCAGAAATCTCTCCTGTCAGCCATGAAAAAGGCTATCAATAATTCATTTTAACAAAAAAGGAGATCAAGGAAAAATGCTGTGTTAGTTTGACATTTTGATATGTTGGTTCAGGATTCTTCTTTAATGTAATATGTAACAAACAGCACAGTTCATCTATAAATGCCAGACACGCTTGTAAATTGTTGAATATAGCAGGTCCTTTTAATATTCACTTAGACTTTTTAAATTAATTCACTTTCACTGCCTTTACCTCACTTTTACTGCCTCTACCCAGCAGTTGCAGGTCAAGTGGAGCTCTCAGAAATGCTACACAGAGTTTCCAAAGATAAAGTTTCAAATTTGTAACCACATTTCCATCTATTTCTTCATGTTACCCACCACACAGCCTGGTGTCCAACCCAACGTGTTTGGCTATTACGTACTTGCTGTGAATTGCTTCTGAAAATTGTACAGTCAAGAGCCAGAATGAGGTGCTTGTGTCCTAAATCAACTGTCTGTGCAAGTTCACTCTCATATATTGTGGTTTGATTTCACTTACAATTTCCTTATGGGCATTTGGTGGAGTGGATGAAGGATATTATACTTCAGAAAGCACAAGCTTGCAATCCACAGATTTCAGTGTTATGTTGCAAGAGGTATTTATTGCAGTGGAGAACTGTTGGCAAATTTAACATATATTGCTCAAGCTCAGTCTGTATTCCCTTCACTGTGCAGAAGACACAAGGGAACTCACATCTTCTAAATTTAAGTAGGGTAGGGCAAATTTCTTGCAAGATAAAATCCCCTCTAAAATGCAGAGAATTGTTAACTCTCTGTGACTTATCCATTCCAAGGTCAAGTAGAAAAGTAAATACTCCTGTTGTTACATCACTTTGATTAAGGATTCTCTTTAAAGTATACTTTTAGGCAATATTCAGGCAGTTCTTTTAAAAACTATTTCCATGAAGTCCTTGATGGTAACAACTTTTGTTAGAGGCTGACACAGCAGGTACCCTCTGTGGAGGGAAAGGTCACTCATGTCTTGCGCATGACTGGATAGTACAGACTCGTGGATATAGACTTGTAGATCCATGGGTTTTCTATGTATTGTGGCTTTTAAACTACTATTTACATTGGCTGCTCTATCTAAAAAAGAGCTGTGATTTGTTGGAGGGGGCAACAGTTACTCAATGTGATGACACTCCAGATGATAAAGCTGTTACCTGATCCAGATGATTAAGTTGTATCATCCTTGTTACATCCAGTCCATCGTGAACAGGAAGAGCCAAAATTACTATTTTTTTTTTCCACTAAGTGTCTGCAGAGTGCCATGCTGACAGTTGCATCAACTGGAATCCTATGGTATTGCCATACCTCCAAAAACAGCGCTCACAAAACTGTGCATTCCTGGCTGGACTGCTTTTAGCCACAAGGCAACCAGGCAAGTCATTCTCCATGCCAGGAAGCAAACTGTCAGAGGGAAGCCTTTTCCTCACACACTTAACCCAAGGACTCCCATCCCCATGAACTCTCATCCCCAAAAATCCAATCCCCAAAACTCCCACCCCCACACATAGTATCTCTTGGTTCAGGGCTACAGGTAGGGAAGCAGCTGCAAGGACAAGGTCTCAAAGCCAGAGCCACCCACATCTCTATGTCTGCCTGTCTCTTGGGCATCCTTCAGACCATGCAGGTGTTGCACCATACTGTGGAGAACAAGTCCTGGCCACACCTGCAGATGATATACCTGCAGGTGGGACCAGCTGGTCCCAAAGGTGGCCTTGGGTCTTCCCTTAATCACATGTGGAATGTGCACAGGTAGTAGAAGAAAAATGTTCAAGCTAAAGACAGCTCTTGAGTCTTCCTCAGTCTTGTTTTTGCACATGACAATAAATTTGTTAAATCACTTAAATGCTTTTGAAAATTTTAGTCACTGTTGAAATAATCCCAAAAAAAACCCCAAAAAATCTCAAAAAAGCCACTGCCATTCACTCAAAGAGCTACAGTGTGAACTACAAACCTCTGAAACCTGTTTTAAAAAGGCCACTCCAGAGCAAGAGGTAAGGAATGGCCACAGCTAGCCAGCGACAGGCTGACATGCAGCAGGGTCCCATCTGGCAGTATGAATTTTATTTCTGATTACAAAATACACAGCCCAGAGGCACAGCAGCAGGATGAGGATCTGGCATCTCAGACTGCGACCCCTCGCTAACATGACAACTCCCAGTTCTTGGGATAGGGGTCTGAAGCAGGCACCCTGCCCTGGTCCTAGCAACATCACCAAATAGAGGAGAACAGGAGCACTGAGCTGAATTTATGGGGGTTTAAAGCACAAGACAACTTTACATGAGCCTGACCACTCTCAGATCTTCACTTGTATCATGAAATCAGTAGGGGGGGGGAAATGCTTCCCTGACATGCAGTACGAGCACAAACATGTTATTATTTGAAAGGCTGTACAAAGGTTAAGTCTTTAATCCCCTTAATCCAGACGACAAACAAACAAAACCCCAAGAATGGGATCCTGAAGCACAGCTGAGCGCTGCCAGGTCTCTTGTGGGGGTTCTCTATTCACATTGCTGCAGCCAGTTACGAGCCTCCAGCTAAAAAGTTGCTGCAAAGAAAATAGATGCAGGCATGGTTTTATTCCCAGTTCTTTAAAGCTTATCATGGGTAATTTGGCAGCCTGGGCTCATGTTTCAATGAGCAGGGTTTAATCCTCAGGTCAGTGGTACCAGGGTTACTGGATTTCCAGGTCTGGCTGCCGCTGCCATCCTACTGACTCTCGAGTGCGGTGACTCCTCTTACTTGTTACTCATGCACAGGGAAAATGCAGATTCTGCTGAATAAAATCAAGAGTGGTCAAGGCAGGGGAGGAATCAGACAGTGACACAGAGCAGCATCAGAAGATGAACTACAGAGTATTTGGGGCTGAGGAGAGCTTCTCTTTTGCTGCACCTCACGGAAAAAAATTGGGTCAGTGCAATGCACACCAGCATTTGTACCACTCCCAAACCATGACACTGTGGTAAGCAGACACCAGTGCAGGCACTCAGAGGGTTAAACGGATTTAGGACCTGAGCTGGGTTTATAGAATACTGGGAAAGTCTTCCACTTATTTCAGCAGGAATTGGGTCAGCTGCAACCATGCATCCTAAATGAACCACAGGAAGAGTGTCACTAATTTCAGTAGTAGTATTCATGCAATTCAAAGTAGATGTGTGGTTACTTACCTTGCTGAATCAAGTCTACAGGAAAGGTCTAAGCCAGTGAATTAAGCAGCACATTTTAAATGGCACTATTCTTTCTGCCATACAGCTCATCAGAAGCTGGTGAGCTACCAAAGATGAGGTGCAAGAGATTGTGATTAAAAAACACATTTCCTTTCAAAGTCTTTCTCATCTTTTCTGTATCTGTCTTATCAACTATGAGCCATTCAGTATGAACCATTCAGTGCAATTTAAAGAGAAGAATTGGTGGACATGATCTAAAAGGTCACAACTTCAGCAGTACATAGATAAGCCAGTAGAAGAGTTAACAGCACTGGTACAGCCCAACCCTCAACAAGAATTTCAAAGTCTTTTTGGAAATGAAAAGTCCCCT
Organism: Orthonyx spaldingii; assembly: GCA_013397795.1. NCBI lineage: Eukaryota > Metazoa > Chordata > Aves > Passeriformes > Orthonychidae > Orthonyx > Orthonyx spaldingii. Next base: position 290,182 of record VZTJ01005318.1, on the reverse strand, counting down.
TTCTCCTCATTGTGGACCCTCTCCGGGTTGCTGCAACAGCTCCCTAGGCCTCTCCCCACTTTACTACAAGTTGAATTGGACGCAGACTCTCACTCTGAGCGAAGGTCAGACCAGTCACACTGGCAGAGCAGCAGAGCACATGAAGGCTGGAGGGCTGTGAGATGTTCTCTGGTTGTTGAGCAGTCACTCTGGTGAGTACCAAGCACACCAGATCCACATCAACAATTCTCAGGGTGGTACAGGCCATCACTGCAGTCCTGCTCACTGTGTCTCCACCACAGCCAGAGCTGCAGATCACAGACAGAAATGAAAATGCAAAAGGCAGTTGAATGATGCAGATACAAATTACAGAATCCAGCCTCCAAATCTCAGCACAGAGAGGTAGAAAAAAGAACACAAAGGCTCCTTCCTGAGCTGATAAGACCCACAGTAACCAAATTCAGAGATGTGCAATGGCACAGGCAGCTCCTGCTCTGCACAATTCTCTGTCTCTGGTCTCAGCAAAGTCTAGTAAAGCATGTTACCCGCTTGAGATATATGTGCAGTGAAAGGAAAAACTAGATGGGAGGAGGTAAAGAAAAAGAAGAAGACACTCAGCGCAGATCCCCATTTGTAACTGGGCCCTGAATTACTGTTAGAACAAGGCTCCCTCTGCCATGAGGATGGTAAGTGTCTGATCTCATTTTGTAAAACTGCAACGGTCACTGCAAAATTACAGCTCAGTTCTGGTTTCATATGAAAAGAAAAAAATTCCAGGGTCCATTTAGATCATTTGGGAGCAGTCAGCCTTCTCCCAGCTCCCAGCACAGAAGTCCCATCTGCTCAGTTTTTCACCCCACTTTCACAGAACCCGACAGTTGTGTTTCAAGATTCATTATAAAACCAAAAGAAAAGGGGCAATGACAGTACAGCCCAGAAAGGGTGAGAAGGATTATGAAGGGCAATAAAACCCCGTATTTACATAGAGACCACTCATGTTATACACTATCAGGCTGCCAGGCTCCCTGCCTGCCTGAGTGCTGACAGCCTTTCCATCCCTGACAGTTCACAAAGTCGTGGTCCCTGCTGACATTTCATTCCACTTAACAGCCTGGTTTCCTTAGCCCCACCAGTTCCAGCTCTGATCTTACAGCCAGTAGCTCAAGAATACGACAATTAAAGATTAATGTTATAAATGCATGGAAAGTCAAAAAATCCAGATTTTTTAATGTCATGCCAGACCTATTCATTTTTAAACCTTACCCTTGTGCTTCAAGACACCAGGCCAGGAGTGTCACTTTTCCTCAGCAGACTGTAAATGCTTTCTTCCTTTCAGCTGCCAGCTAGTTTTGTGGGCTTATATATTTTTCTTTATTTAATTATTCACTGCAACACATGAAACATTAAGCAGCTTTTTTCCATGAAGAAATGAGTGCTGTTTCCCAATGACAACATGCTAAGTATCCTTAATAGCAGGAATAAGGGAATGAGTTAACTAGAACAAAGGGGGAAAGGGCAGGGAAAATGAGAGAAACTTGGAGCAACTGGAATTTACTAACACAAAAAAACCCTGAGAATTCATTTCTAAGAAAACAGTCACAATGAACTGATCTGGGAAATAGAAGCAAAAAGAAACAGACTTTTAAAGTGCAAAAATGTTTTCTGATTTGACTTCTGGGCTACAATTGCTCTCTTTCTCAACACTGGTGGCCATGGGTCAGTGAGAAATAAGCCACAGATGCAATGTTACATTATGTAACAGTTGTGTTTTCTTAATGGTGCTAAACCCCTGATAGCTGTGAGAAATGTCTGTTCTTCCAAAGAACAAAGTTAAAGGCTGAAGTCATTAACAAAAGCCATTCCAAGCCACAATTTTTCCTGCGAAAGCAGGACTGCAAACATGACTTTCAGTGTATGCTCCACTCATTTAATGTCTTTTGCAGCAGCAGCAGCAAGAGATGGTCTCATGAGGTTACAGAGCACCGTGACCTCCTGAGAGCGCTCCACACCACTGCACAGCCAACTCACCATCGATCCAGGATGGGACAAACCTGGTGACCTTGACACCTCTGCAGGCTCTGATGAAACTCTTCACACTGCCCTTGAAAGCCTGGGTAGGATTGTGTGGGCGAGAGGATTTTTCCTGATTCTGGTGTTTATTTGTTGGGTCACAGAGGTAAAATTATCTCTGTTTGATTACTTAAAGCTGTTGGCTGTGGAGATAATCTGTGCATTAGCAGCTGTACAGTGGGTGGTTAGCAGTTCTGAATCTGTAGCTGGAAGCCAAGAAGTCATTTTGCACAGCACTTTAAAACAGAAAACTGAGCACACAGGACAAAAAGCCCACCATGGCCCCACGCAGAAGTTGCTTTCTGCAAGGAGAAATCCTCTGATTTTCTGGCAACAAGGAGGGTGAGCATCCATCTGTGGCCTCCTGAACTCCCACATCTCCAACGGCAGCACCCATGGAGAAAGAACACCTCGAGCAAACACCCAATGTAGTCTTAACTCCTGCAATTGCAACATCTGTCTCTTTATGCTTTCACAAAAGGAGACTGATTACCAGTAGCACAGCTTAAAACAGCAGGTCTCAGCAACTTTGTTTAAGAGCCACAAACTTGCTATCATGAAGCTAAATCCCATTAGCCTTGGGAGGAAGGGAGGCTCAAACCTCCTACCTGGGCACAACTTCTCTGGAAAAGGTGGAGCAACGCTCCTGTGCACTGTGGATAAATATTTAGAGTGCAAACACTGCTGGAAACAACAATCTAAACTCTCCATCTGCTAATCCACCAAGCAGTACTCCTTACCCACTTGGGTCTGTAGGAGAGCCATAGCAAGCTGCCTCTTCCCAAGCCTGTATAACTTTGGTTTGCACATTTTAGTCTGAGGATTTTCAATTTTTCTCCTCTCACCTTCACTTTGTATGCAGCTGCTGAGCTTTAGTCCTGCCAAGGAGGAGTGGGGGCAGTTCTGGGCAGATTTTAGGCTGGAAGTTTTATAAAGAACAGACATCAAAACCAAAGAGCAGAAAACTGATAGAAGATAGCAAAGGACATGAAACTTCCCAGGGATAGGAATGACAAGAAGCAGAGATGCATACTTGTTTTATTAAAAATCTGCATATGAAAGCAGAGGGAAGCATCCTCACACACAACAGACCTGCTCCGTGCTCTCTTCACTTTGGCGTGGCCTGAGACAAAGCAGAGGCACATAGCTCATGCTAAAGTTCAAAGTATCACCTATAGGGGGTTTTTGGTTGCTTGGGATTTTTTTGGATAGGAGGGGGTAGCAGTTTTGCCAGCACTCTATATGCAAGTGCCTTACTGTGGTACACAGACATATGCACCCTCCACACAGCCACAACTGCACCAAAGATCTGTAGGCACAATTGATAATATCTGGAACACATTAAAAAATTAGAATGTATAGTTCCCTTAGCAGCTGTACTACTTTTCTCACAGCCTTTACTAATTAACATACATTGAGGAGCTACCAACAATCACAGACCCAAGGTCGTGTTTAGCTTCCTTTCTAAACAAGGCACAGAAAAATACCTTCAGCATTGGCAACGCTGCAGCCTCACATGTCACAGAAATAAAACTTCAAAGTGTTTCTTTGCCATAAGCCCCCCATTTTATTTCTTTTTTTTTTTTTCTTAAAATCACATAAATTAATCAAATATGGCATATTTGTGGATTGGTCCACCACCTCTCTTTTTCCAACCTCACCCATTAAAATCCTACCTTTGGGAGCAAAACTGGAGTAAATTCATCCCTGTGTAGTTTATAATGCAAATTATCACACTGAAAAATGCACATCAAGGAAGGCAGCCAACAGACAGCTCATTTTTGTGAAAGGGGTGGGAATGGAGGACAGGGAGGCAGTCAGTGCAAGAAACTGCTCAGGTTTGCAGATCACAAAGGCAAGCTTTAAAACCCATTTTGAGGCACTCCCAGCATTTCCACTGCCATTCTTCCTGCACTTCAAAAGCTATCTCTGCTGTGCCACCAAGTTTTATATCTTTTAACAAATAATTTAAGATAGCTTTATCGGCTCATTACCTTAAAGAGTTAAAAGTTACGTCTTCTGTATTGTCTTAGCATGAGAAGAGGAACAGACAAGGCAAATGTTTTATTTATGCTTTAAAATTGGATGTGGAAAGATTTATAAATGGATTAATTTTAATTAGTGTCCTCATTTTATTAAAAAAAAAAAAAAAAAAGCATGCCTTAAAATTAATGCATTGCTACCCTGAGTATTAACAAATATGTCAAGTCTTTGCTTCTTTTAAAGCCCCTTTGTTGCTTAGAGTTTTTTTATTATATATCAAAAGCAGCCTCTGATGAGGCTAGTTTTCAAAAACCATGATGGAATGAAGCACAACACAAACATTTTTCTTGATTTTTAAAAAGGTAGACCTAATAAACATTATTCTCTGGGCTGAGTGTTTGCACTGTGGCCTTTTTGTCCTATCTCGCAGCATGGTGGAGGTAGGTCCTCCCTCTAAACTCATCCCGAAGAACCTCGTTGCTGTCTGGGAAGTCAAAACTAGGTACCCACCCCAGAGCAGAAGCATTTGAACAATGGCTTTAACATTTGTGTTTCCTTGAACTGTTTCTCCAGTGGCTGCAGAAATTAGATTCCTCACAGAAAAAGTGCACGTGTGGTACTTGGGAAGATTTTTAAAAGACCACGTTAGATGCCTTGGCATTTGTGCTGTATTTTATTAGGTCACTAAGCAAAATGGTGTCACCTTAACACAGCAAGGCCTAAAGGAACCATTTTGTTTTTCTGGGATTCAATAATCCAAACCCTGCCTACCTGAATTTCTTCTGCAGATGCCAGGACCACAGACAACAGAGATGCCAACCATCAGCCTTCATCCCCACCTTCTCCACACTGACTGGTGACCAGCACAGACAGCTGTCTGCCTCAGAGGGTTTACTTACAGTACAAACCAGGTAAGAAAGTCTCAAGCCATTTGCTGTCCAGGGTACCAAGGCTCATCTACCTTACACACAAGTTGGCTTGTAATATTCACTTGTATTATTTTTGGCATATTAGGGCCATCTCTGAAGGCAGCCCCTCTCCTAAATATAGAGTCCCATGAGTAAGCTCTCTCATCTGAGCTGCTTCCTCCTGCATAAGGTCAACAAGATTCAGCTTTCCCCACCACCCACACCACCAGCACCCACCACTGAAGTTCTCCTCAACTCCAACTTGGCCACTGCAACCTCTTCCCTCCACACAGTTAATCTGCTTTGCCTCCTCTACAGCCAGCACCACAACTGAAATAATAATTTTAAAAAACTAACATTGTTCTATTCCTGCTTTTTTTCTTCTTCAGCTCCTTGCTGCAAGTGTCTTCCCATGTTGAACTTGACATGTGCTTTGACTCTGCACACGAGGAGAGCTTGGCCCCTCAGTCACAGCAGCCCTTTTCTTAGTCAAGCCGCTGAAATTATTTCCTGTGCTGGAAAGAGCTGGAGAGGAGCTCCCACCAAATGCTCCTCCAGCTCTGACGCCTGCACGGCCACCACGTGCTGCCTGTGCCCACGCCATGTGGAGGGGACCAGCACATGACATGTGGAGGGGCCCAGCACACCTACACGTGTGGTGTGGTTCTCCCAGAGAGAGGACAGCACCTCTCGCTACCATCACATTCCTCTCACCGTCTTCCTCTCTTCTGCGTTTCTCCTGTGAGCATCCTGCCCTCTCTGCACTGCCCAAACATGTGGATGTGGATGTGACTACTCTCTAGCTCCTGGTAACCTATCTTCAGATTCCTGCTCCTATTCTGGCTGTCCAAGAAGGCATGAAATGAAACCCCTGGCCATTCTGGATGAGTTGTTGTTGTTGTAATAGCCCCAACACAACCCACTTGAGCATTTTAGGGTATAACAGCTGTGAATGATTGGCTTGTGAACGATGAAGTCTGGCACCTTCCTGTGCTCCAGCCAAACAAAAGGGAGGAGGAAGAGAGAGAAGTGACACTTTCCCCTCCACTTGCTGAAAGCAAAATCTAATGGAGGCGGGGGCGGGGGGAGAAACAGTCTGGGCGCTAAGCCCCTTATTAATTAATGCATGTTTTGAAAAAAGAAATGCAACAGTGCACTCATTTCAGCTGGTTTCTAGGAGCTTTTGTGACCTTAATAATTCATGTTTATGCAAGCTGCTTATAATGTTAAGCAGTTGGGTTTTGTAGATTTTGTCCATTGCATTTAACTGAGATGAATACATCTAGCTGTGAAATGAGGTTGGCCATAAAACTCACAGGGAAGCTTTAGAAAAAATTAGTGTTTTTAGAAGGGCAAACAAAATTCACAGCTTTGTCTGAAATAATTTTCCGTCTATTAATAATACACACAATGTAAGAAACAGAAAATATTTTTTTCCCAGATTTGTCCTTTCTCTTTGCTTTTCATGTTTTGGCAGCATGTCCAACACCATTTAATTGCTTCTCAGGCACATAATAAGGGTCTCCTGCCTGTTTTGCCTTTCTTCATAGCAACAGAAGTGTAAAGGAGGGATTACAAATACCAAAGTGATCAGGAAAACTATGAGGCAGGTGGAACTCCTATTTTGGATATCAGTTTGGGCTCCTGCAATGCAGAGCAATACATAGCAAGAGAACTGCTAGCACAGGCAGAAGGTTGACTCTTCCAGGCTTGTGCCCATCACCTATGGACACACAACTCCTCTGGGACACCAATTCAGACAGTGGCCTGACTGAGCAGCAGCTTATACCTGAGCCACCAGTTAGCCAGAAGAAAGTACGCCAGCACACGGAATAAGCAGCTGCTTATTGTCCTGAATGTCTTTGTAAGTCTTTCCCAACACACCAGACATGACTATTCCTATACACTCTTCACTGAAACAAGCAGGTCTCTGAAAAAATCTGCATTCACTTTGTATCAACACAAGATAGGTCACTTTTCTCACTGTGCCTTCAAAATTTGGCCAGATTTAAGGGAAACTGAGAACTTGCTCTTTCCTAAGCACCTTCAACAAGGAGACAGGGACACCACTGTAGAGGGTCACCTCTCTGAAATGCTGGCAAGCTTGTGCACATCCTTGCCAGGTCATGTTTAAACTGGAAGCCCTTCCATAAAAACTCTTAATTGGTTTTTAACTTGACTTTGTTTAAACAAGTTCTTATTTAAGAGAAGCAGTGTTCATTTAAACTGAAATCACAGCTTGCTCCTCAATGCAAACTGCCAAAGGCACCTCCCAGCAAACAGAAAGTTTCCAAGTGCAGTAGAGAAAGAGCAAACTGTCCCTGCACTGCCACCAGCATCATGAAATAAATGGAAGTGGGAGTTGAAAAAAAAGGTGACTATAAAAAACATGGGGTTTTGTTTCAGGTTTGCTCTGGCTTTAGCAGAAGCAGGCCCCAATGGATCTTGTTTTTTCCCCCAGGTAAAGGATGTTGACTCTTAATAGAGCCTACGCACATATTGGCACTCAGAGCCTACACAAGGGCCTTGAAATACTAACCATTTTCGGCAGTCAGTACAGCCAGGCAAACTCCAGGCAATTACAGACCAAAATGAAACCAGGTGATTTTAAGGCAAGCATTAGGTCTTCCATAGAAAACCTCAAGTTCAGTTTTGACAGAGTAACAGTTTGTTACAAATTAAAAAATCATAATGTAGTCAGTTTTAGCAGCTTACAGTAGTTTTCGGAACAGCCACCTTTCTCCCACCCACAACAAAAAACAATGGATCCAGAGATCCCTATGAGTATGAGCCCATGGCAGTAGCTAACCTAATGTCCACTGTCTTGACTATCTAATAGTACATAAAGTCCAAAATAATATTTCTTTGTGTGCTTACATGACTCAGACTAATAGTTTTACTCATTATAGATTAGATACCTAAATCAGTTGGCACCTAATCCAACCTCCATCAAATTTAAGGCCATCCCTTACACCAAGGTAGGATTATCCCCAACGAACACTGAAGAGAGACACCAGAAGATGTCATATCATACCTTTCAAACAGCAGCACTTCCTGCCTCCCATCAGAGAGATTACCCCTGAGCTATCATCCCATCTATAGGAGGTGTTAAAAGGCCACAGATAAAATCATTAATCTCAAAGCAGGCTGTCTCCAGTCAAGGTTTTCTACTCAAGGCTCCATTTTTCCAAAGTGTCTATATGCACTGAAAAGCAATTCCATTACAGGACCACTCCAAAGAAGAAATACCAATTCTAAGCACTTTGCCTGTGTTTCTCAAGCTGAGCTACCATTTTTGATGCTTGCCCGCATTGACAAAAGAGTCGTGGAGGACATACTGGTCTTCAGACTGACAAACTTGAAAAAAATAGGAAGCTTGCAATGGTGATGCCTAAACCTTTCCCTACCTCCCGACTCAACACGCACATGAAGAGAGCGCAGCTTCCACTTCTTTGGTTGTGTACAGCCAGTGATTTCACATCTATCAGACTGGAGCAGTCAGGCTGCATCCATGCTGGGAGCACCACGGCCAGCCAGAAGCCTCTGACAATGAATGCCCTTCTCTGCAGCTGTAACTACAGGTCATTACATTTCACATAGAATACATTTAAAAGTAAATAAATGTATAAAGTACCAAATGATTTAGGGGAATGTTCCACAGACAAACAATGTTATCTATCCGCAAGAATCAAAATTAATTGGAGGAGGAAGAATCTTCTAATTGATATAGCTCTATATTGTAAAATGGCACTTGAGTGACAGGCAATTACACTTCAAGCAATTTCTATTATATAGTGTCTAACAGAACAGATACGGCAGGAAGGAAAAAAAAAGCAAGCCTAAATACCACAAGAAATAAAATTTGTGTGCACTGTCTGTGTGATCAATGCAAACATAACCACAAACATTTGCATTACAATAGTGCAGTAAATAACAACCTCACAGCTGAGACATTTACAGGCACTTTAGTAAATACACTTTCACATCTCACAGAGAGGATGGCAATTTATTCAACTACCCAAATAAGACATCTTGCGATCACAAGTCATGCCTTAATTAGGAAGGATCCTCCTGAAAGTAAAGCACAGGTGACCCAGTAGGTCCGTTCCACCCTACACATACAGCAGCTGTGATTCACAACACTTCAGACTACTCACTGCACAGAGGTTTAAACCCTTTGATGAGCACGTGGACGTGGCCTGGAAGACAAGGCTGGAGGCCAAGCCGAGCCCATCACACCCCACTCTCCAGAGCCCCACACCTCTCAGCAGCCACAGTGCACCAGCCAGAATAACTGTGCCTTTTGGAACAGTGCCACCCATTTGTTTGCTGCATTTATTTATTTCCAGCTGAGCTACGGGACAGATTTCCCATACAGAAATGCTTGTAGCTTTGTTCAGAAGATAAGGAGGCGGATGTCTTTTACACCATAAGAGGGGGGAGTTGGATTCTTGCTGGAATAGGATATGCCCCATGTCATCTCACAGCCCCATCATAGCAATGAAGACATTTCTCTGCTCAGCTCCTCACCCTAAGAAGTGGAGGATCGAAATACAAACCATATGGAGGAAGGTTGCTCTGTGGTACAGAATAAAGGGTAGGGAAAATTATTAAGAGAAGGAGAATATAATCTGTGCTGCTGAGAGCCTGGGAGAAAAACAGAAAGCTGGCCTGAATTCAGCATATTTGTATTCCCAGATAAACATGGTGAGCATGTTCCTAGCAGAAATATGTGAGGAGGGCTTGAAAACTGGAAACTGGCACTGCAGATCTTGGATGACCATGAAATAGGTAGTCATCACTCTTGAGAGTCCTGCAAACCCAGGCATGCTGGGAAAACAGGTAAGAGCATAAGAACAGGATTAATATTTTAAAGATGAACAGCTGGTTAAAGTTTAATACCTGCCCCACTTGTCATCTGAAATCCTTCATGAAGGGAACTGAGTTTAGATGAGACAGGGGCTTTAGTCTTTAACATGAGGTCAGTCGCCATCGAAGCTCCTGCCAGCCTTGATTAAAGCTGATGAGCTGACAGCCAGGCACTGCAATGAGCAGAGGTGGCTGTCAGGGGTCCCATCCACCTCCTCTCCAGCACAGGGGACACAAAGAAGCTGTACCATGTGCATCAGAGCGTTAGGGTGGCATTAAGTAAGCAAAACCTTTGGGGTTTGTGTTTCACTCCAGACTTTGGACAGACGCTTTCTCAAAACCCATGGATTCTGAAGTCTCTTTTTGATCTTCGTATTAAGAAATAAATACCCCAACAGATCTCGATCATCAGTTTTCACTGGCAACCTCTCTTCCCACATCCCTCAGGTGGATGGCCAGCAGGATGGAGACTGTGGGGGACCAAAGTCCCTTCCACTCTAAGTAGAGATCAGGTCCATGACCACCAGAATACATAACGTACGCAATGTACAACCATGTATGTAAGTTCATGGGACCCAGTGAGATATATCCCAGAGTTCTGTAAGTCCCAGAGGGAATTGGCTGATGCAGTTTGCAAGACACTCTCCATGATATTTGAAAAGTCATGGCAGTCAGGTGAAATCCCAGGTGACTGGAAAAGTGGAAACATTGTACCTATCTTAAAAAAAGGTGGAAAAGAGGACCCTGGGAATTACCTGTCACCGTCACCTCTGTGCCTGGGAAGATCATGGAACAGATTCTCCTAGAGACTGTGCTGAGGCACTTGGAGGACAGGGCGGTGATTTGGAACAACCAGCACAGCTTCACCAAGGGTGAGTCCTGCCTGATCAACCCAGTGACCTTCTATGATGGAGTGACCACCTCAGTGGACAAGGCAAGGGTAACAGATGTTATTTATCTGGACTTTTGTAAAGTCTTTAACATGATCCGCCACAACATCCTTCTCTTTAAATTGGAAAGAGATGGATCTGATGAGTGGACTGTTAGATGGATAACAAACTGTTTAGAAGGTCACATCCAGAGAGTAGTGGTCAGCGGCTCAGTGTCAGTGACAAGTGGAGTCCCTCAGGGGTCCATAAAGGGACTAGTGTGATTAAATATCTTCATTAATGACATGAATGAAGGGATCAACTGCACTCACATCGAGTTTGCATGTGATACCAAGCTGACTGGTGCTGTTGACACACCTGAAGGATGGGATACCATCCAGAGGGATCTGAACAAGCTCAAGGAGTGGGCCCAGGGGAACATCAGGAGGTTTAACAAGAACAAGTGCTGGTGCTGCACCTGGGTCAGGGCAACCCCCAGTATCAGCACAGGCTGGGCATGAACAGACCGAGAGCAGCCCTGCCCAGAGGGACTTGGGGGTGCTGGTGGGTGAGAGGCTGGACATGCCCTGGCCATGGCACTCACAGCTCAGAGAGCCAAATGTGTCCTGGGCTGCATCCAGAGCCCCGTGGGCAGCAGGGGAGGGAGGGGATTCTGCCCCTCTGCTCTGCTGAGACCCACCTGGAGCACTGCATCCAGTTCTGGGGTCCCAGCGCAGGAGGGACAGGGACCTGTTGGACTGAGCCCAGAGGAGGCCACCAAGATGATCAGAGGCCTCAGCACCCTTCCTACGAGGAAAGACAGAGAGTTGGAACTGTTCAGCCTGGAAAAGAGAAGGCTTTGGGGTGGGACCTAATCCTGGCCTTCCAGTACCTGAAGGGAGCCTGCAAGAAAGATGGGGAGACTTCTTACAAGAGCCTGTAGTGACAGGACAAAGAGGAACGGCTTCAAACTGAAAGAGAGGAGGTTTAGTTTAGGTATTAGGAAAAGATTCTTTACTGTGAGGTTGGCAAGGCACTAGAACAGGTTGCCCAGAGAAGCTGTGTTCAAGGCCAGGTTGGATGGAGCTGGGAGCAACCTGGTCTAGTGAAAGATGTCCCTGTCCATGGCAGGCAGGTTGGAACTCCATGACCTTTAAGGTTCCTTGCAATCCTGGCCATTCTATGATACTAAGACCAGTACGTCCAGTAAAATACACAGCTCAGTATTAAAGCTAGACTTTCCCCACATTACTGGGTAACTGCTTTTGCTGTGTAAGCAGAGAGAGAAGCAGGAGTGTGCTTCTTCAGTCAGATCACAATTACTGATTTATACAAGTGTTGTATTTGCATACAGCTGGAGGACTGGAAAAACCCTGCTCCAGCAGGAAACAAGCTTTTACCCATCTGGGAAGATGACAGCATTGCAAAACTTACAGTCAACATGCAACAGGATGGTGGCACGGGTAAGAGGATACCTAGTGAAGTCCAAAGTATTTACAGAAGACCAAGCAGCTGGGCTGCTCTCATGCAGATCTGTAATACCAGGAGGCAAAAGCAGGATGTTTTCCCTGGAAGGCAATAGTGAACACAGTGGGTTTGGCATCTGTTTCAGGAGGTCCTACCTCTGTCAAAATTCTGGACAATGCCTGTTTGTCTGAGACTTTGCAAATAGTGGAGCGAGCATCAAAGCTCTCCTTCGTTTTGTAGGTCAGGAAGGCTTTGGGTTTGGCAGGGTGTCAGCTCACATGCGTTGTGTAAAGTGCACTTTAATTTTTCATTGTAGCAGCACCTATAGACCTTGATTGAAATAAATAATGAACAAATTTGTATCATGAATCTAGGAATCACTCTCTTCTGGTCTCCATCATGGAGAGGATTTTCTTCCCAGTGACAAGTGTTAATGCATTTATGCCCTAGTTTCCCACAGTGGGTGTCACTATTGAAGTGTCAGGAAGGAAGGTTAGAGCTGCTTTTTCAGACTGTTCCTGTCAGTCTCAGCAGTCCGTTTTGGATGAAAACATCCCGGCAGAACACAGCCTGAAAGAAAGCTGGATTTTAAACAGCACAGCAAAAGTCTTTGTGTCGTATATGATTAAAATGTAACATTGAATAGGTCTTTTTCCCAGTCTGAGTCAGGGAGGACGGCTCCACTGTGTAAAAATTACAGGGTTTTTTTGCAGAATGACAGAAGTTTCACAAGTCTTTAATGTAGTTAAGAGACCATTTTTCATGGTTTTCTCATTTTTCAATGCTGTTCTTTCTGACAAGTCCCCCAGCACAAATCCTGACAGGTACTGTTCCACTTGTGAGACCTGACAGGGGACAGCTGGCCGTTCACCGTGATGAGGCCCCAAAGCGGTGCCTACCTTCACTTCTCACACAGCAAAAATGGACAGAGCCAAAACCCAGTGGGATCCAGACACTCTGTTTGATTTGAACCATTCTGTGTGAATCATGATCATTTTAACACCTTTATTGGGGGGCGGGGGGAAAGTCAATTACCAAAAGCAGCCTTACTGTAATTTCAAAGTTTTACCAAATTACTGTAATACAATTCCATTTAGAGAGAAATTTAGGTTAAGTGCACACAGTAAGTACTGTAACCCACCCAGCTACTAACCCCTCTTGCAAACTGTCTAACACTGCAGAGAAAGTGAATAAAACGCTGGACAAATCGAAAAATAATAAAATTAAAGCACAACAGCATGACTTACGACAGTGTTCTAGCAGCATCCTTGGGAGACTGTACTGAAGAGGAGGTGCCGTTAGGCAGGTATAACAGGAGAAGTATTAGATTGCAGTATCACAGCTGCTCCCACCTCCCTTGCAGAGCTTTACAATGTCACAGCAAGGCAGCAATATCCGTGTGCTGATACTAGATTGGGAACCCTTTTCAGACAGAAAAGGATAATTATTTTCTCCTGCAGAGTACCCATAAGTTAATTTTATTCACCCAGACCACCTTTGTCATTGCTGGAAGCTGCTGCTGAAGGACCACAGACTCAGCCCTAGATGACACCACATCGCATGCAAATCTCCAGCTCAGAGCAGTGGTAACTGCACCAGATATGATGTCTTGTGACATGGCGAAGGTCAGATTAGATTATTTGACCTTCAGGCTAAATTTATCAATTCAGTGAAATATATTAATAACACAGTTTTTAATTAAGACAACATAATAGAAAGAGCAATACTACTTGGTCCATTGCAGATCTGTATTAAAGTACCATATTCATTTAACCACTTTTGTGCATGATCTAGTTAAAATTAGCCGGGAGAGCTGTTGCTGTAGCACATGGGTAATACAAGCAGAAAGCTGAGACTCACCAAAGCGAAGCCACTGCACTTCATTACAACCACAGCAGCCTCAGCAGGGCCAGACACGCCAGTGGGGAGCAGCACAAGAGGGAACACTCAAGGATCATACATGCTACAACTCACAGACCTTAAGGAACAAAACGCAGTTCATTACCTTGCTATTGTTTTGACAGAAACAAAACCCAAATTACTCATTTGCTGCTGCTATTTTCACTCCATCAGCCTTGAGGTACGCCTGAGCCGGCACTGGACGCACTGCCCAGCATGGCGTAAGGCAGTGCCAGGCTTTCCCAGGCTCTATGCAAGACCCAGCTGTCAGAGGGACAAGGGGTATGAATTCAGAAAAACAGTCTTTTCTACTCCTTCTCTGCATACGTTAATCTACGTGCTTATTCCTGTTTACATTATGAAGTGTATGTCATAAAAGAACTTACAGGATGTGCACTGCAGCCAAGCTAATATTGCTGTTGGAGCCTCAGCCTCTGTATTTCCTGACTTAACATTGCCCAATTAAAACTACCTTTTTTTAATCTATTCTGCATTTGTCTAATGGAGTCTATCAGCGGTTTGAACCCATTTCAGGTAAGAATGCAACATAGAGCACTCACAAACACCTGTAGGAAACCCAGTAAGAGATCAAGTTCTATGCTGGAGACAATAATAACACTCAGAAATATTAGTTGGTATAGACATGTGTACAAATATAGTTTAAAAGCTACTTTTAGCAACAACATTCAGAACAGTTTAGAACTGTGCCTGCATTATAAGGCCTTTTCACATATAACTCTGGTGAAATCCAGAGCTTTTCATTTAGGGCAACTCAACTGACCTTTCAGGAGACAAAGTGTGCTGTGTACAAGAACTATAATTTTAAAAAAAAAAAAAAAAAAAAAGGAGGTTTTCCACAGATGTCATGACTTGGATTTTAAAGGCAGGAAGCATTTCCCAATGCTTGTGCAGATGAGCTAAGGCAGATGAACATTATATTAAAGCCTTTCCTACCTCCCAAAACAAGCATGCACTCTTGCACCCAGCCGAAATCCTGCCCAGAGAAGTTTCCTATTTCACAAAGCTACTGAAAAGCTAGCAAAACACCCATGGCACTATCATGGAGATATGCAATAGCTTTTAAATTTGACCCTTACAACATCAAGGTTTGATGTCACCAGCATTGTCACATAACCCCTGCAGCAGATACCTGCCACACGAGATAGCTGCAGCTCTTGGCATTCCTAGGAAATCCTTTGCAATACCACTTGAACTTTGACCTTCTCTCCCTACTTCAACTCACTTGAGAGAATCAGTGTCTTGATTTCTGCCCTGGGACTCCTGAACATCGGCTGGCTGGACCCAGCCCTGCTGTGGCCCTGGCAGAGCTGCTGGCAGCTGCATTTGCCAGTTCAGGAGCTGGTAAACCAGACTAAACATCTACTCACACATCAAGTTTTTTAGACTAGTATTCCCCTGTCAACATTTCAAAGGGAACACAGAAAAGACCTCATGTCATGAAAACAGAAATACTTAAAAAAAAAAAAAAAAAAGAAAAAGAAATCCTTCCCACTTCCATAAAATGTTCGTAAGTTTTATAAAAGTTTAAAAAAATAAGTTTCCTTCAGGCTAGGTACTGAATAATTTTAAAGAAAAAAGACTTCAAAGACACATTTTCCATTCTATTTGCATTCAGGCATTTTGTTTTTCAGAAAATTATTAACTCAGTAATATCACAAGCTATTCTTGCACACACTATAAGCTTTGGCTACCCAGAAGATAATTCGTCGAGTGCAAAGACCCATGTAAGAGAGGGAGAGGGCACTCTACAAAAGTTTGTGAGTCATCCCAAGGGATTAGCACAGTATTTGCAAGGACATGCATCCTGCACATAAGAGTTGCAGAGGGTGCACAGGCATTGCAGTTCGTCTTAAAATGAACGCAGAGGAACTTACGCCGAGGCAGTTGAGCACTCTGTTAACACCTGCTCGGCAACCACTCCAGCTGCCCCTCTGCCAGGGGTAAAACGAAGCCCAAGCCCTGATGCCTCCAATGAACACAAGAGGTTGATGCGGGGACAGTGCTTGAATCTGCTGTCACTGCACCAGCCAGGGTGCACCAGCATCTAGTGTCAATCCCCCACAAACTCCCGCAGCCCTCAAGGGACGCGGGAGTGAAGGCAATTCTGGGACGATTCCTCTCCCAATGCTTCACCGCGCTCTCTCCCAACCAGAAGCAGAGAAGATTTGACAGCCCGTTGAGAGAAATTCACGAGTGTTGGCGTTCATTAAAAGGATACCGAGGGATAGCACTGAGGTTAACGGGATGGGCTATATTAAGCCCATTTACAGCTTTATGGCAGCTTCAAAGGGGCATCAGAGCTTTTTACAGCAACGCAGAATGGTCAGATAGTTACAAACTGAGACAGGTTTAAGAGAGTACCCCAGGCCACCCGAAGGAGAGGCAGCACAGTTAACTTTAGAGTTTGAGGTCAGCTCTTGATGTTTTCCTCTTACATATCTCATCCACAACTGCTCCGGGGCTTACAACACTGCATATATCACAGCCCGCTTTGTGCTAACAGGAGTATTTAATGACACAGAGAACTACCTTCTGATGATTAGGGGGGAAAAAATCGGCCACATGCTTCATGCTGTCTGATTTTATTAAACTGCTGCGCACAGGGAAGGAGGGGTGGTTGCTGTTTTTTCTGCAACGGCAACCCCTCTTCCTCATATCTCCGGGTCCTGTCGCACTGCAAGGCAGTAACAGGCACTGTCACAACATGACCTAATCCATGGCGCGGGGAGATAGGACAAAGTGTCACGGCAGGCAAGGGAGCTGCTCCTCGCCCCCCAGGCAGGCACGCCGGGATCAGCAGAGAGAGGGCTGGTCAGAGACCCTACAAGCACCCCCAGATCAGGGGATACAGCCCACTGACCCCCCGGGGAATGAAACCCCACCAACCCCGGCACGATGCACCCTGTCAACACCTGCCCCAATGACCTACAGAGCGATGGACCCCACTGGCCCCTGGGCATGGACTCCTGCAACCCACCATTCTCCTGGGGATGGAGCCCCCAGGATGACGGGGTACGCAACCCCCTGAGCCCCTCCAAAAGAGATGCAATCCTCAGCCCCCCTGGGGATGGAGCCCCAGGGATCACGGGGGAGGTACCCCACTGACACATGGAGGGGGGGCTGTTGTCCCGCACAAACAGCTCTGGGTCAGATGAAGAGCCTCAGCCCCGGGGTGGGGAGATGCACCCTGCCCTCCCACAGGAGACGGGGCCCCCAAGGAACTGGGGGAGGCACCCACGACCCCCGGGAGATGCAGCCCCGTTGGCAACGGAGAGGGAGGCTGCACCTCACCGTCCGCCGGGACATTAAGCTCCCGGTGCCGATGGCGGGGCGGGATGACCACAGCGCCCGCCAGGCGATGCAGCCCCCGCGTCCCGCTGCGGTAGAGCGGGGGGAGCTCAGCGCCCAACCCAACCCAGCCCAGCCCGGTCCAGCCCAGCCCCGCGGGAGCGAAGCCGCCGGCAGGGCAGCCCCGGCGCCCCCGCCCCCGCCCGCAGCCGCGCCGCGCTCCGCACTCACCTGGCGGGACGGGACCCCTCGCCCCGACCCCTGCGCGGCGTGCCCGGGGCAGGCACTCCCGGCCCGGCGCCGCTGCNGCGCTGCGGGGGCCGGCCGGCGCTGCGGGAGCTGCCTGGGAGCTTCGGCCCCCGCCGAGCAGGCGTTGTTCTCTGCCAGGGTTTTAATGTTTTCGGGCACATCGGGATTTTTTCAAGTCCTTTAAACGTTTTTCTTGTATCGCTTTTATCTTCGATTCTCGCTCAGCGGGCAGTGCTAGTTCCAAGGATGGTTTAAATGAACAGTGAATTACTCTTGTTGATTTTTTTTTTTAATCTAAACTAATTCTTTCTAATTTTTTAAAAAATGTTTTTTTTTTTTTTTTTTTTTTTTTTTTACTAGAAACCTTAAGATTATTGAAATGAAACTGCATTCTAAAATGTTTAGGTGCTTTTTCAGGTTCACTTTCCCTAGGCACTGCAAAAGGGAATGGTCAGTGGCTCTGCTTTCTTTCAAGCCAGAATTCTTTCCTGACTCATGCAACTGTACAAGGCTCAGAGAGTGCGTTTCCAGCACTCCTGTTCTAAAATTAAATTAAAAAAAAAAAAAAAGATAATTCAGATCAACCAAAGTGTCTCTAAAGTATTGTCTTTATTAAAGACTCTGTCAGGTAATCATGTTACAATTTGGCCCAGATGCTCTGCCTATCACTTCTTTGAAGATGATTGCTCGTGATGGCAATGTCTGGGCTGATAACTAAATCAAGCTCAGTGTTTAGAGCAGAGGGCTGTCTAGAGGCACTTGTTGCAGTGACAGGCTCGACACGAGGTACCAGGCAGTGCCTTAGGACTCTTCAGCACAGGAAGGATGCTGTGAGCTAAGCTGAATTGTTCTGTGAATCCATAATGCTTCCATACAAACAGAACAGTACTGCAGAGCACAGCCCTGACCACCCTCCGTGCAGAGCAGGGAGGTTTGCCTGTTGTCAGCCGGGCCAAGCAACAAGAAAAGAAACCTAACCCTTTTTGCAGCGATGAACTCCAGGATGAGGTGCAAAAAAAACAGGTGTGTGATTCCTGTCGGTGACCTTGTTTCCATGAGGGAATCCCAGGCACACGGAGCAAGCCATAAAGGCTGGGAGTACCGGGAGTGCAGCTCCCAGCATGTAGAGTTTTTTCCACCAGCACTGCCGGCAAACACGCTGACACCTCGCCAGACCCCATTAACCCACAGTGCTCAGGAGGACCTCATCCCTGGATTTCCCCTGCATCTTCACTCTGAAGTGTGAGACTGTTAGGTGGTTCCCTGCAGGGCCAGGGTTAATCCAGCACATAATTCAGTGAAATGTCAGTGGC
The DNA here is from genome assembly GCA_013397795.1 of Orthonyx spaldingii. NCBI lineage: Eukaryota > Metazoa > Chordata > Aves > Passeriformes > Orthonychidae > Orthonyx > Orthonyx spaldingii. The sequence goes on along the minus strand of VZTJ01005318.1, from coordinate 271,267 downwards.
AAGAAATCTGGGGGTGCAACAAGTTCTGCCACCACTCAAGACACCCTGTGGCTAATGCTGCCCTGTGGCCCTGCCAGTGCAAAATCACAGGGTACCAAGGCCTCTCTAAAAGAACTGCAATATCAAATTAATTCAGCCCCCATTCATGACTTCCCCCCCCGCCCTGTTTCTAGGACCCTGGCTTTGAATGATGCTCAGTTCATTACTTATCCCCATGAGTACAGACATGCTTGCAAATCACTCCTCTGTGCTGCCAGGTAGCTCTCTGGAAATGGTGCTGGCTCACAACAGCAAGATGGGTGATGGGGTGAAGCCGTTTGACTCTGAGAATTATACTCTTTGACTCCCCAGTTCAAAACTGTTATTATGTCCTGGTGGGACATGGAAAATTCACAGAAGGCCCATGGCACCCAGAGTGCTGACCCCTTATTTCAGAGCCTTGTTATCAGTTCTGCTGGGAAATAATATCCAATCGCCATGCAAATATTATGAATAAATTTAGCAGCACTGTATGGATCAGAATCACCAAAATATACATGCACTAACTTGTGATGGTCCATTATCTTAATTTTTTAATTTTCTTCAGTAAGCCTATTTCTACAGCTTACTAAGGCAAGAGAGCAGATTATGCCTGAATCACTTCTTATTCAAATCAGAGCAATTCTATTCTTTTCAGGGGTTACACCAACACAGAAGTGGCATGGAAAGGGACTGCAATAGCTTTCTTTCCTGCCATACAACAGTATCACTTAAATCTCTCTAAAGTCAGTCGTGTCCATTTTCAACATTTTCTGCATCAATTGCAAGATAACCATATAAAGCACTGGAGGCTGGGTGCTCCTGCTGCAGAGCGTTTGGCTGCTGGCAGGATCACACACTGGAGTCAAAGCTGATGCTCATAAACAATGTCTTTTACTAAGCTTCCATAGACAGCTTTTGGCAATTTGTTTTGTGATGTAAATCAATCACTGCTTATATCTTCTGATTTCAGGCCAAAAGGTGGAAAAGATACTGTGCTATGTGTGTTGGGTTTATTCTGCAGGTCTCTGTGGAAAGGTCAGCTTTATCTACAACCAGAATCAATCATTCTGGAGGCTGACAGCAATATTTTACTTTCTCCTGTTACACATCTGAGAAACACTACTTTTCCTATTGCTCTTCCTGAATATTATGCACCTCTTATGCCATACGAGCATCAAAATTCTAATTAAATGGGGTTTTGAGAGTATGGATCTCCCAACACTGATATACAGGAATTGCAGGACTTTTATTTTGCAGCCTGGTCAGATGTTGCTAGCATGAGTAGCATTCAGTGTTTTTCTCAGACACCATCTGAATAGAGATTAAATATCTGCCTTACTGTCTCTCATGCTTCACCTCCCAGAGAGTGCCCAAGGTCTCATTTTATATTGCTTTAGGTAGGGAAGAATGCTGAAACTAAAACAGTTATCTGGAACCCAGAGGAGCCTTGAAGAAGTTCTGGAGCCCAAGAAAAAAGAGAGAAATCAGAAAATAGAGAGAAAGATCAGATTAGGCCTATGGATAATATTCAGCTTTTGAGATCGAAATGCTCCTGAGATCATATAACCTTGTGTGGCTGTATCAACAGGACTGAACTTCAGTAGCATATTTTCAGAAACGTGGAGTACTTTCAGACTTGCTACACAGCAGAATTTTGTCATCCTAATAACATTTTATCCCAATGCCATCTTCAGCAATCTGTAATTTTGTCACATTTTCCAAGAGCAAGCAGGATTTTCTGCCCTGACCTATGCCACCCTGGCAGTGTCCATCTTCTGCTGAGCTCTGGGAGTGTCTGGACAGCATCCAGCAATTCAGGCAGATCTGCTGTGCTGTGACCTGCCCTCAGCTCTCCCTGAAAACCCCAGATGTGGGGGTTTACATTATTCCAAAATTTTCCTGTAGCTGATTTGATGGGTCTTTTTTGTAGGTACAGAATGAAACGTAAATGAAAAAGCACTATATCGTCATATCCAGGTAAGGTGTACATAATGCTGTCACCATTGACAGCAAAAAGTGGGGCAATAAGTGTCTGAGACTGATTAACCTGAATTGTGACTTTCCCCCAGCAGCTTCCAAATTTTAGGCTGTGATTTAAAAACCGCAGCGTGAGTCCTGACACATTGTGAGCTCCACTAGCAAGACTTCTGCTGTGTTGTGTTTATGGAAAGCTGGTACCCTTCATCTTTATTATGATATAATAATCTTCTCTCTCATCTTATATCTGCCCTTTACACAGACTCCCCCATGGACATAGCTGGTATAAAATAGACCAAGGACAAGCCACCACTGGCTGTGCTATTATAAATTCCATTCACAAGGAGGCTAAAATGAACTATTCTACATGGAAAAATTAACCAGCATGATTACAGTAATAACCTAGAGTTATCATGGTCCTCAGGTGGGCACACTGTTCCAATTTTATTTGGAAATAATTACTTCAAAAGCAGAGCAATTTTTCCAGGACGCTGCCTTACTTTGAAGGAGTGTATCCTGCTGCTTCCACTGCAGCAGCAGTGACAGTGATTTTCTTTGCATAAGCAAAGCCCAAGAGAGGGAACACATTACATATGTCTCCTCCATAATGTGCTGCAGTAAATATGAGACTAAAAGGGCTGAAAGAGAGAAATCTTGGAAGTTGGATAGAGCCTTGGACAGAAAGTGAACAGTCACGCCAGGCTCGAAGCCACAGTCACAATTCGGCTCTGCACAGCCTTGTGTCATTTGTAACAGTGACACTCCACTTTGTTCCAGCTTTAATTTGGATCATCTACCACAAACGGAAGCAGCAATAATGAAAAAAACAATGATTCTGATCCAATATTTTTTCACTCCTTTCTGAAACCCTACTACATCTTTACAGCAAGGGCAAAAAACAAGCTAAGAGCTGTAGACCCATCAGCAGGGATTTCTCTCCATTTACATCTCTCCTGGACTTTCATAGACTAACCACAAGCCTAAATAGGATGCAAAGTTCCCCAGATGCAATGCTTTTCCCCCAAAGCATAAACGTGGTCAACCCTTAAGAAGTATTTAGTGTAAATTAGCATGAAACAGAAGCATAACTGTTTTCAACATAGGGGGTAGAGACAAAGGCAGGAAGCAAAAGGGCCATTATCACAAGATCTAAAATTTAAAACAAGAAAATATACACTTAGCTACATTTATTATATATTGTTAGTGGATATCACACATTAAATTTTCATTTGCTGCAAAAGCCTAAGATACGTACTCTATATAAACTATAAGGGACCAAAGACAATATTAAGAATCAATGAGTCTCAGATTCAAACATTCAGCTACAACTCTTCATAGAAATATTAATTTTCCAAGCCTCTGAGGGTAAAAGCCTTAGAATATTTTGGTAAACATAAGGCACAGTTCTCTAAAGACCCTCTTCCATGGAATTCCAGGATCAACTCTTGTTTCAATTTCAGTGATATAAGATGTCAGAAGACAAATTCACCCAGTGGAAAAACTTGACTATAGACAACACACCAAAGAAATAGATATATAAATTCTAAAATTAAAATAAATCCGTCGCTAGAGATCTTAGAGCTTCTCATCAAGGTCAGATTTTTTGCTAATTTCTTTAGCAAATTAGTCATCCCCCTCTTTATATTGTGCAGTGCTTATCAAGTCTTCTCTGATGTTGTGTTTGTTTTTCTTTGATTTCTATTATTAGGTAATCAATTCCTCCCTTTGCCTACAGCAGTGCCTCTATGTGCCTCAGAATTCATTAGATGTCATTGTTAAATATGTAGTCAAATATATAGAGTCATTTACCATTTCAAAAGCACCTTCTTCAATTTGAACTTCATCTTTGCACAAAAATCTTTATCTGCTCATACCTATAGGAGAAACCAGAATGTTTTATTTACAATATTTGAGTGTGTGCTGACTCGACAGGATGATAAGAAAAGCACTGATTGAACCCTTTCTGCACAGAACCGACACCAAGGAGTTATCGAATAACTGTGCAATAGATACCAAGCCTTGCTTAAACATTGCCAAAGCAATCTGTCAGCAGGGAATGTCCACAGCCTTAATGCACAAATAGCAGAGGCAGCACCTAGTCAGTATCACATTAATCAAGGGCTGTGCAAAGAGAAGTGTTTTAAGAGATTAGGGAGTTCTGGAGAAGCACTGCCCCAAGGCTACCCAGCTGCCAGCACTCCCCTGTTCCTGGGTACTGGCACTGTTCCTGCTTTCCCTCTGCTTTATCCAACATGGGCTACAGTCCACCAGAACCAAAGGGATCAGCCTGATTTCATAACACAAACAACCAGTCTGATGCCCTCTCCTTGCAGGAAGTACTTGCCGCAGACAAATCCCTTAAACAGTCTACTAGTTGTTCAATAAAATGCTTGTCACACATGTTCATCATTATAATCCTTTGCAGTCAGATAGTACCATTCATCTGATGAGCTCAGCCTACAAATTTAGCTTGAATCTGGTCTGACATCTGCCTCCAAGTATGCTTTGATTTGAAAAATCACGTTAAAGCTCAACCTAGAATTGTTTCTGCTTGTGCTTTTGGGTCTCTGTGTGCCTGGACACATGGATAGAAATTCCTAATATTTCAGTGTTGTTTGAATGAGTGCTAAGCACTGCAGGCCATCTGCCAGTAACTATTTTTCTACACTTGGAAAAAAATAAGAAAGGAAGCGACATTTTAAGGCTTTTGCTCATAACAGCAGTGATTTTTCTGGAAATTCAAGCAGCTCTGAAAGGGATGTACCATTTCCAAAGGCAGCTCTCACTCAACAGGTTTTTTAGTTCTCCATAACTATGTCTTCATATTCTACCATGTCAAATGAGGACAAAAAATTACATCTTCATCTATCTAGGGTCCATATGGCAGGTGCCTGTCCAAGGCATTTGGAATCTCAGATGTAAAGTGCTGAAGAGTGGAAAAATCATCTTTCTAAATGAGGGCAAGGCAGAAATTAGGTGCACTGTCAAAATGTCTTAGTGGATCATGAAGGTCTCTGTAATACTGCATACAGACATTTAGTATTCAAGAGAGACTTTTTTGTTTAATCTCTCCATTTTTAACAGTATAGTATATGCAGCATCCTTTTTTATTGCTATTTTTTGTTCCTACAGATTTCTCCCCAAATTTTATTTGCTACAGTTAGAAATCCTTCATCACAAGACTTTTCTGGGAAAACAACCAAAATAAAAAACAACCAGAAGCACAAGCCTATCACTAACTGCCTGGGCTGCAGCTAGTATTTCTTTATCAGATTCCCATTGCATAACCACAGCAGTCTTTCTGAACATCTTTTCACTGAGGCATTTGTCCTGTAACATTTGCCTTTGTATTTCTTCTACTTAATCGTTAAAAACAAACAAGCAAAAAAAATCCCCCAAAACAAACATAGGGTGAAAAAAAAAAAGGGAGAGAAATCCAAGGCTAGCAAAATACTAACTGGTTAATGGAAAAAACTGCACACTTGAATTCTATAGTCCTCAGAAGATGTGATATGGAGACTTGTGAAGCAGCAAAAATCTCCCAGATCTTCCCTCAGTGGTCATTTCTAGCAACCAATATTTGGTTTCCTTTTTTTGGCAAAACATGTTGTTATTCACCTTGAACTACCTGGGGTCTAGAATTCTGAAAAAGTTAATAAAGATTTTCAACATAGTTCTATTTTTGTATCATATCCAGAGCACTGCAAACCAGAGCTGTTACTTCAAATAAAGGTTTTTCTGTGCCATTGAGACACAGGTGCATTGTAACAAGCATAAGAAATCCAAAGGACCAGTGAATCAAATAAATCACTAGAAATTCCGATAGAAAGGAAGAGACAAAGAGACAGACCTAGAAAATTAAACCACTACGCTGCTCCTGAAGGACTGCAATTTACAGCAATGAAAAATGTCCTTGCAAATAACATCATCAAAAAACTTCCAAGAGATGAAATGTCAAATACTAATGCAATATTGCTAAATATCCCCCATACAAATCCCATTTCAGTGACATTAAAGAGTCAGAAGGCAGAGAATTATCATCCAGAGAAGGGAGAAGTGAAGATATGCCTGAAGAGAGCTGGGTCCAGCTGTGGGCCAGAATCAGCAGCCCATTAGGCTCTCCAGTCTGGTGAATTCCCACATGGAAGTGAATCAGTATGAAAACTGTTTATACACCTATTTGTTTCTGAGAGTGGGAAATGAATGAGCCTTCTCCTCATCATGAATCTGTCAGGTTTAACGGAAGGCCTAGTCTGCTTTTGAGTTAATTTGCTGGGAGTGAAGGAGCCTAAGTGCCATAAACACCATGACTGTCAAAGGGGTCTAAGTGACACTGGTGTGATCCAAGTGGCTGTTATGCAGGCAGCCAAAGGCTTTTGCATCAGCTTATTTCTTTTTT